>JAWZYV010011642.1:587500-1173637 GCA_038373885.1 Cheiracanthium punctorium
GTTTTGGATTTCGAAATTTGATCTTTATTAAAATATAAAATATCTCTTGAAAGATTTTTATAAGCTTATGTTTCAAATAATTAAAAACATTGTTTGTGTTAATAACGTCAATGGTACCTGAAATTTTCGAAAAAAAAAATATGTATGGTAAAAGCCCGAAGTCTGGTAAATCTTAGGTTTTGCCGGTAAAACTTAGCTTTTACCAAAGTCATTTGTTAAGAGTCCGAAATATGCTTTAGTATGATTCCACTTGAGTCTTTTACCAAGCCATTGCGGTAAAAAACAGGACTTCCCAACGCCTTCCGGTAAAAGGCCGAAACCAGGGACTAATATAATAGAATTTATAATAAGATATATAATAATATTAGATTAATAAGATTAATCTCATCAATATATAATACTATTATTGTATTCGCAGTAAGAATATAATACGATAATAAGATTTAATGTAATAAGATTAATATATATATAAGATTTTACATTCGCAGATATATTGTGCACGGTGTATTCCGGTGTACACAAGGAACAAACTAAATACAATTCTTTTACAAAGAATATTTTTTAAACAGTTAGTATGTTTCAAAAGTACAATGGCTCAAATAAATGCACTACGAAGATAAGTTTGGACAAGTATACTAAGTGATCTACTTTGTAATTCAAAATGCCATAAGAGTCTATCTTTTTGTAAGAAGTTTTAAGAAGTATTAAAGTAGTAGTATTAAGAAAAACATACTATTTTTTTTTAATTTCATAGTTTTTAAATAATTTTTTTCTTAACTATCAATTTAATTTTTAACTATTGCAAAAATTCGTTTTAAAACTTATTGAAATCACTTCAGTAGATATTCACAGAATTGTGCATTAGTTCAATTTTTCATGTGGGATCTTATATGTGAAATGGTGTGAATAGTCATATTTTAAATTTATTTCTTGTAACGTTTCGAAAAATAATTCTAACACAGTTCCATCGACATATTCTTAAATCATACCTCATTTTCATCACTTTCACAATTCATACTGTAAATTAAAAAATTATAGTGTTTTTTTTAATTTGAGACACACTGTATATCTGTGAATGAAAGTACTTTTATAAGTAATCTCTCGTTTCGGGATTTAAGCGGAAGTATTTGATATCTCCTAGATTTCACCACAACGGTTTGTAAAATGCCAAAATGAAATCATATTAAAGTACACTTCAAACCTAGGATTTACCAGACGTTTGCACAAGTTGTTTCCTAAAATAGCATCTAGTCAGGGTAATACATACAAGAATAAAACATTGAATTTTTATTGAGAAGAGAAGACAACTCACTGCACTTAGAATGCTTTTGATCTCCGAGATCCTACCACCCATTATCGAGATATAGAGCATCTTGTTTAGGTCACTTTTACACACATGGTTATTTTCATATTTTTAAGGGCCGTATACAAAATGAAGTACGTGAAAAAAGGCAATTTCGATTCGAAAATTATTAGCAAATCAAATCAGTGACCTGAGTAGATTTGTAGAATCGCACTTTATCCTTGAGCAGATGCATTGCTCCTTTAATGCTGTAAAAAGTTGGAATTTCAGTCAAGTGTACATGTAAATTTTGTAATCCAAGGGATAAACTCTGAGAATATGTGATGAGATGTATGAAAAAGGTTTTTTATCTATTATTATCTACCTACAGGTTACAATTTGGTCATTCTTCTTCTTATTATTATTTGTCTGGGAAAAAGCACTATGTACTAAGCTATTAAAGTCATTCTATGAAAATTGTGTGAACTTGTGTATTGTATTTTTATGTGTTATACAATATATGAATTTTTTTTAGATACCTGGTATCAGTCAAATATTATGGCTCATTCTTTGTCTGATAGGTAGGGTTACCAAATTCCATTATTTTGATGCAGCTGATTAATTTTTAAGAGTGAAATAAAACAGAACTACTGCAATTCAGTATCCTATTTTATTTTTTTTTTCTTGAAGAAATAGTTCATGTTTTCATTGCAACAACATTTAACAGTCATAGTGTGCTTAGTATCCAAACATTTGATTTTCAATATTTAAAGCGTTTTCAAAAATTGAGGACATTTAGTCATTATTCTGATTGGACGACATGTTCCCATCTTCATTTGTGTACTGTCCTCATAGAATGCGTTAAAATTTGTCCTCTATTTTTTTCGCGAATCTCGACCTCGATTTTAGTCATACCTACATCATTTTTTTGTGTTCCTTTTGTGTGTCATGGAACTTTTTTTGCCTGTTAAAGATTTTTCTAAATATGAATTTAGAGACCTCAGGATGGTGTAAAAATTTAGAATGTTTATTTTTTCATTAAAATATTTTTCGCTTCAAAATTTTAGTAGCTTCACTCTACATCTATTTTTAACCATTTATGTGATTGAAATAATGGATCTACGATTAACTGTTGCGAAAATAAACGCCGGTCAAGGCAAACGTGGCCAAGCTTTATACGCGGTGGTACGCACTCAATTAAAATAACAACTTTACCAGAAATGTCTCTTTAAAAATCTGTAATTGAGTTGTCAAACCGGTGTAATTGTACCGTCAAAACTATTCAGTTGTTTATCAATAGCAGATGATTTTAAAATTAATTATCTTTTCTTTCTTTTAATCCCTTGAATGCTGCAGCTTGTATACAAATTCATATATAAACCGAGAATACAATCCGTCCGCATTGTGGATAATGGGCAACCCACAGAAACATACAGACATAAGATATAGACCTATAAATTTAGTTAATTAAATATAATAAGGGAACTGTGCTCTTTTAAAGCACAATATTGATTAAACAACATCGAGTTTTTGCCTTCAATTTAATTAATCCTGTTGAAAGGTTTGCTCTCTTGGAAACAATTATCTTACCTTTCCGAATTGAAGCTAAAATAACTTCATTCTAATCTTATTTTCTTTTAGTCTTGCTTCATAAATTCAAAATATAACAATTACACTTTATTTAAATTAATTTTATTTCATTTTTAGAAAGCATCATATAAAACAATAAACAAGAACTTTTTATTTAAAATAATCTTTTTTCTAATGTCATACACCAACTTAAAATTAAAACAAAACTAATGAAAGTACTTATACATCAAGAATTCCAAAGAAACAAACGGCTCCATAATTTTATTTCGTATTTTTTAGAATATCTGTGTACAATTAAGTCTCGACCAAATTAAAGTAAGGTGACTATGTCATCTACTGTGTTAAAGTTGTAATATCAACCGTTATCCTCCTGATCTAGAAATTTACCGTTTCACTACCTCCTAACCAGAACAGTCTTTCCTTTCCAATATCCCAAATTAAACTTCGAAAGAATGAGCTTTGATGCAAGCTTATAGAGTAACCTTTTGTAGCTGAGAGTAGAATCCAATTAATTGCAGTGTACTGGAGGTTGTTCATCAAATGTAACTTTATTGGAGCCACTAATGGCCAATAGTAGATACTATTTTTCTGATTAGTTTCCAAAATTCCTTTACGTGTTCGTGGAAGTAAGGAATAAATGGTAGGATTTGTAGTATATGAATAAAATATATTTTATCTGTGATGTTTAATAAGTATTTCAGAAACGAACCACTATTAGTTATCATTAATGTCAAATGTTTTAAACCTTTGAAGAGTAACAATTTCCCAATGCTGAAAAAAAGGCACCCATCGCACTTTTTCACAGACTGGCTGTGCGTGCACAGACAGCTGTGTCAAAAAATGGACTCTAAATCTGTGGCCCTCGATGAACAATTTATCGGCCACCATCTTGCTGGTAGTTAAATCAAGCAATGTCAACCTCTGCCCTTTTTTCAGCACTGGGCAGTATATCCAGTTGTTCTTCTATATCAATGCATTTCCATGGTATTCCTCCAGTTCTCAGCAGATAATCGGTGCTGTTAAAAATAATCCTTTCAACTTTACAAATAATGGTTAATTTTTAAGGGAAATGACGTGCTAAAAAGTAAAGAATCCTCGTGTAACTATGTCAACCTCAAGTACTTTTATAGAATTCAAATTTATTCTTTGTGACTGAAAACGGTCAAAATGTCAGAGTTTTGTGTCCTCACGGTGAGGACACCGTGGTTTATAGGGTTAAAATTGCGTGTTTAATAAGGTTTTTCAAAAAAGAATTAGATATGGAGTGTGGAAACGAATTTTTTATTTTTTTCCATATTTGCATTTTTTCAAATTGAATATCTCATGAAGGAATGTACACAAAATGTGGTACTAATCACGTAATGAATTGTTTAAAGATATTAATTTCGACGTTTAGATTAACTGTATGTATTCTTCCCCATAAATAAAAGCATCATTGTAGGATAGGTGAATTTTGTCTTCCTGAACCGTTTCTTCTAGGAACAAACATAGCAAAAGTCTAGACGATCCAATAAATTTATCTTGCTCACTCTGAGCATATACAAGTGGTCTCTTGGATTTCATATCTAAATTCCTACTCGGGCTCAAAAATGAGTAATTCGATTACTTTTCTACCAAATTACCACGAACCGGTGCGTAGGTAACTACTGCCAAAAAAGTAATTAATGATCTTTTCGCGCTTCACTTTAAAACCATTTTATAACGTTAACTCAAATTAGAATTCGGATGCTGCTAAGATGTATGTAGACATTATGCGCTTATCCTATATTTTATATTTGATTAAAATAAATGTTTTTTTCTTGTGTTTTAATTATTGTTGTTCTTTTTTAGGGTACAAATTTAAATATCTTTTTTTTCAAATTTTAAATAAATTCAAATAAATAAATGCTTTGTTGGTAATTTAGGGGTAAACAGAAATTATTGCTGTTCAATCAATCATTGCTTTAAAAAATGGGATAAAAGTTGATATAAAACAAAAGGAAAGAATTTTATGAGATTTCTCTATACCCTAAATCTTACAGTTGTTTGAAATTCTGAGCCGAATAATAAAAGCCGCATGCATCATTAATTCAATCACGAAATAATGAAAATTTGTTATCGCCATTTCTTTTGCAAAAGCCCAAACTGATTACCATGAATTATTAGTAAATCATGTTTTCTTTTGTATATAAAACAAGCAGTGACATTTAATTTTAAACCTACGGTGAATTCAGGCACACACACACACATACATGCACAAACCATTCACGGGATAAAAAATAATTGTCAGAGTGTAAACTGTCTGGAAATTTTTTGCTGTTCGAATGTTGAAGACTAAAAATTGTTCTGGCTTGAACAATGATATTTCAGATACTTTTCTTTAACCTAACCGTTAGCCCTATTTTAATAATTAACGTTTTTACGCAAACTTCACTCTTTCAGATTCTCTTTCAGCGCATGATTGAAGAAAACTTCTAGAAACCTTTGCCATTTGTACTTTTGAATGAATATATTTGCCTCTGTTTTACATTATTAATCATATTTGGTCGCATTGATTTCCTTATTGGTTCAAATTAGTCCTATACTTTCATCTTTAACTGTTTTATATTTAAAAGAACTTCATACGGTTTATGCAATTTACATTCTTCCTAAGAACTTAAAAAAATATTATTTTACGAATTATTTCACTGGCTGAGAATTTATATAGTTTCCACAATACAGAGTATAACAGAGAAGCACAATAAACTGCCACGAAAAATGTTTTTTTCAAACTCTCATATATCGATATAAAATATAAAAAAAAATGTAAAATAATAATAGTATTAATGATGATGATGATTTTTAGGTTCTTTTAAGAACTACTTGTTTATTAATTTATAAAAATAATATTTAAAAACATATAAAATATGATCATTGGTTTTTTCAACTCACATTTGCTCTCTACTAATATAAGTCATAACCATTGGTTACTTAGCAATAATAGTATGCTTAGGTGTAGTTAGATTCATATCTATTTAATTATTATATGCCTATTATTTTATGAAAAAAATATTTTGACTATTTTTGTTACTATTATTTTTTTTAAACTTTCGAACTCTGGCAACTGTTATTTATTCATCTTTTATTGGCACCAGTATGGGTATTCTTTATTCTGTCTTCAAGCTTTCGGCCATTTTACCTTAGGATAGATTTGTTAACTTGATTTTGATAACAGGCTAGCCCCTTGTATTTACATATTTAGCTTTGTGTTAAATACCTACATCGAAATACTGTTACTTTGTTTTTATTTTGGTAGTCAGCATTCGGTTTTGGGGATCTGAAGAGTAAAGCTGATGCTCAACTACATTCTCCTTAGCTGTTATATGGTAATTTTGGATATCTATCCGCTATTGCAGAAATTAGGATACGATTTATCCTTTCCTTGGTTAATATTTCAATATCTTAATTGAAGAGAGTTTGATTCCTTGATTTGTATGTTTAGCTATTTTACTATATATGTGTGTAAATATAGTGTGGTCCTAAACTACATGTCAAAAATGTAAAAGGTGGTAGAGGGGGCCAAGACGGTTCAGAATCCCATAGGAATGTGCGGTCGGAAATATCGTCTTCATGTACCCGTTAATAATCACTTTGGAAAAAGTGTTGAAGTAAAAGTGAACTTTCCGGCCATCATTTGTCAGAAACGAATGCATTTTTTATAGAAAGCACTTAACTGAAACTGATTGTTTACAAATTCTATTTCATTTCATTGACGAGAGTCTCTTTGAAAAGCTCATTGTTAATGGAATTTTATTAATAATTTAAGCCAACAGTTATTCGAAAGTGATTATTAACAGGCACATGAAGACGACATTTCCAACCCCACATTGATGTGTGATTCTGAACCGTCTTGGTGTCCTCTACCACCTTTACGTTTTTGACATATAGTTTAGGGCCACCCTATGCACATTCTATATATAAATGGATAGTGCATTTATTTCTTTTTTCTATGTGTATCAAGTGAAAAGCTCCAAACCAAACTAAAAAACTCTAAGGCAACGAAAACATGCAAAAAGATATGCAAAATCGAACTCGGAAAGACAAACAATGAAGATCATCAGTAACTTGCCAATCATAAGAGGTTGAATATGTGACACATAAAAAGTAAAAAAAAAAAAAAAAAAAGACTATGTGCTACGGGATTCCGCAATAGCAGCACGAACAATAAATGAAACATATACGAACACAGGGAATGTTAAAATGAAAGATCTACCTACAGACATAAACCAAAAAACTTGATTTTACAATTTGATGACTAACTTTATTTCTACTGTATTACATCCAGAAAAGGATGTTAAAAATATCAATTTTAATTTTGTTTATCACACACATGAATAATGATACAACCCTACTACCAATTTTGCTCGGGCTACCACCGGCTATGCAGCCAGCCGATGAAGGCCCGAGCAAAATTGCTAGTAGGGAAGGAAGACACACAGATTATGATGCTCTTTTAATATATAGCACTTTAGTGCGTATTTAAAATCTGAAAGTGTTTCAGATTTATTACATTTTTTTTTCCTTTCCGTTTCTTGATAACGGCCGATATATACAGAAGCTCTTCAGAATTAATTTAGGAAGAAAATAATTTGTACTTTTTTGTAGGTTTTTATCATTAAATCATATGGTTTTTGTATACAGGGGCGGCCCGACACGGTAAGCAAGGATAGCATCGCATCGGAGCGCCGGTTTCGAGGGGGTGTCATTTCGAACGCAAAAACTAAGAAGAGCATAAAAGGAGGCGTCTTTTTTACGTTAGCAGGCGGGCGCCACTTACCCTAGGGCCGCCCCTGTTTGTAACCATCTTAATTTTAAATTCCATTCAGATTCTGAGAGATTTCAGAGCGTAGGAAGCCGGTGAGAAACAGGATTCTCTCCGAACAAGATTTATTGGATCGCGAACCAACTATAATGTCGGAGGTGGCTAGAAAATAAATAATTAATAAATAAAAATATAAAAGCGAGTCCATTTCTTTTGAAAAATGCTGCTCCAGTAGAATTTTTTTAACGATGCCACAAATACCTTTTTTAAATTAGAAACGACAATATTAAAGAAAATCAGCTGTTAATATCAAGACTAAAAGTTAAAATATAGTTACTAGCGAAAATGTAGTGTTATTACAATAAATACTGGAGGTCATTTAATAGAATACCTGCTATTTCTCCTTCTCCTATAGTATGTTTTACCTTATTTTACATAGATAGATTTGTGTGTAATGTGTGTGTGTTTCAAGCTGAAATTAAATGTACACACACACACACACACACACACACACACACACATATATATATATATAACATTACAAATCAAAAAGCCATGAAAATCCCATATTTCTAGAACTACGCAGCTTAATTCAGTTGGAACAAAGAAATCCGCTTTCAAAACTGCAATTACTACACGGTCCCTTGGAATTCCTTTGTAATTTTGTAGATGGTCCTGGGAGCCAGCCACAAAGGCGTCTTAAAAGTCATAACAGACCTTGATAAACCGCTGCCCTGTTTCTAGGATCGGACAATAATTGCAACGCGCTTGGATCATGTAACACGACCTCAAAAGTTGTTAAAAGAGGCTGCATCAGCCCAGGAGCGATTCTTCCACGTGACCGCAGCTTCCAAACAATGATGTATCGCAGTACCCAATAAAATTATGTAATCGTACATTGGACTCCGATTCCTTTCATCCATCGGCAGCCGTAAAGCGTGTCCAAGGATTTTCACCGAGCGCTCCCGGCCACCGACGACCGGCCGCCTCGACCCATCCGGCCCGGATCCCGCAATAGTGACTCTAATCCAGAGTCCCGAGCCGCCTAATACAACGCCAGGAGACCTCACAACCTTGCCTCAATCGGGACCACGACTACAAACTTTCCCGTAGCCGCTTAATGTTTCATATATATATATATATATTAACAATTATCTTCTCGTAAACAGATTTTTTTCCAGAAGTATAAAAACATAAGCGGCGTATTTAATTGGCTATGTAAAATATTCAAAAAGCACAATTTTATAGATTATATCATTTCAAATTAACTCATGAATTTCATATAATCCTCTTCGAAGTCAACTTACGCGTGTAATCTTTAACTGTATGTAACGCTTTACAGGATCAGAGGCAGTTAACTGCACATTTAACTGCTTCTGCAAATGTACATGCAGCATGCCCTCTTACATGTACTGAACGATGCAGCTACGCATAGCTAGCATTCAAATTAATAACCACTTAAGATGTAGTTTATGGGTAAGTAACATTACATTAAGTATATGATTAAGGCAAATAAGCAATATGATACATTAGTATTACATGCAAGTTTGTTTCATGATAAATTTTTGTCAAAAATAGCCTGCATTTATTAGTTCACCCTTTTGTAACTAACATAATAATAGTTGCATTTTTGCGATTCTATGTTTTTTTTTTTTTTTTTTTTTTTTTTAATAAAGTAATCTATATAAAGCATTTATATTTATGGTAGTGATATTTTTGTTGCATTTAATTATTTCTAAAAAGCTTCATTATACCATTATAAAACCGATTGATGATACTTTTATAGCATTTATTTTTATCTTAGAGGATTTATTGTACCTTTATATAATTTATATATTTATGTATGATATTTAGTTCATGGAATTACGAAGAAAAATCGGCATTTTAAGTTTAAATTGAAGCACTCTAGAGAAATTTACTGTTTCAATCTTAAAGGAAATGATATAGATGTTGACATTGTAATACTATATCTCATCCTTTCTTAATGCAAACATTAAGGTGTTTTGAGAATCGGAGTGATAAATTGGTGTTATTGATCAATTATATCTATTTTAATTTAAAGTGTAAAGTGTAAATATTTTCTTCTGTGAACGATACATAGCGCCTTGTTGTTAAAAATATAATGTATGTGTGCCATTTTACTGTTTATGAAATACATTTCGAGGTCTATAGATGGTATGCACATGACGTCACAACAGCAGCAGACGTGCTTCAAACCGGAACTGGTGAACAGCATGTGGTCAGCCGCTGATTGTTCTTCAGTTGAAACTGAGTGGACGATTCAGAAACTTGTTCACAAAGTCAGGTATAGCAGATGACAAAATGAGGTTTTGTCACGTGTTTTCATACCATCTATAGAGCATTCACGAAAAAATTCTTTCACTTTTAGTAGGCGTTCCCAGAAACAAATTGAAGAGGAAAGACAAAAGCAGTTCACTCAGCTAATGATCCCGTTCAAAAAAAACCTCAAAAGACTTTGCACCTGATAACGAATAAGTTACCGACATTTGTAAGACCAAGTCAGATAGGAAAGACGACCTATTTCAATAAGTTAGCTGTTCTCATTAAGGGATATTCAGGATTCTAACTCTCAGATTAACGATCTCCCAGCGAATTGGAGAAACGATGAACCTTCTGAGACGTTTGGCTCAAATATATGAACGTGCAACTCCAAAACGAGCTATGGAAACATATGATCACCGGCAGCAGCGTTTGGGAGAATACCGAAGAGAAGTATTCGACGTGACAAGTCCTTCGGATACACAATCTAAGTATCTATCACAGCTGTCACAGAAGCGGTTACTTCCTGTCATAGTTTATGACCTTTTAACATCTCTTTCATTCACCGTGGAGCATTGAATTTTGCTGAAGACAGAGTACACAATCAAATTCTCAGAAATCTTTTACGGGACCGCTGTTTACCTGGTAGGAATGATGTAAGGCATCCTGGATTTTATGATGAACTGTGGGGTTGTTCCTACGACGCAATCATCGGTACTTACGTATTATCCCGGTGGTCATTTCTGCCAAACGATTTTTGCGTCAAATGTGCTATCAAACTGTTGCCCAACCTAGTTCTAACAATGAATTATTTCATTTGTCCGGCATTTATCTTGGCGAAAAATTGTTCGTCTTGGCCGACCGCCGGGATAATACTTAAGTACCCAATCATCTTTAGAGAATTTCATTAAAAAAATTCTGAATTTGAACGCCTGCTTTGCAGTTGCTTTAATAACAGTGTATGACGACCAAAGGATTAACGATCGAGATGTGTACAGCTACGCTACGAGCAATCAAGTCTATAATAGTAAACGTATACATTTGACATCGCATCCAAATCAAAATCTCGGCGGTGAATTTGAACGTCCTCAATATGGGCAGATATATTTCTGACATAATCAATGTGCTGCTCCGGAATGCATGAACATTGCCCATGGTATCAGCGAATACCTCATTTTTTTGTTAGGCCATGCATTAAGATCTTAAAATCCTTTCCTGGTAGCCTTCTTGATGATGCAAGAAAAAGAAAGCTAATGCATTCTCTGCTGCAGAAGGAAACGAGGCACCTTGCATTAAGTTACTTTATGCGCTACCCTGATGTCGCCTACCATGTACATATCAACATCCCTCTTCATAACAAAATGCTTTGTGCAATTGTAACATTGCATGCCAATCAAAGTTTCCCTGATAATGAATTAGTGATACGACAGAGATGTAAATCTTTGGTAATCGTTAAGAATACTGATAACTGTGTCGAGCCATATATCAATATTACTTTACCAATATTTCACGTTAAAAGAATTTTTGGTTTCTGAACTAGGGTTGGTAGTCAGGTACTGGTAATATTCGGCCGACGTTCGTTAGGTCTTTGATAGCCTAGTTAGAAAATGGTTCCACAAAAGCCTTGCATCTTGACAGACGATAGTTCGCCTTAGTGCAGTCAAATTATTGTTATGATCCAATCACGGCATAACAAAGTGCTATAAAGCGTTCCTAGCATGCAGAAAGGACCTTCGTTATTGGTGACAAACTGCATGAATGCTCTTTGGATCACCACGACCTTTGTCAACATCTGGTATCGGGTGTATTTTTAGTTTGCCATATTTGATTTCGGAAATTTTGTAGCACACTTTCTGAATTGCATTTTTTGCTTGCAGAAAAAGCTGAGCTGCTGACGTGCGTGCCACCACAGTGCCAGAAGCTAAAGTTGTGCTATGTTATTGGACAATTTTATATCTTTTTGCGGATTTTTACTGCCACTTTGTTACATGTCCGTTCACATCAGCATTAACATCGTATACATAATATATCATAATATATAAGACTTTTGCTAAAACTGTAGGCGAAAGTGCGAAAGTTTTTGGATTTCAGAAATCGGCTGCACTTTTCGTTTCTGCCTGAACATTTAAAATGAAGAGACTCAAATTTAGTAAGCTGAAGTGAATTGGAGCAATAACTTGCACTTTTCTTTGAGGATTCTGTCGATACATACATATTATGTATGCATGGAGAAAAAATATAAAATATCAGTGAACTCATGAATAAACTTAAATACTATAGAAATAAATTTAACTTTTGTTTTGAAAAAAAATTATTTAAGTAGTTTTCCTTTAAAATTCTCTTTAACAAAGTTTCCCTGAACCTAATGAAAATATAGCCATTCAAAAGAAAATAAATAAATATATATATAATAATAATAACAATAATAATAATAGTGATAATAATAGTAATAAATTGAGCTCTAAAATTTAAACTTAAAGATATAACATTGCAATTCATATCGGATACCAATTAAAAGAATTTACAATTATGTAAGACTCATTTATCTAATTATTGTCTGACATCCTACAATAATTTTGGCTAAAATGTATAATATTCTTATAAATATTTTTAGGAAGCATACCCAATATTAATAAAAATCGTTTCTAGACACCAATTCAAGAAATGTATTTGATGAGATTTTTAAAATTCTCATTCATTTAAAAATAAATGAATATACTTTTAAAATATTCCAAATTTTAGCGCATAGGTTACCAAAAATTGCTGTAGATGTGGCTTAATGATGTGGCTTCATATGTACTTACATATTTGTTTTGAAAATTATTATAAAATGATTTCCAAAACAAATACAGAAGTACATATGAAGCGTATACCAAAATACTGAATTTTATTAAAATGTAAATTTTCAGAAAATAATCCTTTCATTATGAAGCGTTATAAATTATCGTCATTACATAGTTATTGCATTTCAAAAATGAGACAGGAATTCAATTGATCTATCGAAAAGCAGAAAAAAATTGTTATGACAAGACTAGGAACTGCGGAAACTTTTACTCTAATTGCCTTTTGATCAAATAAGGCATCATTCTGGTGCCTGAATCATGAAATCGATTGCCGAGCTCTTGGCTATCTCGTACGTGCCTCAAAGGCTATTCTGAACGTAATCTCAAGATCTCTATCAACACCTGAATCGGTTTACTGCCTGAATATTCTGTCAAAATGTATTTCACATAACATATATCTACAGTTGGGGCTCGCTAAATAAGATACATGTAAATCTGCATTTTCGTGCATTCTTTTGAAAGCAGAAACTATACGAATAATCATTCATGCATTTTGATTTATATGTCATATGTGGTGTTAACTATACTTGTAACTGTTACTGTTTTCAAGTTAAAAATAATGTTTTCTTTTTTCTGTAAAATAAACAGATCAAAGTCATCGTTTGTAAATTCTTCTTCGAAATAACAGACTTTTATTATCTAAATTTGGCGATATATCTTGAACAAATTCACGATGTATCCCCTCAAAAAAGGCACACATCACTATAAAAGTGACTTACAGCTGTGTCATTTATGTCCGAAGGTGTACGAGGACTTAAAATGTCATCCCTTAAATCAACTGTAAACTCTTATAAACGTTTATATACAGTAGAATCATGTATCACTTGAAATCGATCAATGTTTAAACTGCCTTACCCCATAATATATTGCGAATATTTCGAGTGCTTCTGTTGAAGAATTATAAATGCTACAGACATTATTTTCGATGGAAAACTTTTTTTTTATGAAATAAGCGAGCCGACTGTCACCAAATTTGGTAAATAGACTGTACACGAGATGCTCTGAAGGAAGATTTTTTTTTAAAGTTTAGTTCCAAAAATAATCACTAGGTGGTGCCTTGAGTGGTGAATTCAGCTCAAAAAGGACGTAAATTCGATAAGAAATACTCAGAAACTATTAAATGAGTGTTGGACGTACTTGCGTGCTTCGAATAAGCCAATTCCTTTCTTAATTTTCATTTTTTTTTCATGCAAAGCGTCACCTAGTGACGTTTTTAAAAAAATAATGTTCCTTTTCAAATTCCTTTGAACGTATCTCATGTATAGTCATGGCATTTACCAAATTTGATTGCTTTTCGTTTTCCTGTCTTAGCTCTAGCACCCTCATTATAGGGAAAGTATAACCAAATTGTAAATCAATTTTGCTTTGTTTGAATTTGACGAAAATGCCTAAAATACGATTGCAACTGTGACTGTCCAAGTGCATAGAGCGTAACGTATTGGAATTTTTTAGGATGTTCCTGTAAAAGAGCTACAAATGCTTCATAAGCCATTTTCAATAGTGTGCATTGTGCAAGGTACAGTACATAGGAAGAAATAAATAAATCTATTGTAATCGATGCATATTTACGGGAGTTGGAGCATAGGCGGCAGACAGACAAAGATGAATCAAACATTTTTCAACTCTGTCGGAAAGTGAGAAAAAAGACAAACTACATTTTGGTGAACTTTATCATACAATAAAAGTCATTTAGTTTCATTGGATAAAAATCTAAACATATGCATTGTTTTTGTTATATTTGAATATTGATAAGACTGCCGTTGCATTAAAACTTATTAAATTTTATTTACTGTTCAAAAAATCAAACATAGAAAAGATACAAGACAGACGTAAATACAAGCGGAGCGGGTACTACCAGAGATTAACGTGTCTTGTGTTCGTAAGCTTGCAGCAATAAGAATACCCGGGTTCTTTTAGCAAGAGAGTGAATTATACTTGCTGACCGACAGCTTATTTCAGAACCACGTGATCTCCCGAGAAGAATCATGGCAATTGCATTCGCTGATTACAAAGCAAAAATAAATTTAGATTCCACCTTTTGCACCGAAGATGAAGCTTGGGAGGAGCCAAGAAAATGGGCGTAAACCCCGTGCATTGTGGGAAATTCTACTTAATGTCAAAGTAACGATTTGAGAACAGAAATTTGTATTGCGAAGTGCTAGAAAAGAAGTCCCATTATCTTTATACAAGCATTCCTTAAAATTCTACATACATATATACACATATTATAACTGTCCAAATAAATTTAATTAACATACTTTTATAAGAAAGAAACAGGATTTTAATAAAATGAATCCATAATTTGGCCAGCACTGTAGTTCATGATTCGTACGCAAGCACGTGTATGTGTGCGATTGCATTTATATCTGCATGTTTATGTGTATGGCTGGAAAGTTGTTAATGCGTGTGGTTGGAATTAACTTTAATAGTTAACGATTAAAATTAAAATTTTCTCAATTTTACTATTTTTTGGGCTTTTAAGTTAAGAATTGAAATGATTTGTTGAAAAATTCTTTTTATGACACTTCAAAATCCGCTAAATAATATAAAATTAAGTAAAAAAATATATTTACAGTAATAATTAAAAAAAATGTTCAAGATAGATCTTTCACGAAGTATACAAACAAAGTTGTACAGATATGAATCTGATATACGAGTACCTTGTGTTTGTGTAGATAATCGACCCTAAGAAAGAACAACAATGAAAACAACGTAGAAAGCATGCAAAAACATCAGCTTTAAAACGTTCGAATTTTCTTCGAAAAATTTTAGGCCGATAAATTCATTCTAATTCTGCTTTAAAACTTACTTAATGTTTCAGCAATTTTATTAGAAGGCGGGGAATTATTCTAATGCCAAATTTTGACTGTAGTCAACAATTCACTTAGAGATCCCTAATTAAACGAGTGAAGAATTTTCAAACTAATTGCAGACTTTGATAATACATATATTCTAGAGAGCAGCATCTCAAATAATGTAGGTACATTTATCCACGTGTAATAAAATAGAATTATATAGACATTTAATCAGGAGAACAGAGTAAATTACTTGAGCCGTTATTCGTGGAATGCTTATAAAACTAAATGAACTGTTTTTTCTAAGATAAATCTCTAGAGGTATTTAGTTATTTTATGACAAATTTTTAATTCAACGTAACTTATTATTATAATTTTATTTATTATTAGGATCAATATGATTTGTATTTTGCATCAATTCTTATTCGTTTTTGTTCTTGGCGGAGTATGTTTAATCGGAATTTTTTTACTAAAATCACTTAAAATGAAAAGAGCGGAGTAGTACGTTTGAAAAGCTTGAAAATTAATAATACGATTTCCTATGTGCATAAACAATAGCCATATGTAAAAATAATAAACATTAAAAAGTCCAAGGTTGAACATTTTTTTCCAACTGAAGGAGAATATTTTTGTAACCCAGAAACGATCGTTTTGGGAATAAATACCTTTTACGATGTTATTTTGTGGAGTTTTTAATTATTTTTACTTAGAATTTCTTTTCTTGTGTGTCCTTGTTAGCATTTATATATTTTGAACTGTATTTTACGGAGGAAGCTTTTATTAATAAATACTGGATTTAATTTTAGATTTAATAATTTTGATCTGAAATGAGAAAAACAATAGATTTTAAAAGAATGATACTGATTATTTGATGGTGTATTGTGTAATTGTAAAGTTCTAACAGAGTGTTTTAACTGAAATCGGTTTCATTATCGATCATCGAATTGAATGAAGGGCTATTTTTTGTTATCATAATTTGATCTTTTTATTAACTCTTTCGAGAAAGATTGAAAAGTGTTTTTGATTTTGGTTTGCCTGTCTGTCCGTGATGCAACTTACGTATACACAAGCAGACGGCTCTGAAATTTATATTTTTGTTTCTATGCAGAGTACCATGTACTCTATTAAAAATGGTGTATGTAGCATTTAAAGTTCTTTTACAGATGGGCTGAAAATAATTCTAATAAATTACACTGTATGGTCAGCCATACTTTAAAGTTTTTTTAATAGATATTCAGCTATTACAAACGAAACAAAATGATAGATGTTTTTAAGTAATACAAGATAAAAACTCTTCATCAAAAATAATATTTTTACACCAAAATTATTCAAATACATTATGCTCTATTGATATTAATTCCTTAAAGCTTATTTTAGAAATATTCTTCTATTTCATTCAAAATCACATTTATATTACATATGTGTTATTAAGGAATATGAAAGTGTATCCTCCCTTGGATATAGCGTCTGTAGCATTTCCAGTTCTTCTACAGGAGCACTCAAAAGAGTTCCATAGCATACGGTGTAAGGCAGTTTAAAGACAATCATGAAGCTCAGAACAGTGTACGTCTATAAAAGCCTAATCTTCATTTAAAAAATTATAATAATCTTTCCAGGTTTTCGCAAAATTACATCAAGAGTGGTATTCAGCTTTCTTAGGGCTATCTCCAAAATCTCATCAAATGTGAAGACAAACATATACTGCCCGATTCGGCTCAGAAGGACGGTTCTGATGAAAAGTGTTTTGTAATCGATTCATTTGGAAGGATTAATATTTCTTGTTTAACCCCTTGCGCACCAGGCCAATTTATCTATAAAGGGACCGTTATACCAGATTCTGTTTAAGTTAACTTATTAAATTATGTTAAGCGAATGATTTGAAGCTAAAAGTATCGATATGTTAAAAAATGACGCCTTAGAATACAAGATAATAGTTATACTTAGTGTGTTTAAGAATACCAGGTCGACAAAAGTTAAGACTATCCAATAATACCATCAACATATGCAGGGCCGTCCATGGTATTCATATGAGACGTTATAAAAAAGTACACATTGGTCCTTGGTGCGCAACGGGTTAATGAATTTTTCACGTTTTCGAGGAATTTTGTTGCACCCGATATAAAATGTGCCCACCAGCATTTTTTTTGTCTTTCTATTAACTTCCGAACATCGGTCATAAAAGCGTGATCTGAGTACAGCAAAGCAAAATTACTCTGAACACTGAAGCCGCTTACAGCGCCACCTGACGGCTAATTTCGCACTCTGGACACTTTTCACAAAATTGGTACAAGATAATGGAAAAGTCAACTGCACTATATTGACTTCGTTTATTTATTACCAAGTTATTAAGCAGTATTGATTTAGTAAAACAAAGACAACCTTGCGAATGTTAATTTTAAACAGAAGCCGTAAAATGCACATTTGTTTTGTTCGTGATTTCTAAATTGTAATGTAACGGAACGCCATGTTGTATAGCGGGATATAGCTGACCATTGTCCAGATATGTATTGCTGCGGACGGGAAACATATTGATCATGAAGGACAAATGGGTCTAACATTGTGCACATGCAGTTTTCGTAAAAAGCGACGGAACAAATACAAGCCTTATGCTTTCCATTTGTTGCATTGTTGTGTGCAAGATGTTCGTATGTAATAAATATGATGCAGAACACAACTTTCATAGATATTTTTTCCATTTATTGAACAGCTTAAGTGATAAGAACGCTAACTCGGAATTTAATCGCCAGATGGAGCTGCAATCAATTTCATTGAGTAGCGCATAATTACTTTACTCTAGCTAGCTTCATTACTATAGACCACTTTTTATGACTATAGCTGTTCTGAAGTAAATAAGGCGACAAATACGTTAATGGACTTACTGTATATACGGATGTTCCAAACTAGCTGTTGACACTGAATACTCATTACATGCTTATCTCATTTATTATATGCGTTAACTTTTATGCACAACGGATTTCTTTTTAGGAAATACACGACTAAGGCTGAGCCATAGATATGTTACAATGTAAATCATGCTTATATGCTACGATAACAACCCACAAATTTTAGTATTGATATATATTCACTGAATTGTTTACTTATCAGAGATGTATTCATGGTGTTTATTATTATTATTTTCTTTTACTATCGTATTACAGTTCAAACGTAGAAACATAAAAGAACTGCAATTGTCAAATATGCGAGGTACTTTACCCCGACACCATTTTCCATATCGACTAAAGTATCTAAAAATACAAGAATTAAACTCGCTCTGCAAATATTGATTCCTGCGATGGACATCCATATTCCATCACGTTCTTTCTTTCATATTTCGGCCGTTTTTAATATATCCATTCCGTTACCCGAGCCGCACACATGAGTCGCAGGGAATAAAAAAAATATAAAAAAGTAAAATAAATGTTTTCTTAGGTCGACATTTTAAAGGTCAATAGAAATGTAATGTAGCGTTATATGACTCGTATTTTCAGATATGTTTCTTATAAATGATACACGTATCTATGAACAGCGCTTTTTTAAAGAAAAAAAAATATATTGACTTCGTTTGTGAAAACAAATATTAGATCTGCCCCGCATTAAAGGAACAACACTGACAACTATTAATCTTACGCACTAAGGCAAACAGTACAATATCATCAATAAATCTACAAAGAGGGATGCGGGTAAAAAAGATTTATCAAATTTCATTTTTTCTGTACATTTTCATGCTATAATATTTCCTTTCTATGCGTTTACAAAAGGGTGGTTTTAGGAATTTTTCTAAATGTTATATGATACTGAATTTTGGCGTGGTTTAAGTTAACAATTTAATGTTTAAGTTAATCCTTGTTTGTCGCGCGATTTAACTGTCAACATTATTATTGTCAAATTAAAAGTCGTTTTTTTTCTCCGGTACTGCAGATCTGTTTATATGAAAGTATTTCCAGATATGAATTTAGTTCGGAAATTTCCTTTTAGATTTCCCCCTATATGCTCCAAACGTAAAAGCAATACTCAAAAACCCGACTTTAAAATTTAAACTTCTCATTCAATCAAGTCGTAAAGTACTTTATTCGGATGATCCTTTGGGAGTATCTTATCTTCAACACTGCAAAATGTGCCTTTTGAATTTGCTTAGAAAATTTTAAAAATAATATATTTAATGATTGAACCTGTTTATAATACCTTAAATATACATGTATAAATAGAAAATTCAGTATATTTATAGTTTTAAAGGTTTAAGAAGAGTATGAATTTAAATAAGCTTTAATCACTTAAAAAAATAAAATGCCATTGAATAATCGAAATTGAAAATGTTATCTTAAAACCAATCCATTACTATCAAAAGTTGAACTAAGTACCGTTTTTTGAAGTTTCAAATCAAAATTTCCCAATAGTTAACAAGAGATCTATTTAAGCCACTCAAACATGGTTACCGTATTGGTTTCAAGGTTGATTGATATACTCTGTATCTGTAGGCCATGTTGACATCTGATGTCCGTGTACTGATTATTTTGGATAAATTACTGAATTAAAAACAGACTTTTGGAATCCATTCGCATATCAAGGATGGGCTCATATTCCGAAATATAATAGGTTAAAAGATTATGAGAACATATATCCATAAAGACTTACATGTGATTTTATGTACAGGGTGATTCGTAATGAATGGGACAAAAAGAAAGCATGATTGTGAATGTTGTCTTCTCTACTTATTATAAAAGAAGGTGTCTGTGTGTGTGTGTGTGTGTGTGTGTGTGTCTGTCGGCAGCGTTACGGACAAACGGCTACACCTAGAAACACCAAATTTGGTACTCGGGAAGATGTAAATATGTAGTTGTGCACCTCGAAGCGATTTTTTCAAAATTCGATCTAGATTTTTTTTTATTTTATGTTTTATGCGATTTTTGGCATTTTTTCTCACCTAATTCGTAATAACGGCGGAAATTACGCTCGCAGCAAAACGGCATTTGTATCATCGGATAGAGGAGGAAATTTTCTTTTAAATACAGTTTGTTCTGAATACGTAACATGATTTACCGATTTTTAGGAATTTTTTTACTAAACATCTGCTTCGCGATTTTTTTTCGTAAAATAATTTTAAAACTGTCGCATCTTGAATTCTATCCGTCATAACTTTTAGATATTTTGACAAATCGTGAAACATTCTTTTCTCTCTCTTTTAAAATAAAAACGAAAAAATTATGTAAATTAGATGATTTTTTACTAATTTTAATGCAGCCTAATGTTTAGAATTTAATAGCATCAACGCGATCTTACGCCATTCATTACATTGCGATCACGGCACGAGAATTTATGTTCGGTTGTTGCCACAGAAAGGATTAAAAAAAAGGGTTTTTTCAACCAATCGAGTTTTTAAATGGGATATCAGAATTTCAATTCGCAAGTGAGGATCTATGACGTCAAATGCTTTAAGATACGTAAAAATTACGCCATAATTTTAACTCATTTATTCCAGCTCTGTTTTCAACACAGGGAGACGATATTTTGATTAAAATTTACTGTAGAAATAAACTAAGAAATTCGCGATTATTATTATTAGAAGTGGTATTTTAATCCGGTGCTTATTTAAAAATTGAAATGTTTTCACGGCGCTGAAAATGTTCATTTTAAAAGTTACAAAGTTCGTTTCAAAGCGCGATATATTAAAATTTTTCTATTTACTATTTTTATTTTTGGCATTTAATTTAGCGTAGGCGTTGCCTAACATACGCATGCAGGTTGCGAGTATAGTTTTATTTTAACGTTGAATTACGTTCCTCCATAAAGGTCCAACGCAAAGTTTTAATGATACCGTTTGAAAACAATTATGCGAAATATCGAAATTAACTCCCTCAATCTACCGGGGTATCCTTTACGGCAGTCAAACAGTGACGTCATAAATTTTAAAAAATGCGTGAAATTTGTGAACTCTGCAACTTTAACGCCCTCTCACAATTAAAATGGGAATAAGTAGCTCCTCGAGATTACACAGTTTGATGTTTTTCAGGAGACAGGACTATGGAGGATATAAAAGATATCGCTATATTAGATACATGGATATTTAAAATGGCACCCCTTGGATATTTTCTCCCCACAATAAGATGAAATGGTTTGCGGCGCTAAATACGCCAATCTTATAAAACTATGTATAAATTAAATATATATGGAGAGTTTCCTTAATGGCAACCATTATGTGAAATGATTATTATTTATGCTAATGCGTAAATTGCAAAGAATCGCCACAGAATCACAAGATCTCATTGAGGCCAAATAATCTAAGCTGTTTCTTTTAAGGGAGCCTTGAAGAGGGAGAAGCGAGTATAGATAGTATTAATGTACTTAATAGTTAGTATTATTAGATTTGTCAGGATAATATGAATAAATCGCAATGTACCACGTTAATAAATATTTCATGAAATTAAAAGTGTTTATCCTTTTTCAACGGTTGTCTTACAACCAAGTAAATGAAAAGTAATTCTAATTTGCGTTAATATATCCCGCAGTAATTTCAACAGAGGATATTACTTGAACTTTTTTAAAAATGAAATTCTGTTTTGTCACATGCAGATATGATTTTAGTAGTAAAATATTCCCTTCTTCCCGTATGAAGAGCGGGTGCGCAGCTATTTTAAAAACATCTCTTGAAAATAGCATGAATGAATTCAGAAGACCTCAAAACGTGTAAATACACCAAAATCTCGAAGTCGAATTTTTTCATGATTACAATACTTTCCTTATATGGTACATCAGTGGCGCACCCAGGATTTTAGTTTAGGGGGGGCTGGGCTACATACAAATACTGCTGAACTCGGTCATAGTGACCTCGGTTAGTTACAACTCTCTTATAACGTCAAAATATTCGGTACCACTTGACTGTCCCAAAGAACACGAGCAATGTAACTCATTATAAAGTCATAAATAATTATCTGATCTTTTGAGCGACGTTGTAACCGCGTGTAACAGTGTTTCAACTAACTGTAAGTAAGCATTTATTTAAAATTTTTTTTAAATAAATGTCTTTTTTGGTTAGAAATAATTTGAAGACAATTAAAAGAAGAAAGAACTAAAAAAAAAATTAATTCATTAGCGACAATTTTCATATTTTTAAAGCTTTTCCCTTCTAACTTTCTACCTTTAGGGGGGGCTTCAGCCCCCATAGCCCCCTCCGTGGGTGCGCCTATGTGGTACATGTTCGGAAAGAAATAAATGGTGCTCCATTTCATGTAGTGTCTTAGGTATTTAATGCTACAACTTGAGCCTAAAAAACAGTATTATGTAGAAATAAGACATTTTGAAAGCCAGGAGTTCTCTGCAAACCATTAAGCTTTCCACTTTTTTGATAGTGAATGACACTGACGTATTTTTTTTTAAGTCATTATACTGCAATGATCAGGTTAGTACTCATGACACAAACTTTACATTAAGAGTCAAATAATTTTGCTCTTTTTTTTTTTTAAATTCCACATCACGAATAATTTCGAATTACACATGTAAGGAAAATTTTTGTTTCCTACCGTGAGAAGAACGGGCACGCAGCTAGTAATTAATATATTTAGAAAATTCAAATTTCCCTCAAAACTACACTTATTCAAATTTCTACAGGTGTTCAATATGTGCCCCTCCGGTGACGCGACAAATGTCTACACGGTAATCACGCTCCTGCCACACTCGTGATAGCATATCCCCTGTGATGGAGTTCAACACTGCAGTTATCCGCTGCTTCAGTTCCTCTAAATCCTGAAGAAGTGGAGGCACAAACACCTTGTCTTTAACGAAACCCAGAGAAAAAAGTCACAGGGCGTTAGATCTGGTGATCTCGGCGACCAATGAAGACATGTCAAATCCTGTGGCCCAGCACGGCCAATACAGCAATGGGGTAGACGAATTCTTTCAACCACGACGGGGTAGACGACATTGGGGTTGACGAATCACGAATTATTTCAACCACTTTCGTTTCTTTTCGTCCTGGGCTTTTGTTCTTGCATAAGCAGCCGGTATCCTGGAACTGCTTCACCCACTGCTTATGTTATGCCGATGCGGTGGTTCTTTACGAAATTTCGTGCGAAAATGTCTTTGCACAACAGTTACCGAGGAGGTTTTGGCATATTCAAAAACGCAGTACGCTTTCTCCTGCATGGACGACAATTTGTTTAACAGCG
This sequence comes from Cheiracanthium punctorium, assembly GCA_038373885.1. Classification (NCBI taxonomy): domain Eukaryota; kingdom Metazoa; phylum Arthropoda; class Arachnida; order Araneae; family Cheiracanthiidae; genus Cheiracanthium; species Cheiracanthium punctorium. Next base: position 611,230 of record JAWZYV010011642.1, read on the forward strand.
CCTCCAGCGGCGAGTTCGTCATTCGATGATTTTTCCCTGTTGCCAAATAAAACTTGTATAATTGTAGTTGCTGAATAAATTTGTTTCGGCTGAATAAATCCATAACGGCAGTCACACTGCGCTTTTCTTTTTGGTCCTTCATTATGAATCACCCTGTACTTTCTTAAGTACTTTCATATAAAAAATGCGAAAATGACATTTAATCTGTATAGATGAACAAAATCCGAATCCTGCAAGCATGACTGTATATGTATACATATCATACAAGCAAGCTAGGGATAGAAATCCATAACGGCAGTCACACTGCGCTATTCATTTTTGGTCCATTCATTATGAATCACCCCGTACTTTCTTAAGTACTTTCATATAAAAAATGTGAAAATGAAATTTAATCTGTATAGATGAACAAAATCCGAATCCTGCAAGCATGACTGTATATGTATACGTATCATACAAGCAAGCTAGGGATAGAATTTTATTTCCAATGCATTCAACAGGGCTTGGTGAGAGAATGTTCAATTTTTAATAGCCGTATCTTTCACTAATTTTCCTTTTACAATATCCTTTTTTATAACAAGGGCAAAAACATCCAAAGGCTCAACATTTTTTGCATTACATTTTTCAAGAACAGATTGTTGATATGGGTATAATGTTGCACAGTGTGAAAGATTTAGGGCAGCTGTGCATTCTTGTGCAGTAGGGCATTCTTGTTTTCTGAAATTTTCTGTCACTATTTGTAAAAATTGTCCAGCAATTAGTAACAAAAATGATTTGGAATAAGTGCATGTAAGAAAAAATTAACATATTAAAGTAAAACTTCTTTGCCGACAATGCAGAATACTTCAAGGTATAAAATGAACTTAGAGTGAAGTATTAATAACTGGTATTAAAATTTAACAGAACAAAAATTGACTTTCTTTAAGGGTTTTTTTTGCATTTTTTTATTAATAATAAGAAAGATGCATTATTTTTTTTCATTCAAAAACTACATAAAATTAAATAATTAAATTGAATAATTTAAAAAAAACTGAAAAAACTAAACTGAAAAAAAAACTAAAATAACATGCTTTTATCCACTTAATCCGATTGCGCATTTTAAAGCTTAGTAATTTCTTGGGGGTATATTTTCATTTACGTTCAAAATATTTTTAAGGTTGTTTTTCTAGGATTAATTTTTTTATATGCTCTTACATCTTTTTTATTAGAAAAAACAAGTAGGTGAGAAACAAAAACATTCATATATTTATTTAGTGAAATTTAAAGACAGAATATTAGAGATTTTTAAGTTTCATTGGTAATAAAGTTTTAAAACATGAATTCAGTTAATCACATATTTTAGGTAGGTTTTTAACCAATTCTCACAAAAAAACCAAACTCGTCAAAACAATGTTATTAAAGGCTGTCTTTGTTTTCTGTTTTTATATATTTGTATAACATTTCTCATCTTAGTTGGAACCGAAAAAGAATACTTATAGTTCATATCAAATAAACATATCATACTCCGATCACCATAATATGCGTTTAGAAAGGGGAAATGCTTGTGTGTGTGTATGCAATTCAGATATTAAGAACGATATCAAACTTGCAATTGAGATTGATTTTTCATATTTTTATGCAGGGCTTCCCGGGACTTTGTGTAGAAACTTGGAGGGAAGGTAAGACAGTACTGTTAGGAACCATAATAACTGATGAAAGCATGAGCGGAAGTCGTTAAGTAGCGCTATACGCATACTATCAAGGTCGTCAGGTATTGGTTCCAAATTGTCATATCTGCCTTGCCATGCCCGATGGATAAAACACTGAACAGGGTAGTTGCCCGCAGTGTGAAGTTCCCAGTTTCGGGCCTGTCGCGTGGGTATCGATTTAACGGTCTGGAGTTTGAGGCAGATTGCTCCAAGTGTAACGTTAATAAACGTAAGAATCTCTTTAAAAGTCCTCTGCTGAAGGATCCCCCTAGGCATGTACCCCTCGTATAGACTTGCCATAAAATAATATAAAACAACCATTTCTGCCAACGTTTACATTTTTTTTTTCGGAAGATTATTGACCACATTTTCCAAATAGTTCTATTTTACGTTAAGAATTCGGATTTGTTGAAACATCAAGTCCCTAAAAAACGAATTAGTGGTAGAGAATCTTCCGAAAAAGCAGTAAAATTTGGCAGATATGACAATGGGGAAGCCACACGTGCCGATCTTGAGAGATCGCGTCCAGCGCCACCTATCGATTTACTCCCATGCTTTCATATTTAATTATTGTTCCTGAAGATGCTGTCTACCACCCTTGCAGTTTAAACACGAAGTTAAGAGACACCCCGAGTAAATAATTACCGATCTTAACAGCATTTTATTTGGCATACCATATGCATTTTTTGTATTAACCGAGATCATTAAAATCTTAAAACGAAATATGAATACAGGCTTGAAGAATATGAATACAATTAATTCTGTGGAAATAGCACGGAACCATCTTTCTTTCGCGGACGATTAAGGCTTAATAAAGTATTCTTGACATTTTCTTCTGATAAAGAGCGAAGTACAGACTTAATTCGAGAAAGTAATTTATCTGTAAAACTTTCATTTAATTTACGAAACTATGTCATTAATTGATTGCTCCTCACGATGTTCGGTTGTCGCGAAATTGTCTGCATTTCGGCCGTTAAGGAGTGAAGTTTCGCATAGTTTCATATGAAGCATGAAGTTAATATTTAATTATTATAATTTTTTTCTTGTTTCATTTATGTGTGACTATCACAAGAAGAAAATATACATGCATCTTAAATAAAACTTTCTTGGTTAGCAATATTTCTGCCAAACTAAATCAGAAAAAAGATAGGGAAAAGGATCATACAAAACGAATTGTTGGTAATAGAATTTCCAAGAAGCAGTCTTAACTTCAGACTTCCATAAACTATTAAGGAGTCAAAAGATGGTTTTAATTTATAGTGACTTAAATGGGTTAAATATATTATAATTTCAGTAAATGTTATGTATGGCCGGGTCTACTGTTAATTAATTTTTTTATTGATTTAGGTTCTCACCAACAGAATTAAACAGAATCTATGTACTGAAAATTCAGTGTTGGCCCTATTATTTAACTTGTTACAAATCATTGAAAAAGGAGTTCCTAATGTTAATGAGAAATATTAAACTAATATTCTTACCTTTTAAATTACTGGGTGCATCTAATTTATCTTAAATTTTATTCGAATGCTAGTGCATGAAAATCTATGATGATAATAACACATTTTATGGATTGTAAATTTCTACTTATTAATTATGAGTTAGTAAATCATACTTCAAAAATCATAACTTGAAACTCTTTTCTGTGCTTTTATAAAATAACTGTGAATTTTGCATACCGTTTATTTTAATACCGTTTATTTTAAATACCGTTTATTTTAATTACCGTTAATTGAAAATTAATTTTAGTATTATTTTACACAAGGTGTCCCAAAATTACTGAGCTTAGATTATTGGTCGTAGAAATAGAAAATAAATTTAAAGTTACGTAAAAAATGTACAGGATTTTATTGGGAAGATAAAAATTTTCAGGAGGTTAAATCTAAATCAATTTAAAGCTTAAAATTTCATATTTTCCCGTACAAAAAAATTCATGATTAGTGGAATAAGTGGCATATCCCGTTAATTAATTCGGTTACATACAGTTTATGAGTTTTGTTATGGCAAAGCTTATCAAGGACGAGCGGGGTGGCGGCTTGGTCGGAGGACTTTTTAAGGGGAGTTTATATTCATAATTTTGGTATTTTATTTTTAAAAAGTGCATCAAATATTAAAGTAAATATATTCTGATTTTAACTATTTTCTAATGTCTCTCAAAGGGTAAAAAATCACGTGGAACAATCGCGTTTAAGTAACGTACACAATTTACGAATTAAAATAATAATTGAATAAATGTATATTACTTTTTATATTATTGCAGTTGAATAGCTCCTCAAAACTTTGTTTAAAGGTAGTTGTGACCATTTTATGATGAAGGGCTGAAACTGAGTACATCGCCTAACTAATGTATGAGGCACATTTTTATTAACTGATAATTCTTTGTACGGGGACAGAATAAAAAATTCAATATTGTATTTATTTTGTATTTTACAGAAAAAGTTTTAACCGATACTCAGGAAATTTTTACGTAACTTTGTACTTTATTGTATGCCTGTGATCAATATATAAGAAATGATATATGATCCGTATATGAGAAATGCCTGTGATCAATATATGAGAAACCTGTAAATGAACAGCTATAACAATTTTTTGTTTAAAACACTAGGAGGCCAAGGTCCCTAGACTCGCTACCCTCGCTTTTCGTATTAAACATTTCGGCCTAATATAGCTTATTCGTAAAAAGGGCATAATTTCAACAGACAAAACCCAAAGATTGGATCAGCTAAATGTTACGGATCTACACATGGATTGGTTCTTGGATGTTCATTGGAATATAAAAATTTAAACTTCACACTACAGTAGATCCCCTATAACAGGGTAGATACGTTCCGTGTTGTAGGAATCTGAGCTGCACGGCTCCTGAGTTCTATACTCCACCTGCAGTACGGACTCCGCGTATAATCGAAGGAAAAAATATTTGCACTCCTAAGAAACACAAGGATATGTAATGTTGCCATTCAAAATTTTTATTAATTAGGAGGTGAAGCGTAATAAAATCAGAACGTCTGTCTCATTTAACCGTCCTGTATACGTCTCTTTAAGCTTGTTGTACGAAAACAACCGCAATTTTTTCTCCGTGCTCCAAGGAATCCGTGTTGTAGGGGGGTGAACTGTATTTTTAATTGTGTAAAGCCTATGGGACATATAGCGTATGACCATTTTTCAGAATTTGGTGACTTACGTATATGTATAGTTAATAATTATTTCTAAGAAAATAATACTTCGTATTTTTTCTTTGATAGAAACTACGGAACAGCTAGAATAGCTTGCCACCAATGACGACTTTCCTTTATTTGGCGATTTACATATGCCCATAACCGATAATTACTGCTCATGTAAGGTTACTTGGGAAACCATCACCCATATATTCATAAACATAATCCTTGGAAGGTTGGCGTATTTAGCACCACGAAATATATCATCTCGCCGCGCTACCAAATATCCAAGCTGTACTATAGCGGCTATAATTGCACAGTTAAATCCGCCAAATATTTCAACTGGTTGTAAATACCCAAGGTGAATCTAACCGGCTTTACTATAATCTGCATTTTAATTATTTTTCATTTTCAAGATACTGGGTTCTAACATTTGGAACACACAGTTTAGTTTCACCCTACTTAGAGAGCTAGCTTTTGGCAGATCGTACCTCATGCCAAAATGGCTCTTTTTAAATCAGTTATAATTAGTTATTCTCTTTTGGAAAAACTAATAATCGATAATTCTAAACTCCTGTTATCTATAGAGAGAACTATTGAAGTTGACGACTATTTAAAAATCGTCAACTTTGTGTAAAACACCTTGACTTATTATTTCATATACTTTTTAATTTGGTGTAATATTGGTGTAATTCTACTTCATGTTTGTAAAAAAGCCATGAACGATTTTATGCTGGCGAAAATTGCCAAACCTGGCAACCATTATGCTGATTTTTGCAGTTTCTTATTAATATCTTAAATAATTGGAATTTCGAAATTTAAGTCAGCTTATCAGGCTTATCAAATTTTCCGAATCAACCTTAGTCGAAACTTAAATTCCCACGGTTTCGGAGGAGATAGCGGAACAAGCTTATGACAGCGGTGGCCGTTACTTTTTTTTTTTTTTTTTAGAATAGAGAGATATATTTACTTAAATTCATTCTCAACAATTACTCCAACCATGCTGTACTGCAATACAAATCCTTTTTTGCGAACATCTTTAAAGAAACTATTATATCTATAGACACCCTTTTATGTGGGTTTGTATTGTGGACAGCGCAAAAATATGCAAGAAACAATTGTATCTATAGACACCCTTTCACGTGGACAAATATTGTGGATGGCGAAACCTTGAGTACTTTTCGACGCAATCAATTGAGGATTTCTTTTAGTTAGAGCTGAGACAGGTACATATGGAGGAACATAGTTTCAAAATCATTAATACTTTAATTAATCGAACTTAACTAATTAATTTTACGACAATCATTATTACTTAAAGGGACATCCCCTTCTTAGGCAGATATCCCTCAACCAAACTTAAAGTTTAGAAATTTTATTTGAAAAGTTTTTCTTAACGCCGAAAATTTTTAGAAAAGGTTATGTTCACTGGCTTCAAAAATTAATGTTGTAAGTATAAAAAAATAAAAAATATACTTTAAAAAAGAAAGGTTTCTGTACATGGCATTTTTTTTATTGTACCATGTGTAGAACCCTTTCATTTTTATCACCTTTCTGCATACGACTATACTAATACCTATGTGGGAAATGGTGATAGAAATATTTGCACTATATTTTAATAAATGCTGACATGCAGATGAGAAAAATATTGCTCAAAGTAGCACAAGTCTTTACTTTTTTTCTGCTCCTAATATGAGGCGTCGCTTGTATAGCTACAAGCATCATACTGAACTTTCATACTATAAATGAGACTATTAATCAAATATATAGGCATAATTCCCATTCTTTCAGAAGCGCTAAATTCAATGTCTGAAAGGTCTTTGAAAGGGTTGTCGGTATATAGTGGCTCTTCCTAGCACATAGGGGCTCTTCCGGCATATAGTGGCTCCGCAAGTGCTCTATGGGACTCAGATCTGGAGACCTTGCTGGTGTTGCCCATATCATACGGTGAGTATATTCTTTCATAGATAACGTCGACTTTGAAAATTCAGTTTTGGACCCCAAGACAAAAGAAGGTAAATTAAAGTGATGAAGCATTAATCAATTACACTTCCAGTAGCACATGGTAAAATATTCCTTGCGTGGTTTGGTATTATAATATTAAAGATATTAAATAAATCGCGCAAAACTTTTAAAAATAACTTTCTACAGAATGCTCACAAGCGTGAAACATAACACTTCATACAACCCGAAAGCATGATCTCTCCTTAGGCTGAAATTATCCAAAACATACAGGGTTCATCGTTATTTTAACCTTCGTTTATGCGTGACAAATTAATAATCCACTCCAGAAAGGGCAGTATATGGATTTTGCACAAGTAATTTCATTTTGCATTATTCTCTATCATTTTTTTTAATATTAGTTTTTTTTTATTAAGATTACTGAACTTTTACAAATTTAAGATTGACTATAATCATAATCTTTTTTTTAAAAACTAACAGTAATCATAATCCATATCAATCGTAATAATCAATTAAAATTAGCTAGGTACTCATGTTTTTTAATGAATGCATTCAAAAATTGAGTTTCCATGAGCACGTAATAGGAATGGACTTTGAAATTAAAAATCCTTTAAAAATAAATGCCTATTTAACTCTCACTAACATTTCTTAAAACGTATCCCCCCCCTCAAATTTTGAAGTCAACGTTCATTATACAATACGAAAAATATCTTACATGCCCCAAAATTTTCGGTCACTCTACGCTTATCATATTGAAACCTAAAATAAATACAGACCTGTAGGAAAATATGAATAAATTGAAACATTAAAAGAAATAAGCAAGCCGATATACAATGCTAAAATTTTCCCAAATTTTCTTTCATTGCACGGTTTCAACAAAGGTAATAGGTTCTATGTCTTGTTCGTATCGCTCCATGCCAGATTTTCCCCTGTGCCCATGACCTATCTCCACTGTTGCCGAGTAGACATGTGTGAACAACATTCGAGATAAGTTCCCCCTGATGTGATGAAAAACTTTGCATGGTGTTTGTTCTCTGCGTTTCCTCCCCAAGTGGTGAGTGGTATCTCAGAAACCGATGACCGTTTGCTACTAGGGACGTTTCTGCAGATTCACTTTTAAAATCCAGGAAACTATCATGAGGGTGTAGAGGGTTGGTCAAATCCATTTGTGTAAAATTCTGGTTTTGATATTATTACCGCTGTGTTTTGCTTCAGTGTCATAAAAATGCGTTCAAAATCACATCCGCATTTTTGAAAAAAAGTTGTAGTAAGAAATGGGGGTTGACTATGTGAAATGTAAGATAAGATGGACGACTAAACTTCTCCCATTCAAAATAATCCAGATGTCTCCAGTGGTTTGTGGGGTTTTGTAAACAAAAGCCTAATTACTGAACGAACGCACCTCACTACTGGAAATTTTTTCTGTTGAAGACACTCATTTAAAAAATTCACAGAAAACAGAGAAGAGACAGCACAGAGATTGTGATACCACAGTAGAATGTGTACAAAGAGTGGTAACGCTTTTACTGAAAGATAAGGGCTCTGGTCCTTTCATTTTGACGCTTAGCCAAACCATGAATTACTTTCTGGATACTCACTTTTTTTTAGAATAAATGCGGCACAGATAAATGACGGACCTCTATTAGAAGATTCGGCTCCTACAACTTCTCAAATCAAAACTTCAATTTTGGAACCTTTGGATGATTCTCAATATGAAAACGAAGTAAGAGTTGTATAAGTACAGAGGGTGTTCACACATTTTTGTAACGATTTTTATTTTCTCCATGAAGTTAAATATTATTTTAAAATAAAAATGTGATTGGTATTAAATTGTAATAAGTTTTATTTATCGTCTGCAGCATTAAAAATATTTTTTTTTTTGCTTTAAAATGTCGCTTAAAAATAAACAATGGATCGAAGGTTATATTTTTGCACTATCCGAAGAGAAATACTGTTATTCAGTTATTAAAAAAAAAGATGTCAAAATCATGGTTTTAATATTTCTACACGTAAAATAAGTGACATAATTAATATGAAAGGAAAGAAACGTCAAAGTTTATATTTCACTAAGGAAAGGCAAAAAATGCATACCCAACAAAGGTACGTACACCTCTTATTAACCCATTCGTGCCTGGATATTTTTGCGACTTTCTGCGATTTTTGCTAACACCAGCAGTAATTGATACATTTCTGATGTCAACTTTTTGAACAAGGGATGATTTCATTTAAAATCATTACGTATAAAATTTGAAATGTCAACATCCTACTTGGCCATATTAAAATATTTTGTGGAATTGAGGTTCAATACTCGCGAATAAAGGCTAGGAAAAATAAATAACGTTTTCGACTGATAGCGAAAATGCCGTCCCAAAAAAGGGACGCTAGGCATAAATGGGTTAAATTTAAAGTGGCATCTCATGTTCTAAGGGAAAATCCAACTACCCAAAGAACTATCGCAAAATCTTTAAATATCTCTGCAGGAACTGTGAACAAAATTATAAAATCCGATTTAAAGTTAATGAAAACAAAAATACACGATTTCCATCGCCTAACGCCGAAACATGTTTTTCAGCGTAAGACTGTGTAGATTGTTACATGAAAATTATTTGGCAGGTGAAAACTGGAAATATATAGTTACAATTGATGAAACTTGGATGCATTTATCCGACTGCAATAGAAAAAGATCGATTTACTACCGCAAAAGAGGAGAAAAAGACTAACAAATTGATTTAGAGAAAACAAGGAAAGTTTTACTAAAGGTTTTATGGTTATTACTGGATTTTCTTATAACGTAAAACTTACTATAAGGAAAACAGAAAAAATGTCAAAATTAATTCGGATTACTATCAGAAGTATGTTTTAATTTTTAAAGAAGAAATTCCATCCCTTTATTCAAACAATCTTCACTGTGTTAAGTTCCATCAGAATAAATCTCCAAGCCATACCTCTAAATCTACTGCTCTATTTTTTTATAAAATGAGAAATGAAACTGGAATTGAAGTTATTCCCTTTAAATGCATTCCACCCAAGTCCAGTCCCCTGACGTGTCCCCTATGGATTACTGTGCATTTGGACTTTTACAACAAGCTCTTTATAAGGGGCATCCCGAAACATTTGGTGGACTCTGGAAGATTGTGAAGGAGGAGTGGAAGAATATCAACCTTGATGTTTTAAGAAAAGGACTTTTATCTTAGAAATCAAGATGTCATATGATAGTTCAAAAAAAGGGCTCTTAGACTGAACACATTAGAAAATAAAATTCTTATATTTATTTCTATATATATCTTTGCAAAATCGTTACAAAAATGTGCGAACATTCTCTGTACTTTCTCCGTAACTTACATAGTTTTGTATTATGTGAGTTCAAAAATTCTTTTTACAGTATTAAACACAAAATTATCCTTTTATGATACGTTCCCTCGTTTCCGCCTAATTGTTTGCTATTATTATACTTTTTAGTGAAACGACGGAGTGGTATGAAAGCGAAGCATCTTATTAAAATCGTATTTTAAGTTCATAGGTCTGCCTAAGCATTCTAAGTTCATTCTAAGTTCAAGAATCTGCATGGGGTTTTGGCTGACGTTTTTATGTTTTTACATGAGAACAGTGTAAATACGGAACATGTTTTCAAAACTGACTTTCACGAAAGTGTTCCATCAAATGATATACTAACTAATTCTTTTAGATCAAGAGCTAGTAACACGTTTTCCATGAAGTGTTTGATGCACCTTGAAATATTTCAATTTTATTATGTACGGAATAAAAGGTGGGAATACCTGTGTTTGCTCGACACAGCCCGGGACACCAGGTACTGCGCATAGTAGAAAGGTGTAATAAAATATAACCCAAAACAAGTGCTTGATTCAGAGGCAAACAAACATAAATTAAAAGTTCAGATAATTTAAAATATAAAATTCAATAAGGCAGACAGTTTTGAAGGGGTTCACATTCAAAACTGTCACAATGAATCCTCCCCAAAGTTGTGTTTTTTAAATACAATTTGAACTGTTTTATTTACTCTGAAATTTTAATAGATTCTTAATTTATTATGGAAAAAATTAATAACAAAAAGCGAGACACTTTGTCTGGGGTTTAATTACCGGCAGACATGAAAATGAATCTGTTGGAAAACGGCGCTATTAAGATAAGAAGGAAATCTAGTGCTTAAATTTTAAGATAAAAAAATGCCTGGTGTCTAAAACAAGCGCCTAATTTCTTATGTTTTAGTAATCCGTCGCATAGTGACAAAATGTCTGGGTAGCAACATTTTCTCGACGATACTGGTAAGACGTAATGTAAACGTCATCTTCTATTAACGAGCAGTAACACGTAGTGTCTTGTGATCAGTATAATCTTTATTTGAATTTCTGTTTCTTTTTCTATGAAAGAGTAGTTATGTATTTTGCATGTTTAATTAATCAGGTGCTTAATATAAACCGAGAGTTTCGGTGTGTGCAATGCAGGATGAGACAAGTTATCTCGTTTGTACGTGATGTATTTTTCATGCATAATGTTAGATTATCTTTCCATATTAGATTATCAGTATTATGTTTTTACTCTCTGTTTTTACGTCAAGTGTCAAATGTTCAGTAAACTATGCTTTTAAACAATCAAATAATTTCTAGTGCAAAGGACTTCTTCTTTTTATGATTCCCAAAAGCACCACGCTCACTGCGACTCACTGCTCCCCAATAGCTACGCTCTCATTGGTTGTTGGTCACATGTCTTTTACCAGCTGTATCGGCAGTACATTGTATATTTTCAGTTAACCCTCGTTGTTGTAAGCACATGTTTTAAAGTTTTTTTTTATAATGCCTGTGTAAATTCAGAAAATTATTTGTTACGCAATATATAAATTGTTATATTCAATTTAAAGTTCATTTTTAAATAAAATGTCGTGTAAAAAAGTAAAATGTGTGTCGTGTGTGGTATGTAAAAAGAAAGATTCTGGTAAGGTTAATCCATTTACTGATCCTATTTTAAATAAATATCGGATTACATTAAAATTCCGTCAAGAATATAATTTAAAGTACAGTGACGTGATTTTACCATCAGAAGTGACTTCAAAAGAAGGTTATCACGGGCAATGCTGCTCGAATTTTACTAGTTAAAAAAACGATATAAGTAGAATGTGTTAACAATTTCTCCAAAATCTCCTGCAACACCAGGTATTTCTCAGAAGTCATTTCAGTATTCAAAGTATTTATTACTTATGATATAATATAGATTTTAAGTTTGTATAAATAATTGAAGGAACTTTTTATTAAATTATTATTTTTAGACATTCCTGCAACGAATGATCAAGTTGTCGAAAATGTGGCAATTGTACTGACGGCACCTGAACATGACAACAGCGTTTCATATCCAGATAATCCTCCAAGAGGTGATCAAATTGACGAAAGTATTGACATTGGAGAGGCGGAATCTCAACTTGAAGAGAGTGTTGGTCACATAAACGGTGAAGATTTTCACTCTGAAGTTCAATACGATCTAGGCGTGTGTGCTAAAACGACAACATCTGATCCTAATGCAACATCAGAAAATACAGATTTTTGTATTTTTTGCACCAAAACTCGCCGAAAAGTAAAAGGCAAGCACGTACCTTTATACTCCATTGAAAAGGATGCTTTGATCAACACTCTGCAACCATACAAAGAATTTCTGGAGGATTTGATTGTGTATAAACAATTACAAAGCTCTATTGATATAAAAGCTCACCGTTTACGCAGAGTAGAATACATAAATTCCTTGCGTATTTATGACAACAAACCAAAATCTGACTATCATAAAAAATTGCAATATCGCGAGAAAGCTTTTCAGGAAGTTTGTTCTTTTATTGATGAAAATATTGTACAGCTTTTAAAAGACATGCGATCAACTACCAATGAGAGCGTAGCTATTGGGGTGATCGGTGCTCTCACTCACATCGCCAACCATGCGCAGTCCATCTCTTTCTATTGAAACTAAGATTCATTTTCATGTCTGCCGGTAATTAAACCCCAGACAAAGTGTCTGTCTTTTTGTTATTATTTTTTTTCAATATTAAGACGCTATTAAAATTTCAGAGTAAATAAAACAGCTCAAATTGTATTTAAAAAAACACAACTTTGGGGAGGATTCATTGAAGGTGAACCCCCTCAAAACTGTCTGCCTTATTTAATTTTATATTTTAAATTATCTGAATTTTTAATGTATGATTGTTTGCCTCTGAATCAAGCACTTATTTTGCGTTATATTTTATTACACCTTTCTATTATGCGCAGTACCTGGTGTCCCGGGTTGGTTCGAGCAAACACAGGTATTCCCACCTTTTATTCCGTACATAATAAAATTGAAAAATTTCAAGGTGCATCAAACACTTCATGGAAACGTGTTACTAGCTCTTGGTCTATTAAAGGAGGTTGGATTTAACAACGGCATTAGTACCTTATTTCCCTGTTAAGTGCGTTCTCTTTTAGGTTCTGTTCAACCACCTGACTTCTACATTAATTTTATAAAACTTTTATCACAAAAAAATGCTATACCCTTTTAGTCAATCTTCTGTGTAAAGGAGCATAGAACGATACACTAACTAAAGGTATAATGCATGAAAACTGAAATGTCGAAATCTTCAATAATGCTTAGGAAACATTTTTCATTTAGAAAATAGCATTCTTATTAAAGAAATATATCCCAGAATTTTGCCTATTTTGTTTCACTCACAAAATTCGAAATATCTAATACAATTTTTAATACAAATATCATAATAATTAAAGAACGTTCCTAAATTCCGTGTTCACTGAATGTAAAAATAATATAAGCAGATTAAAAATTACTTTGGAAATGTAGAACGTAATAAAACTGTAATTTACATATTTATACACGTTAGGCATACTTTCGCATGGCATTTTGAAATATAGAACCAAGAGACGTTAAAAGTATTGCAACTTATAAAAGCGCACAAAATGATTTATGTACATCACCCTATTGACTAATTTCGAAAAAATCTTCAGAAAACTATTGGGAATTTTTATACACTTTAAGTAAAAGCAGCCTTTGATACAAACCTTCGCTCATGTAATAGTATTATTTATTTTTTGAGACGCAAACGTGTTTATTGATCTATACAGTACATAGTGGAACAAAAACTATGTAAATTAAACGGACACTAAAATGATTTTAAACTACATGACTTCTTTGAAACATGCCCATTTTGAATTTCATTAAACGTTTTCCCAAATTAACCCATTCGTGCCTGGATATTTTTGCGACTTTCTTCGATTTTTGCTAACACTAGCAGTAATTGATAAATTTCTGATGTCAACTTTTTGAACAAGGGATGATTTCATTTAAAATCATTATGTATAAAAATTGAAATGTCAACATCCTACTTGGCCATATAAAAATATTTTGTGGAATTGAGGTTCAATACTCGCGAATAAAGGCTAGGAAAAATAAATAACATTTTCGAATGATCGCGAAAATGCCGTCCCAAAAAAGGGACGCTAGGCATAAATGGGTTAAGTAGACGAAATAACTTGTGAAAATAACCCATTTGTGCCTGAATATTTTTGCGACTTTCTTCCATTTTTACTGATAACAGAAATAATAGATAAATTTCTGATGTCAACTTCTTGAACAAGGGATGATTTCTTTTAAAATTATTATGCATAAAAATCGAAATATCAACATCCTACTTGGTCATGTTAAAATATTTTTTAGAGTTGAGGCTCAATACTCATGAATAAAGGCTAGGAAAAATAAATAACGTTTTCGACTAATAGCGAAAATGCCGTCCCAAAAAAGGGACACTAGGCATAAATGGGTTAATAGATGAAATGTGCCATTTCGTCGTAAGCTACGCGGTACGCTCTTCCTTTAATATTCATTACCGTCAAGTAGAAAAGCAGGAAAATAAAGTTGTTACAACGTTTGATACATTAATTGCCCAGAAACTTTTGCTCGAGCATTTAATATTTGAAAAATTAGACTTCTCTAATCCTCAATTTCGCTTTCTTCAATAAAATACGAAACTTTCCGAATTATTAAATTTATGTTCAGAATTGTTTTCAAAGAATTATAATCAATCGTTTGTGTTTCTTTTCGAAATTAAAGCTATCCTCGAAGATACTCTTTTAGCAACATTCCATTGTTTTGTTAGATGCTGCCTTTAACTGAATGACATAAGCCTGCTTGGTTTTTTGATTTATTGTTCAGCAATGAGAACTAAAACTATTAGAGTTAGACAGAATACTACTCTAGTAATTTATGAAGTGTTAAAGGCCTGTCATTAACCGCCTGTTGTTTACTCTCTGTAGTTTCAATTTTCCGTAAGTCTACGTTAACCAAATTCAAAAGGAATATTATTTTATTTACATGTTAGTTCATGAATGATCATAATGCGCATTATTCTCACGAACATTTTTATATACACAATTCACTATACCCAACTGAAAATAGTATTATACCACTGTGATAAAATATTATTCGAAATTCTTCATTTAAAATACATTTATAGATATAATCTTCAAACTTTTGTCAAACATTTTAATGACGTAAAGTAGTTTACTGTCAACTTGAAGTCATTAAATAACTAAATATGTAGGGTCGACCAGGAATTGCTTTAATCTTTTTGTATGAAAATAAATTTATTTTAATAATAAAATAATTACCACTGCGTTGATTTTCCGAAACGGCGAGTGTTATCGTACAAAGAATATGCATCGATTTCTAAGTGAAATTTGTGTTACGAAAATGCTTGAAATGTTGAAAAGGGTATTTAAAAAATAATTTTTATCAAAAGAAATTTCAAAGTAGTATCTTAAAATTTATTTGAAAATAATTCTCGAAAAAGACCAAAAATTTTGCGAGAAAACTGATTGTTTTTGCAAAAATACGATGAGACTTTTCATTGTCCAGTTATCATTCAAGAGTTCGAGAGTTCGTTATTATTAATCGTTCGAGAAATTACAGCTCCTCAAAAATATCGTGTGCTTTTATACGTACTTTTTATTATTTTCATTGTTGATATTGTGAAGATTCATCAAAAGAAGTTTGAAAGTATCTTGAAATTTGCTTGAACAGATTTCTCGAATGTGACGAGAAAACTCGTTGGCTCTGCAGAATGATTATGAGACTTTCCTTGTCCAATTATCATTCCTGAGTTTTTCACCAATCGTTCGAGAAATTACGGCTCCTCGAAAGTATTGTATTCTCTTGATACATACTTTTCATTATTTTCACTGTTGATATTGTTCGATAATTTTGAGTTCAACATTTGTAGTTCATTAATTTAATTAAAGAAAATTCCTTAAGAACTTTGACGGAGTTTCACACAAAATAATTTTAAAAGAAATTTTGATAATTTAAAAAAATCGACGGCAAAAGTGCATTGCTGTCGGAGGAGATTCCTTTAAAAGCGATTCAATAAAACGTGACCAATAAATTTATGAACATTGCTTCATTCTACTATTTTGGGTAGTTTTTGATGAAAAATAGCTTGCATTCGTTCGTATATACATATATATATATATATATATATATATATATATATATATATATGTATATACGATACGGTGTCCTTATATATATATATATATATAGCTTATATTAGTATAGTTTCATATAAGCGCTATTTTTAAATGTAACTTTTGTTTACTTTGAGTTATTGTTTAAAGTGCAGATGACACCACTCTTTCCTGTGAAAATAGTGGTCATAAAAATAAAAAGTTTTTGGCATGATGAAAAGTTTTTATAAATTATAATGTATAAGGACACCTATTATAGCTAGTGCTTTTTAATGTCATCAATATTAAGTGAAATTAAAAGGAGCTCCTAATCGAAAGCAGTCGAAAGAGCACTAATAATGACAAAACTAATAAAAAGAAATTGGTTTCATATGTGATTCTTGAAAAAAATACTTAATAGCTTTATTCTTCTTCGGAAAGTGAAAACTTTCTATATTTTCTTAAATTTTTAAAGAGAGTAATAAGGTATTAATGGATTAAAACTTTCTATCTATGTTTATGACTCAATACTCTAACTGCTGTAAAAATCTTTTCAATGACACAAGATTTATACATTTTAGTTATTTTTCTGGATTAATAAGCATAGTGAAATATAAAAACCCCATTTTCAAAAAAGGGCAAAAGGAACAATAAACTTGGTTATAGAAAACAAAATATTAATTTATAAATATATAAATAAAGGATTTTAATCTTAGCCTTGAAACTTATTATATTAATTGCTAAAGAAAAATTACGTATCTAAGAGCCTTATATTCTTTGTAGTATATGTAAATGCAAAGACGTTTATATAAAAACAGAAATTACTAACTATATTTAAAAATGTAATATTGAGTGGTAATATAATATAAAATACTGTTATTTTTATACACAAGCTTCAACTTCATCCCGAAAATGTATTCTACTTAAAGGGTAATATTTTATAGCAACTCAATCACGTGACTTCTTCTAGAAGACAACGTGACATCATTCATGGGACACCTAATATATTTTCTAGAACACGTGGATTAAATCAGACAAGTGTAGAGAACATCATTTCACACTATTCTAAAGTGTCGTTAGTGTCCTTCCTAAAGCCTTTTTATAATTCTAATACAAGGTGAATTACACGAGCATCAAGGAGCGATAGCTTTTCAATTTACATTTTGATGTTCTATTAAAAGAGGAAATTATACACTTTAAAGTGAAACTTTAACACTTTTTAATGTAATAGATTTAAAGAAATTATAAAATTGTCCTACGGCTGAATCGAGAGATATTTTTTACAATGTTTTCACTCGTGTTATAATAACATCTTCTTTAGTCTCGAACTGATAGATTTTGCTTAAAATTAAAGAATGCTGTGTGAATAAAAAATATTGCCAAAAAGTGCCATTTTAAAATCAAATAACCAGTATTTATCGCTGAAATAGAAAATTGACTGATTGGAATATACAAGTCAGTTGCTTAATTTCATGAAATGACAAGTTAATTTTACTTCATTTTCTGCGAACAGACTTACCCCAGCAAACACACTACTGCCCGCAAAATGACGGCCAGGTACC
The DNA here is from genome assembly GCA_038373885.1 of Cheiracanthium punctorium. Taxonomy (NCBI): domain Eukaryota; kingdom Metazoa; phylum Arthropoda; class Arachnida; order Araneae; family Cheiracanthiidae; genus Cheiracanthium; species Cheiracanthium punctorium. The sequence goes on from JAWZYV010011642.1 coordinate 629,073, forward strand.
CGTCGTGCTGGCAAAGCGCCGTATTCAGGGAGCAAGGTAGATTGCCATCGTCTGAAAGTCACTGGAGTAAGAGTGTCTGAAAAGTGCATATGCGCCAGTACATAACTGGTAACGGCGAACTGCCATGTGTCTATGACATGCACAGAAATGTTAACGGCGTGGTACTGCTTAAAAAGTACCGGAACAGCACTATTTGGCAGTAATGAGCCTGTATATATTTCGTAGTGTTGGCATAAAATTTCGTTATTTTAATTAAATAGTATTGTTTCACATTCATACGGTGTAGAAGTGTTAGGGGATATAAGTTCCGGGCACCCAAAGGCATGGTCATTGCAAAGATTTTTTTTTTGAGTGGGGGGGGGGCGGGTGTAAGGGAGAAGTTCATATTGTGCCTTCAAATATTTTAGTACTAAAAACGAAAAAATTACAAACGAGTTCAGTATGCTATAAAAATGTTTACTACGTTGACAGTGGAACCTCCACTCTGTATATGACAATATATAACCCCTACTGTGTACAGAATTATGAATTTTAATCTTAAAATTTTTATAATTTATATTAATTTTTTACAATTTTCTAAACTTTTCCTGAAAAACATATTTGGAGATATTTTTCTACGTTAAGCCCCTTTTAAAATCTACCGAATTAGGGTGCAGAAACATGTTAGAGAGTATTACACGAAAACCAGTCAGGGTTTAATTTGCATGATAGCTCAGCTCCTGTAGTCTTTTTTTTCAGAGGATTTTAGATTAAATTAAAAATTTTAACTGCCTACATAATTGCTTCTGTTGATATTTTTTTATTATATTAAATATAGCAGTGATAAAACAAAAGATTGCTTAATTTTTAAATATAAATTAGGTAATTAATGCTCAAATTTACAATAAATCGTATTAGATCTACTGCAGTTATTTTGTTAGAAATTCAGCAATGAACCGCACCCTTTTACGGGGCCTCAAGTATGATACTATAGAAACAAGAGGTCAACATATCTACCGAGGGTCAACTTACTTCTCACGGTTGCGAGATAAGCAAGAATCGAACTGTTATCGCGGATTTGGCTATATTAATGCAGATTATTTATACGAAGTACAAATGAATATTTTATGCATTTGCAGAAAGAAAATAAAAAACCCATTTTGATGTTTCATCTCGTTTCGCAAATCTTCTAACGTTGAGCGGGAGGCCTGATGAAATATGCTTTTTAAGATACAAAGCTTTTCCGGCCGTTGTTGTAGACTTTCGAGAAGGTTTTGCTATAGACTAGTGAGATATCTCTGTTAGGAGCAATAATAATTATAATAACATATGCTTCTGCAGTGATATCTTGGTGGTTATGGATACAGAAAGTGGATTTTACAATTGGAATTTATGGTTTTTAAACAGTCGGGAAAATATTACTAGTTAATTTTTACTTTTACTGTTTTTAATGTACACACCGTGTCCACCGGTGACTTTGGCAACTAATTTAAAGATTAGGCGACTTTTTGAACCAAAAAACGTCATTTTCATACTATTTTAAAATTTTGGCTACTTGTACCTTACTCCAGACGACTAATTTGAAAATCTGATGTTGGGTTTTGTCCACTCCCTTTTTTTTAAAGTTGCTGTTGAGCTTTCAGCAAACATTCTAATCAATTTTTTTAATCGTGCTATAAAAATAAATGTATTATATATTCTGTTATATATATATATGAAGTTTTTAAATTTATCATTTTATTCAATCCTTCTTAAATGAAGCTAAATTAAGCATGTTTATTTCTTAACTACAAAATGATTAAAAAAATGTTACTATTTTGGGAACTAAAATTGAGAAAATGGCTACTAAACTGGTGACTTTTTTTAAGTTGGTGATGTTACTAATGATACTTATTTTAGTGTATAAAAGTACTTTCTTCTATAAAATTTGAATCATGTAGTATACAACAGGTATAGATACAGAAAATTTCTTTCCAGAATAGCTAACATTTAAAAAATAATTTGATCTAAAGAAAATGCACAATAAAGCAAAATGTTACCCTAAAGTTATGTGTGTAACCGTAGTACAATTTTATTTATTATTACTTTCTGTAAGATTTTGATTAGTACATACACGCACATATATATATAAACCAAAAAGTATTATAACTCATTTATAAAATCTCTAACTCTGAAATATTGAAATTAAACTGTTTATAAAGGATTTTATATTGGTTCTGAAATGTGTTACCGCCCATCTCATAAAAAAATCTCTTGCGACTGCGAATTTATAAGAAAATTACAGTTTATGAAAACTCCACACAATTCACTAATAATAGGCGCACACAATTTGCAAACGATTGACAATGGATTTTGCTGTTTTTTATCTTTGTTGTTTTCTATCTTTCAAAACGTTACCCTTAAGGATTTTTTTTTCGGGGTGGGGGTAGGGAATGTTGATGAATAAGCCTCCTACCCCGAATCCGCACTGGCTCGTATTTTAATTATGGCAGCATTACTGTAAATAGGCACTAAATCGGTACCGTGGCATTATATTGTAGTCACTGTTAAGATACCAGTCCAGTGCCTTTATTTTTAATAATAGCCGGCAACCGGCCGTTTCATTTTGGCCATTATAAACTTAGTGAGCAGTGCCTTTATTGTGAGTAACGGCACATGCAGTATGCCAGCAGAGTGCCGTTGCCTTCCCTGGCTTCTGGCAAGGTACTTCTCGGGCGACCACTTTTGGTACGATTCACTTACAGTGCCGGACCGGTGCTGGTCGTAAAGGCAGAAAGGCACAGGCAAAGTACTCCGCCAGCAGGTGTTTGCTATGGCATTTCTTTGATACAAAGAGTAATTTGATGTACTAAACATAATCATCTTAAAGAGAAAATATCTTTAACAATTTAGTTATTTTTTAAACGTACGAAATTTAACAAAGGCTTGTATTATTTTTAAGTCTAACAGAAAGAGAAACCAAAACTAAAAACCAAAAGTAAACCAAAAGAAAATAATTGCAGAAGCTTGATTGACTATGATGAAATAGAAGTACTTTTCTCACTTTTGCAAAACTTTCAAAGTTCAAAGCAAGAAAGATTAACTTGATGGTTTCTTAGCGTTTTTTTCTTCTTTCTTCTTTTTCTAATTCTACATTTATACAGAAAAAGAAATATTTCAGAAAAGGAATTTTGCTAAACTTTTCAAATCATTAAAATGTCTTTCATCCACTAAAGCGCAAAATTATAGGATTAAAAATTTTTTTAAAAGACCTTTTTCTGGGTCTAAATGCATTCATTGAACAAAGTATTATGAGACTGTAAAAATAAGAATAGAATATTAGTTTCACAAGTTAAAAAAATGGGTTTTATTTTCTCATCATGGTCTAAGTTAAGACTTCTTTTATGGTATGGCTGAGTATGGAAGCTTCTTTTTAAAATGTTATTCTATATATCATTATATTACGTACGCTTATTGATTTCCGTTACATTAAAAATATACAGAATATTTGGGCTTGTATAACGATATCGAGATATTTTTTAATTTAACAATAGCTAGATACATAAAAAATAAGTAAAACAACATATTATCCTAAAATTCTGATAAAAGTTTTCTCTGAAAATTCATTAACCCTTTAACGCGCAGTGTCCCGCTCTGGGAACACCAAACTCTGACGTTTTGGCTGTTGCCAGTCACGAAGAATAGATTTGATTTGTATAAAAAATAGTTGCGGGTGACATAGCTCCACGAGAGTCCTTTACTTTTTAGCACGTCATTTCCCGTAAAAAAATTGTCACGATTATTTTTAACAGCACTGACATCTGCTGAAAAATGGAAGAATGCGAGAACGGCTGGATAGATTGTCCAATGCTGAAAAAAGGGCAGCCGTTGCCATCGCTCGACTTAACTACCAGCAAGATGGCGGATGATCGAAACGTTCATCGCGTACCACAGATCTAGAGACCCTTTTTTGACGATCGTCCCTTCGATCGTCCGCCATCTTGCTGGTAGTTAAATTGAGCGATGGCAACGGCTGCCCTTTTTTCAGCATTAGGAAAGTGTTGCGCCCCAAAGGGTTAAGAGCTTTGTAAAAGAAAATAAAGCATAACTAATTTTATTCATATTAGATTTTATTCATTATAAGATTTTATTCATAATGGAAGGAAAGTGTATTAGTCACAGGTTCCAAATGTATGGTATACTGTAAAACTTTATTCAGTTCTACTTTATTTCATAGCACTACCATATCAGCTTCTAGATTTGTGTTTATTACTAATGAAGTTGGGTTTTATGTTCATTTTTCTACTTTTAACAACAAACCAGTTTATTTTACTTATTCGTACTAAACTAAGAAAAAAATATTACATTGAAAATTAGCCTTTTCTCACCACTTTTAGATAAATATTCGAATTCCTGAGCATAATTTTTATCATGTTGAACATAACTAGTAGCACAACGAGTTCAAAAAACGTTCAAATTACGTTGGAAACACGTTTTCCGACGTTAAAAAACGTGTTTTAAACGTCTTTTGGACTAATTGTGCAACTAGGGATTCTATCAAACAATTCTTTTAAGTGCACTATTTGTGGTGAATATTTATGGTAGAACTTAAAATTTTTACTAAAGAACTTGATAAATGTAGTAAGAGCTTTTAAGGATAATTCACACAAGATAGGATAAAGAATATTTTCAAATACAGAGAATTGTAAATATAATTTGTTTTTAAAAAGATAAATATATCATCGTATTGGCGAAATAGAAGTCTAATTTTCACGAAGGATTATGAGCAAAAAAAAATGATTAATTGAAATTTATTTCACAGCATTTTATTTTTCTTTGATTACATACAAGTTTAGTTTCCTTTTGAAGATGCCAAATGTGTTACTAGAATATAGATTTAGGTAAATACCAGTTCTTGAATTCAACTGAAAAAAAAAATTAAGGTAAAAGACGGATCACCCCGTATAGATAATTTCTGTATTAAATTCTCTATCTGTACAAAGTTCATAAAAGAAGTAGCAGAATGACTAAAAATATTAGTAAAAGGAATTTCCGCAAAACTCATTTTATGTTATGCTACAACAAGAGAAATAAGATGAATTTTATAAACACTTTGGATTCCGCCGCCATATTCTCCGGACATTTTCCCAGTAATCTTAGCTCTTTTTCAGCAGTTACTCATGGTTTGCCGAAAAGCATTCCAATTCAGTTGAAGTTCTTTCAGTTATTCTTCGTTAACTTTATTTCACAACATTTAAAAATATATATTTATCTTTTGTTTAAGAAATTTGAAAAATTAAATGTTTAGAGATCGAAAATATTTTCAATTATACGCTCATTAAAGCTTTTTTGATTTTCTCAGTGGATTTTAATTTGGAAAGGTATATTATTCAATAAGAAAAGTCACTTAGCTTACAAATAAAATTTTAGTAGCAACTGCTACTTTATCAAATACACATGCGTTAAGATATTGCTCACTGATTAATTTGTTGCAAGACATTAGCTTTTCAGTTAATATGTTTATCAATTAAACTGGAAAGATTAAAAAAAAGAGTTATACAAGTATGCTGCTATATCGGGTAATTTTATCTAATCTCATAATACATTTATTATTACAATAAAGGGATAGTTAATTTTATATTTGAAAGAGCAATAATTAATAAATATCATATCACTCAATGGCGAATTTTTAACGAAAAATGATAATTTTTTTTTCTATTATTAGAGCTTTTTGAAAATTAGTATTTGATTCACATTTTTATCTTTTTTTATAGATCGTTAGTTTACAGTTCCCTCATTTTAATGTGCATGAAATATGCATTAGTAAATGATGGACAAAAAAATTGATCATAATAATGATAAAATTTTACATTTTCGAAATAATATAATGGTATTTTTATTTGAAGATAAATCGCTTTTTTTTTCAACTGAATGCCTGTCAATGAAAGAAAGTAATATTGAAATGAGTTAATCAAATTTTAAAATCTGTTAAGGTAAAATTAAATGCTCGTGCAGGTAACTATAAAATTTATATAAGTTTTATTTCAAGAGGTTTATTAATAAAGTCTGTCTTCCTTAAATTTGTGTATAAAATACTTTAACAGGAATAACTGTGAATATAAAAAGAAACTGAAATATGCGTTTAAAAATGGAATATTCCCTTGAAAATAATATATAATTTAAATTCAATCAAACATACATAGGGAAAGGTGGTGTACCTTGGAGTTATTTTCAAACTTTGATTTTTTACAAAAAAAAAAAAAAGTGTTTGGAAAATATCAGTAAAACATTTTTTTTCCATAAATTTAAGGATATCAGGAGTTACATATATTTTTATAAAATGCCCAAATACATTTCTATACTCATTTTTAATTATTTAAAAAATAGCTTACAGTACCTCCAAGGTACACCACCAGTGGTGTACCTTGGAGGTATTTATTTTTAACAAATGGAGTACTACACAGCATGAAGAAAAGTTGGTTTATTATTTATTTACAGCACAGTACTTTGCATAGGCCTACTTTGGGCTAATATTAGTCTAATTAGTTTTAAAGTTACAGTTTTTACCACATAAAATTGTTCATATAGCTAAAATAATAAAGTTGGAATAATTTAGGCATAAAATAAAGTTTAGTCAAATAAAAATAACCACTGATTAATATCTTTTCTTTTATGTGTAACCCATTTAGTTCTATTCCACGTTCAGGTGATCTAAACTTATGCCAAATGATAATTTTTCATAAATGCAAAGTGTTAAAAATTGTAAAAAATATTCATAAAACAATAATATATAAATAATTATTAATATGTTTACTAAAATATTTATTTACTGTCTAATACTAAGCTCAAATAACTTTACTTTTGAATTTATATTTAGGTTTACAACTTCAGGAATTTAACAGTCCTACATTTAGATTTAGGCCTATTTGACCAGCCCTTTGGTTATTAAAGTAAAGAAATACTTTCTAACAACTTTTACTCATAATTATTAATAAATTTTGGAAGTGTGGTACCTCCAAGGTACACAACATTAGCTACCTCCAAGGTACACTACAAGCAAGTGTTTTACAAAATGGCTTCCATATCTTATTATGTTAAGAATTAAACATTTTCAAATATACATAAATGTAGATGAAAACATGCTTTTAAACTTGTGATTATTAGTTCAAAACAAAATTTAATACTTGCAGTTATGGAAGAAAAATAATATGTCCTTGAAATGTAACTTTTTGATGCTAAAAAGAAACTTTGATTTTTACATCAGCAACACGTCTGTTGATCAGTCATAGAACAACTTCGCATGAGCCTCTAGTAATAAATATATGCAACTAATACTTTAGTTTAAATTTATCTCTCCTGGTGGCTGCACACAATCAATGTGCCTCTAAGGTACACATCCCTCCAAGAGAGGTACATCACCTCCCCCTATATATATACGGAGGAGCTGCCTAGAGGAATAAGCGAGGCAGTTCCTCCTGTATTTCGCAAGTGGTTATTAGTCGATTCATTCTCATTAGACCGTACATAGCAGTCCTGACCTGTCGTCAGTACTGCTTTTTCCACTATGAAAATCCCCACACCATCGGTATACCGATCTGCTTGACATACACTCCACAGAATACACATTTTGCTCAACCGTCTCTTGAAAGTGAATCGGCGAATCACCGCTTGCGGAATAGCTGAGGACATGTGTATGAGCAAAGAAGTGTGCACATAATACTACATGAAAGGTTTCCCCTTTCCCCGGAGCTTCTTCACTCATTCAGCCATCATCTAGTTGACCGCTGGGACACATGTTTCATTCTTCGTGGTGGCTTCGTCTAGGCTATCTGTGTGTTGCCCGTATATTACTTCTTTCTTTTGTGTATTAAACTAGCTGAAGTACCCGTTCTTCGCACGGGAATGAATGGACTTTTTGATATTACGATTTGTGGTGATTACTATTTATTGTAATAAAGAGATATAGCAATGGATATCGCTTTATATTGTGTTCAATAACCATGCATACCGAATTTCAAAGCAATCGTTTGTATGGTGCAGAAGGTCATGCGGCGTAGCGTAATCTAGTGGCGAGTTCTAGCAAAACGTATACGGCGAAAATATTCTTCGCATTCAGATATCGATGCATACGAATTTTCATGACGATCGGCTGAATAGTCCTGAAGTTCATGTGTTGACGCGACATCTAGTGTCAAGTTATAGGAAAATGGATCGTGCCAAACTCTTCCCCGTGTTCAAATATCTATGTATACCTATTTCCATAGCGATCATTCGCACAGTCAAGAAGTGATACACTGCAGGGCCATCTAGTGGTTAATTAAAGTAATGATTTGCTACAGCGCCGTCACGTGGCGAGTTATAGGAAAATGGATAACGCCAAAATATTCTCATTGTTCAAATAGCTATGAGTACTGATTTTCATAGCCACCGTTTGAATGGTCAAAAATTTGGCCTGCTGCAGCGTCATCTAGTGGCGAGTTAAAATAATAATGCATTGCAGTGCCACCTAGTGGTGAGTAACATCAAAAGTAACACAGTTAAATATATTCTTCGTGCTCAAATGTGTAAGTATAAAAAATTTTATGCCGATCAGTCGAACGGTATAGAAGTTGATGCATTGCAGCGCTATTTAGCGCTAAGTTACAGCAATTGGATAGTGAAAAATATTCTCCGTGTTCTAATATCCGCGTGTACCAAATTTCATCGAAATTGGTTGGACGATATTCGCATAGCAAACGGCTAAACGGAATAGAATTCGACGTTCCGCTGCGCCAGCTAGTGGCAAGTTAGAGGAAAACGGATAGCATAAAAACCTTCTCCATGATAAAAGACTTAGGTGAACCAAATTTCATGGTGATCGGTGAAACGGTGCTGAGTTTTTCAACATCCTACACACATACCAACATTCATTTTCATCTATAACCAGTCTTATTATATATACCAGTCTCAAGTAAAATCCAGTTTCAAATCTAAGCCTCGCCAAAGTGCCAGCATACGCCATTTTGCAAGAGTTTTTTCAGGGAATCATTCGAAGCATTGACTTAGCAGCAATCAAAATGGGAAATGGTTCGACCGCCAGGCATTTTTTTGAAAAGTGGAATCCCTTAATACAGCCTCATTTTTTAAATTATCAACTATAACATGTTTTATTCATCGTTACCTCGATGTACTAAATGCGAAGATTTCAATTTTCTGAAATTTGGCGGATTTCCCCCAAGTTAAATCAATGTACTCAATTGGCGAGAATTCTGAAGCTACATCGCTTGAAATGCCCTAATAACTGCATTATTTCTGCACGGATAGTTAAAATTTAATGCTGTATTCTAAGAAAACCTATACACTTGTTTTCAAAAATGCTATTCCCTTAAGCTCTCAGTAAATTGCTCCAAAAAGCCTAAAACTGTGCAAACCGCTAGAACGCACTTTCTAAAAATCGGCCTATCATCCATTTTATTTTTCGCCAAACTAAAAAAATTTACATATTAGTCTCGGAAATCTTCGATCCTCATTGTTTTGCGTATAAAACATTTCATTCCTGCTCTCATTTCTTATGCGCACACGATATTATAATTAAAAAAATAACCTTACAAATATAAACTAAAAAAATCATTTATTCTTTTCTTTTCACTTTAAGAATTTAAAACATTTTATTCGGCAAAATCGCCACACATGGCAACCAACATGCTTATTTCACACACTTTTTTCACTACAGGGTTTACAATTACATAAAGCTTTCTGCGTGGAGAACATAAAAAATCTCTTAAATTCCGGGAACGGATGGACTTTCAAAGTTTTAAAGTGGACTATCATTTATTCTATATTATTTTACATATATCTGTGTAAAATTTCAGGCTGACAGGTCCATTTTTGTGGAATTGTATACTACCCAAATCAACAAATTGACAAACAGAATTTGATTTTTATTTATAAGATTACCTACGCTTGTTTTTAAAAATACCCTCTCATTAAATTGCGCCAAGCGCTAGAATCAAAGAAAATCTGACACATTTTCAGATTTAAAATACGCACTAAAGTGCTATATATAAAAAGAGTTATAATCCATGGGTCTTCCCTATTTTCGTTCCTTTTATTAACTTGGAAAGTGTATCATTATTCATGAGTGTGATTAAACAAAATTAAAATTGATATTTCTAACATCCTTTTTTCTGGATGTAATATATTAGAAATAGATGCAGAAAAGCTGCTCAGAAAAATGCACAATTCCAACTGAATGAAAATTTCAAAAACTTATACGCAGGTGTATTCATAACCCAAATAGCAGACGATTAAATTACGATAAATAGCGCCAAGCGTTAGAATCCTCCACAAAATCGGACATCAACCCCTTTTATTTTTCGCCCAATTAAAAAGTTACACATTTATTTTCGGAAAATTTCCAAATTCTATTTTTCTTTTGAGTATAAATCATTTCATTCCCGCTCTGCTTTCACATGCACACGATATTTTAATTTAAAAACAACCTTACAAATAATCTAGTCAAAATAAAAAAAATCGTTATTCTTTTAATTTTACTTCAAGAGTCTGAATCATTTAATGAACTGCCGAATGTGGCATTGCCGAATGTGGCAACCTAGATAAGCTTAATTGTCGCTTAATGCACTGTGAGGTTACAATTACGAAATGGCGGAAAGCAAAAATTAGCCTTTTGCGATACGTTTTTATCGATATTTCCTAAAATAGTTCGAATTTTGAAAAAATCGCTTCGAGGTGTGTCGGGACCTGTCATGGAGAATTTCCGTTCAAAATTTGGTAGGTCTACGATCACACGTTTGCGATCTACGCGAGACACAGACAAACAAACAGTTTACACTCATTGTTTTATTAATATAGATACCAGTCTCAAATAAAATCCAGTTTCAAATCTAAGCCTCACCAAAGTGCCAACATACGCCATTTTGCAAGAGTTTTTTCAGGGAATCATTCGAAGCATTGACTTAGCAGCAATCAAAATGGGAAATGGTTCGACCGCCAGGCATTTTTTTGAAAAGTGGAATCCCTTAATACAGCCTCATTTTTTAAATTATCAACTATAACATGTTTCATTCATCGTTACCTCGATGTACTAAATGCGAAGATTTCAATTTTCTGAAATTTGGCGGATTTCCCCCAACTAAAATCAATGCACTCAATTGGCGAGAATGCTGAAGATAGATCACTTGAAATCCCTTAATAACTGCATTATTTCATTAAAATTTAACGCTGTATTCTAATAAAACCTTTGCACTTGTTTTCAAAAATCCGTTTCCTTAAGCTCTCAGTAAATTGCGCCAAGCCGGAAACAGTGTAAACCTCTAGAACTCACTTTCTCGGCATTTGAGCCATTTTATTTTTTCGCCAAACTAAAAAATTTTAACATATTAGCCTCGGAAATCTTCAATTCTTATTGTTTTGCGTATAAAACATTTCATTCCTGCTCCGATTTCCCATGCACACGATATTATAATTAAAAAAAATAACATTACGAATATAAACTAACAAAAAAAAATCATTATTATTCTTTTATTTTTACTTTGAGAATTTAAAACATTTTATTCGGCAAAATCGCCACACATGGCAACCACGATCCTTATTTCACACGTTTTTGACTACAGGGGTTACAATTACGGAAAGCTTTTTGCTTGGAGAACATAAAAAATCTCTTAAACTCCGGGAACGGGTGGACTTTCAAAGTTTTAAAGTGGACTGTCTTTTATTCTATATTATTTTACACATCTGTGCCCAATTTCAGGCTGATAGGTCCATTTTTGTGGATTTGTATACGAATCAAATCCACAAACAAACAAACAAATAAACAAACAAACAAACAAACAAACAAACAAACAAACAGAATTTCATTTTTATTTATAAGGATTATACACATTACCTTTAAACCATCTCTCAAACCACCTGTACTGCCACTTTTATTTGGTTGACCAAATACAATGAAATGTTAAGGGTGCGTAAGTAAAATGCAAAAAAGCATACACAGATATATACATACATACATACATACATATATGTATTTCTCCTTTATCGAAGAAAATATTTTTGTGCATTTAACAAAAGACTGTGTAATAAATAAAATTCCTGTTAAGTATTTAATAAATATAAGTGTCAATGCAACATATATTTCACTCATTAAATAAGCGTGGGGGAAAAAAAATCTAGAGTAAGTAAGTAAGCTTCAAAACCCTTTTGCTATATTTATTTACCAACTATTCAAACGCGAGATGAGTAAAAGAAGGAATGGTTTTTCTTATGGTGCATAAAAACTTTCTGAACGTATTTTTTGTATGTTATCGTACAGTTAACCATGTTTGTCTCTAAGAAATATTCTTATTATCATGCTCATGGGACCTATATTATCAAGCTCCTTTCGATGAGATTTCTGTTTATCTAAAAATGATGGGCGTAAAGAGAACGCAGAATGCTGAATAACCGAAAGGGGAACCACTAATGTTGCAAAAAACTTCCTTAACTGCTTAATGTGCACAGAGAATGAAACAAAAAGTATTTACAATAAACTACTCTTGACAGATAATGAGAGTTAAAATATGTGTGAAACTGCAAATGTTATTATTATTATTATTATTATTATTATTATTATTTTGTTATTACTGCAGTAAAGGAAATTTTTATTTAAATATGCAAATCATGTCAGTGAAATATTATTCAACCTTTTTTAACGGTATACTTTTCCAGATTATGAGTATAGAATTACGAAGAATCAAAAACACGTAAAACGATTATTTCTGCATACTGTGTTACTTTCATAAAGCCTAAACAAAGTATTTTACATCTTATTAAACTTTTTGCACCTTTTATTAAGGAATATTACACATTTCATTCTGGATTTATTTTTTCTTTTTCATTTTTATTACATTTTATTTATATACGAAATCATGAAGTTTTTAATATTAAAATTCTTCCCTAACGAACTTCATTGTTAATTGAAAATATCATATTTTCTTTATTTTAAAATAAATATATTGTATTTCTTTTTATATTGTTTGAAAATTCAACAAAGTACAGTCAAAATATTCTGCTAAAGTATTTTTATCAAAAGTGCTAGTGCGCTGCTAAAATCCGCATTTTTAGTTTCAATTCGTTTCATTTTATTTTAATAGAATAGATTGAAAATTAAAAATAATAATAATAATTAAAAAAAGACCTGCCTTTTCTACACAGTTTGGCTATAGTATTCTCTACAAAATTTCTGTAGAAGAGTTCGGGGCAGATTTTCTATAGGGGTAACTGTTCGAACTCGCTTTAGATTTGAAATAAGGTACTATATGGTGACAGGGAGTGAAATTCTTGAAAAGCGACAGACCACAAATCATAGGCGGACTAATGCTGACTGAAGCCAGAAATGGTCTTCCAAGTTCGGAGGCCATTTAAAGATTGAATTTTTTAAAACAAAATCATTAACATTTAAAACATTTCAAGCGAATATTCAATCCAATATACTGCTTGTAATGTTTAAGCTAAGCGACTTTCATTTTCGCAACTCTGAGTCCTATATGTTTAGTTTCAGTTTTAAAAAAAACAGTCAAAATTGGACGCAGAATCAAGATATTAAAAGTCTGTAAGGGAAATATAGTGAAAAAATAACAATAATAAATTTCTTCAGACTCGAGGCCTAATATCATTTTTTATGAAATTTTGCTCGAACAAAACTTGCAAATATATAAAACCGTACACAAATGGAGATGGTAATACAGGGTGGGCGAAAAATCCTTGGCACATTAATAGTATGGCCTCCACATCCACTAGTGTGGTTACCTAGGACTCCAGATTTAACTCTGTTTGATTTTTTTCATATGGGGATATGCAAGGACAAAGAGAGGTCAAAGTCTTCGAAAATGGCCAACATTACACAGCTCAAGACAGCTCATTCCACAGTCCGCGTTGACAAGCACGTGGAATGAGATCGAGTTTCACTTAGATGTTACACGAGCTACGAAAGGTGCCCATATCGAAATTTGGTAACAAGAAACTCGTCCTGTAAGGATAACAATTAAAAAGTTTTTTATATAAAATGTCATTCTACGGATTTTTGGTCCCGTGGTGCCCTTTTTCGACAGCAATTCGAAATTTTCGGTTGATAAAAAGACTTAACATTATAATGAAGAAATGACCGCAAACTGAACATTTTCATAGCAATTTCTATTTTATATATTATTTTCTGAAATGTGTAAAGGACTTTTCGCCCACCCTGTATATCGCCTAGTGCGAAGAAGAACAAGCATTCAAATGATCATGACAAAAGTTTCATTGTTCATATCAAAACAACAGAATATTTACCTAATCACTGATACAAAAATATATATATTAGGTATACATCAAAACACTTTGCATACTATAATTGCAGACATATGCGTAATATTTTATATTCATATCTACAACGCAGTAACGCCTCAAACTGCAACCAAATGCACCCGAACTCACGGCAGAAATATGTGACTTCCCCAATTTGACATTCCACTGTAATTAAAATATTATGATCTTTAAAGAAAAAAAAAATGTGTGAAATGTTTATATTTACGGAAAAAAATTCTTATGGCTGCTATTTCATAACGCAGGAATGTTAATTATATGAAGCATATTTTGTTTTTTTATCTATTTGTTTCAATTGGAAATGATAATAAACTCTCCATTAGCATAAATGATATGCTTCAAAGTTACATTTTAAAAATTTATTTTACTGTTCTTTATTGCGTATACCTAGAAAATTAAAACAATACTTTTTTGCTACGTAAATTAACTAAAATTAATTATTTTTTTCTGAAATATTAATTACTTACACATTCTTATAATGAGAATTTTCTAGAAGTGTTTTGTATATGTTTGTCGTTCAAACGCATTAAATGTATACAGTAAAAGATGTAGCTTTAAGAATTTTGTTTTCATATAACAATACAAAATTAAGTAATCTTTTAACAGGGACTCTCTAGAAGTTTTTTTAATGCGTGTTTAGAATTAAATGCATTTTTCAATATTATGCAATACGTTCAATAGAAACAAAGTAAATTATCAAACTGGGCGTCTAATGTCTGTTTAATGATGTTTTATACCTAATACATGTATTAAATGTGCAGTGAAACATAAAAATAAAGCAAAAATACTTCTAAACTGAACACCAAAGTAATTTTTCATGACAAAAAGCACACAATATCACATGTTACAAAATATTTTGAATCGTTTTCTAAAGGTCTAAAATTTGTTTTAGGGAAGATTTTAAGCCTTTGTCTACTGTATTACGATCAACTACAATTATTTTAACGATTACATTTTACGGGTTACTGCAGTGACAATTAAAGGACACACATTAAAAAAATGCACACAGTATTTCAACGTTTGAGCTCTTAATATTTTTAAGCAACCATAAAATACCCATAAATCCAATAGAAACATCATTCTGATCGTGATTTTAGTTTGTATTTAAGAAATCATTTAAATTTTCATTTAATGACACTTAGAAAGTAATAAAGAATATTTCTTATTCACAAATAAAAATACTCTACCCCACAAAATGAACCAACAGACAGTAAAATGGGATATGGTATACGGAAAAGAATGTATGGTTAAATAAAATGTTGGTCCCCCGCAACTATAATTATAGTATCAACAATTCAGGGCATACATTCAACAAGGTTTTGTTACACAGTTGTGAGTATTTGTATCCATTCCTATTACAAGAATACAGAAAACTCGTGTGAAAATTCCTTCTACAAATGTATGAAGTTTAGGTAATGATACTCATGAGGTCAGGAAAAACATTTTACATTCGTATCTTATGCAATCCTTGTTCAGGGTGATCCGCGAATAAGCCCTTATTTTAAAATTAAATATCTCTACAGCAAATATCGATAGAATAATGCGGTAAACTGTACGTTTATTAGCAAAATTGTAAAAATGGTGCACAAAAGTTTAGAAAATTTAATTACGAAAATCGTCAACAGATGGCGCTCTAATCGCAATCGCCTATGAATAGCCTTTAAAATGTGCTTCGAAGTCTAAAGCGATCAATACGACTGTTGGATAGGGAAAAGAGGCTAGCGTAGAAAGTGAAATAATGTATTCCATTGAAGAACGCGTGTTTTTGGTACTGGAATTTCACCGATTACAACGAAGTCCAACGGCAACATGTCGCAATTTTCAAAACCGATTCAATGTTTCAATACGCCGCCTCATTGTTTCGAACGGTGAACACTTCGAAAAAATTGTATTCTGATTGCAAAGACTGCTTCACTTTATTTATTTTTTATTTATTTATTTTGACTCTTTTCAGAGAAAGAGTTTTCAGCGCAGAGCGCCACCTGTTGACGATTTTCTTAACTAAATTTCTAAACTTTTGTGTACCAATTTTACAGTTTTGCTCATAAACGTACAATTTACTGCATAGTTCTATCGATCTTTGTTAAAGAGATATTTAATTTTGAAATCAGGGCTTATTCGCTGATCACCCTGTATTATAAATTTAGTAATCATACAATGTAAAATCAAGGGTGATTATATACAGACTTAAAAGCAATATGAAAATTGAAAAGTATTTTTTATTTACCAAGGAAAAGGTTTTTGTGCTTTTCACAGAGGGTGTAGTAAATCAAACTCTTGTTACATATCTAATACACTATCTGGCCAAAAGTATCCGGACACCCCCTAAAAAAGTGGTTTTGGCGGGTGACGCAAATTTGATGCGTAATCGAAAGCTATTAAAGTGTTGGTAGTGGTTTGTCCGGTTGTATGTATGCGTTTGGGAAGCAATGAATAAGTCAAAGGAGCTTAGTGAGTTCGATCGTGGCAGTATAATGGGATGCCACTTTTGTGGGAAATCAGTTCGTGAGATTGCGGACATTCTACAGAAGCCTAAATCCACTGTGAGTGATGTAATTGTGAAGTGCAAACGTCGAGGCAGTGAAACTGCAGAAAAAGAGTAGTAGAGCGAAAACACTTAGTGAACGGAGCCGCAGAACTCCGAAAATGGTAGTGGAAAACAATCGCAAGTCCTCGTTGGTGGAAATTTCTCAGGAGTTCCATAGTTCATCAGTTGCTAGCGTTAGCAGCAGTACTTTTCGACGAGAGTTAAACAACTTGGGATTCCATGGTCGTGTAGACGTTCACAAGCCGAACATCACTCCACAGAATGCGAAGCATCGATTGCGACGGTGCAGAGATTCCAGACATTGGACTGTGGACGTGTGGAAAACTCTTTTTTTGGAGTGATGAATCTCGCTTCACAGTCTGACTGTCGGAGGGACGCGTCTGAGTTTGGCGGATCCCCGGCGAACGTTTTCTGCGTGACTGAATTCTGCCGACTGTTAAGTTTCGTGGTGGCGGTATAATGGTGGTGGGCGTTTCTTGTGTTTGAGCCTGGGTCCGTTAGTTCCTGTGGTTGGAAACATGAACTCTGCGATGTAGGTGGACATTCTCGATAATACTGCACTCCCAACTCTGTGGCAATATTACGGGGAAGACCCATTTCTCTTCCAGCAGGACAACTGCTCCATTCACACATCGAGGCGCTGCACAGACGTGGTTTGACGAAATGAGCGTTCAAAAACTGGACTGGCCTTCTCAGATACCCGATCTTAATCCCACAGAACACCTCTGGGACGAATTAGAGCGCATATTACGTAGCCAGCCAAATCGGCCATTCTAACTGCAAGCCATCACTTCAGCCGTAATGGACGCCTGGAAGTCAATTCCTATGGTCACCTGTCAAAAACTGGTTCAAAGTCTTCCCAGAGGTGTGCAGGCTGTCATCGATGCAAAAGAGGGACCAACATCATATTAAATATGTGCCTCAGGACGCTCCAAGTCCATACCACTGGGTGTCCGGATAGTTTTGGCCAGATAGTGTACATAGAGTTTAAATAAAATATATTTCACTCATTAAACAAACGTGGGAAAGAACGCCAAATGACAAGCATAAGCAGAAGTCTTTAAAACCTTTTGCTGCTTCTATTTACTAACTATTTTAACGCGAAATTAATAAAAGAAGAATTGCTTTTTCTTATGATGCATAAAGACTTTCTGAATGTATTTTTTGTATCGTATCGTGCAGTTAACTATGTTTGTCTCTACGAAACATTCTTAATATCATGCTCCTGGGACCCATATTATCATACTCCTTTCGATAAGATTTCTGTTTATCTGAAAAGGATGGGACTAAAGATAATAATGTTGAAGGACCGAATAGGGAACCACTAATGTTGCAAAAAACTATCTTAACTGCTGAATGTGCATAGAGAACGGAGCAAAAAACCCTTTTTTTAACTTCCACTAACAGATAAGGAGAGTTAAGGTGTTTGTGAAACTGCAAAGTATTTTTTTTAGTTATAACTGTAAATAAATAATTCTATTTTATCAAATGAAAATTATTTTCTTGAAATGATATTAAACTCTGTATTCAATTACCTTTTTCGAGATACACTTTTCTAAATCAAACCCTTTTTACCAGTAAGGAATAAAATAAAATAATGTTTAAAATTTAATTAAAATCATTTCTTTATATTACTTTATTTTTTATTAGTATTCACGTTGCTTTAATAAATCCTGAACAAGCTACTTTACATCTTATTACATTTTTTACACCTTCTAATACATGTAAATACAAATTTATTTTGGATTGAGTTTATCATTTTGTGTGTACGTTTTAATTATATGTGGAACACAAAGTTGTTTTAGTTAAATTTTATTGCTAACTACTTCTTTATAATTAAAACGTTTAAAGATTTCTTTATTTTATATAAATTAAATTACATATAAATTTCCATTTACATGTTTATTTTGTTTTGTTTTGCTTTATTTTTTATGTTGTTGTTGAATTATTAGCATATACAAAATATTTTTTTAATTTCGTCAATGAAATGTTAGCACACTTTTAAAAATCTAGATTTTTAGTTAAATTAATCTCATCTGATTTTAAGTAAAAAATATATAATAATCAAAAAGAAAGCCAATTTTACACAGTCTGACAGCAACATTTGTAGAACATTTCTATCTAAATATCATAATCATACGATGAATAATGAGATTGAGAATAGAACAGAAAAATAAAATTTCTGCTGTATGGAAATAAACATAATGTGTTATGTATTCCATTACATGAAGAGAAAAAAAAATCCAGCGTCGAAAATATTTGATAAAGCAACATTTTCATGACCACTAGGCAATAAATCAGTTTCCATAAAAAGTAAAGTATTAAACTATTACATTGACAAATAGTATACCCATTTTTGTATACAAAAAGAAAACGAAAATGCATGCTTAAGTGTTTTCTTTTGAAATATAGTTTCTGTGTTCATTTAATTATTATTCAAATGCAAAAAAGGAACAAAAATGGAAATACTTCTTCTTACAGTATGGTAAAGGACTTTAAAGACATCTTTATTTTGTAAATTCTATTGGATTTAACCATATTTGTCCAATGAATATTCTTGTTAGCATGGTTTTTGAGAGTGTTATGCCGCTTTCTATCATATTTATTTCTGTTTATCTGAAAAGGATGGGGATGTTAATAGAATAAATGAATAGAATGTTGAATCTTGGAAAAAAATATCCCTACTGTTTCATAAGGTATTCCAAATGCTTTTGGGCACGAAAAAAATCTTTTGCAATAAATCAGTATAGAAAGTTGACGATAATTAATATTTCGGTACTGTTTTCTTGTGAATGGCATATTTAGGAGGTTGTCACAATGATTACGGATAGGGTTTCTTTTTGAAAGTTCTGAGTAATACCATAGAAAATAATATTTAAATGCGAACCAAGAAACACACACCTTAGGACAAATTCTGGGTTCATGTGCGGGAGTGGAGGTTTATGGTAATACTGTGTGTGCGCGTGTTGCACAGAAGAAGAATTTCTTGGGACGGCGCCGGGATTAGGTTCGGTATGGTGAAGTAGAGGGCTTCGGTTGGAATACTTCATTTTAGGAAAGCGTCTATTATTGAACTCTGAGAAAATGCTATTTTAACTATTTATCAGAAAACATATGGCATTTTTATAATTTTCAGAAAACCTGTTATTAACAGGTTTTCCCGAAAAACTGACCTAGGCTCTTATTCCTTCAGTGTCAGTGAGAGACAAATACAATAAATGATTCCAAAGTTAAATAAGAAAAAAAGGTACAGAATTTTGTGGTGTCAATTAAACATTTTCTGGAGATTATGCCCACAAAATTTAACTTTTTATACGGTAACGGTAAGAAAAAATTCGCAGTTAGTAAAATGTACCCCATGAATTTAAGAAGTGATTTAAAAATTAGAGAGATTTATCCTAAAATGTGTCTGTACATGAAAATAAATGTATGCACGTGAATCACGTGAGGTGATCGCATTTCAAATTAAAAAAGAAAAGAATGATTGCATAGGTACACAATACTTGTGATATTATTGTTAGCACATCACGAATATTATTTAAACATTACTCTGAACCTATAATACTGAAATGTTAAAAAATGTTACGGAGATTTTCTACTTCTAAAGGATTTTCCCTAGTTGAGTATCATTTTACGTAAATGTATAAAATATGTCCCATTATTATTCCGTTACTGGCTCTCACAAAATTTGAAATATCTAATGCAATGTTTAGTACAAATCTCATGAAAAAATTAGAGGAAGTTTATAAATTTCGTTTCACTAGATGTAAAAGTGAGATAAACCTATTAAAACGTACTTTAGAAATGCAGAAACACTACTAATAAAAGATTTAAAATTAAGCCTCGTTATGTATTAAGCTTATTCAGCATTTTCCAATGCAGAACCATGGAACGCTGGAGGTATTGTGATCTATAGAATTTTTTTTTTCAGAAGGATTTAAATTACTTCTCGACAATTTTATATACAATACCCTACTGACAAATTACGAATATCTTTTCAGAAAGGCATTGGAAATTGTTATAAACACTAAGTAAAAGCATCTTTCGAACCAAACCTTCACTTTAGAATTAATTAAATTTTTGTTTTATAGAGTAGATTATGGAACAGAATCTATGTAAATTAAACTGACAGTAAATTTATTTTAAGCAGTATCAATTCTTTGAAATTTGTTCATGTTCACTTTGACTAAACGCTTCCAATTAAGTAAAACAAATAGTTTTACATATCGTTACGTCTGAAGCTGTGGTAACACATTTTGTAAATTTTCATTAACATGAAATATAAAAGCACGAAAAATAAATTTGCAACGTTTTAACACTTAAATTGCCCAAGAAACTTTATTTCGAGCATTTAATATTTGAAAAATATTCTATTTCACAATTTCGCTTTCTTCATTAAAATACGAAACTTTCAGAGTTATTGAATTTTGGGTTCAGAATTATTCTTAAAGAATTGTAATCAATTGTTTTGAGTTTCTTTTCCAAACTAAAGTTACTCTGTTTTAGAAAAACACTCTTCTTCTTTCATATAGGTAGTGTTAAAGTGAGGAGATACTAATGTTTCATTTTTTTTTCTTAGTAGTGGTTGAAAATGAAAACCAACTGTAACTACTATATGGCAACATATTACTCTGCTAATTTATGAATGTTAAGGGTTTGTCATTAATTATATGTTATGAAGTCTCGATGATTTCATTTTGCCGTAAGTATACGTTAACCTATGTTTAAAATTGTTATTATTTATTTTAGTGTTTTTTCGTCCCGCAGTATCCTAGCAGCTAAGCTCCTTTCTTATAAGAGCACGGAAAGTGAAGCGACGCAAACCTTGGTCAGTGCTTGGGAGGATGACAACCTCTCTCGGTTGAACTCTTGTGGAACCGTGCACGCTAATGTGAGCTGGGACACGTAAAATCTCTTCACAACTTCTCTTCACCATGTTCAAATGATTCCTCTGGGGGTGACAGTCAGATCCTATGTCTCTCATTTGGAATGGATTCAAAACTAGTAGTTTCCGAGCGAAGTCGAATTTCTTCCGACTGGAGCTGAATAATATGGAGTCCGTTCTCTTTCACCCATCGTCATCTTGTACGGAGAATATGACCCCACTCTGCATTTGACATTGAGTATCAATAACAACAAGAACAACAGTGTTTATTATTTAAGGTGTTTTTTTTTTGGGGGGGGAGGCTACGAAATTTATATTTCTTATTCATGTATACAATTTATTTTTGCTAAATGAAAAAGTTGTAATACTTCGATCAAACCATATTCAAAATGCTTCTTTTAAAATAACCCAAACTGGTACTGTCTGCAAATATTACCGAAAATGCAATTCCTTCTACAAATATCTTGGAAAGTCGACTTATTTATTTCATTTTACAGCTGTAAAATAAATTTGTTTTAATAGGATAATATTTTTCACTCAGTTGATTTTCCAAAATTTCGAATGCTACTGAGCAAAGTATGTGTAAAGTTATTGTAAGGACATTTAGTAGCTTTATTCTTGATTATAAAATAATTTTTTTCTAACTTTGCTAAATTTTCCAAAAGGATTAAAAGATTTGATGATTTAACATTGTCTGTTTACATTTATGTCTCTCTGCTGTCTCTAAATGTCGTTGAATTTGCACGAAATTTATACAATTTTAAGCTGATTTTTCGTGTAGATTTATAGCGTTGAGTGGAACAAACAACTCATTTAAAATAAAGTCAAATGAAACAAGATCTATTATAAGCTAATAAACTGTGATTATAGATCAGAAAACTATTCGTTTTCAAAATTCTGATTAAATGATTTCACAGTAAAATTTTATAATATTAATAAAGAAAACTTATCTTCCACTCTCTATAGTAAACGTATACACAAGCACGTTTATATAAAAGCAAAAATTACTTACTAACTTAAATATGCGCTATTGAGAGGTAATATACTATAAAATGCTGTTCTTTTAATACAGAAGCTTCAGCTTCATCTGGAAAGTGTATTCTACTTAAAGGGTAATATTTTATATCACCTCAATGACGTGACTTCCTCTAGAAGACAACGTGACATCATTTATGTGACACCTAATATATTTTTTAGACGACGTGGATTAAATCATGCAAGTATAAGGAACATCATTTCACACTACTGGAAGGCGTCGTCAGTGTATTTCTGAAAGCTGTTTTATAGTTCTATTACTAAAATGACTTACACGAGCACCAAAGATTAAAAATTTTTCATTATAACACTTTTAATAGTATTAAAAGAGCTAAAATTACATATTTTAACATAGAATACAGTTTGAACTGTTTTGATACGTTATATAAAATCCTTCCAGACTTCATTAAATAATTTGTAGTGAAGAACAAAACAATAAATCCTAATTCTTAAATATTTTAGAAATTTTTTTTTTTAATGTGCACAAATTATGACATCCATTCTGTATGATAGTAGGCAATTTTTGTCCGTTCAGTTGTAGACGTAGAGTCTGAAAGACCTAAAATTGTTTTATAGTATTATACGATTATAAAACAATTTTAAAAGTCCGAAAATTCAGTTAACCGAGGGATCCAATGATTGGCAAATATTTGATACAAGGCTTTAGTTTGTTTATAATAAATTTTTGTTCTATTAATAACTGGTACATTTTCCTTAAAATTAAGGAGTTTGAGTTTTTTTGTTATGACAACCCTACACGAGGGG
Source organism: Cheiracanthium punctorium (assembly GCA_038373885.1). Lineage (NCBI taxonomy): Eukaryota > Metazoa > Arthropoda > Arachnida > Araneae > Cheiracanthiidae > Cheiracanthium > Cheiracanthium punctorium. Next base: position 652,601 of record JAWZYV010011642.1, read on the forward strand.
TGTCTAGGTCGGAGAACTTAAAATTAAACAATGCCATGAAGGAATTAAATATTATGTAATAAGTATATTTTGAAAAATGCCATAGCCAGAAGTTCTTTCTGAAGCAGAAAACTGAACGTAGCCAATATGCAAAAGGTCTGCTTAATTAGATAAAATGTTAGTAAATTTTATCTGACTTTATGCAGACTAACTTAAATTGCTTTAACATAAAGAACACTTATGTACTAAACGTAAACATCTTAAAAGAAAGCGTCTATTACAGTTTAAATATTTGTTAAACTTGCGAAATTTAACAAATCTTACATTATTTTTTGTGTCTTTAAGCCCAAAAGAAAATAATTGCATTAGCTTGATTGACTAAGAGGAAATAGAAGTACTTTTCTCACTTTTGCAAAAGTTTCAAAGTTCAAAGCAAGAAAGATTAACTTGAAGGTTTTGGTGGTTTTTCTAACTCTATACTTTTACAGAAAAAGAAATAATTCAGAAAAGGGATTTTTCCTAAACTTTTCAAATCATTAAAAGTCTTTCATCCACTAAAGCGCAAAATTATTGGATTATAAAATTCTGAAAACATAAAAAAGACACTTTTTCTGGCTCTAAATGTATTCATTGAGCAAAGTATTATGAGACTGTAAAAATGAGGATAGAGTATCAGTTTTTAAAGGTTAAAAATAATTTTTTTCTCATTATGGGCTAAGTTAAGACTTTTTTATCGTTAAGCTGAGGATGTGGGAGATTCTTTAAAAAAATATTTTTATAATTTTAAATCATTACATGACTTATTGATTCTTATTGATTCCCATTACATTAAAGATCGTTTAGACTTCCATCAAGATACACAGTTTTTAATTTAACAGAAGCATAATGTAAGTGCATGTAACAGTATGTATGAAGGAATGTATTATCTTAAAATACTTAAGAAGTTTGTAAAATAATGCATATAAATAAAAGAAAGGAATTTGAGTTTAATCCATATTTAAAAGCATTCTCCATCAGCCAAAGTTTTGAAAAATAGAATGTAAAATTTTTCTCAGATTACGTGACTGCTATAGCAGTTTTCAGGTTAGGATTTTACTAAATAATTGGCTTAATTATTTTATATTATTTATAGAATTATTAACAGAAACCAATCTATTTTTCTTAGCATACCACCCCCACCGAGACCTAGTGCATAAGACAATGAACATGTACGTAGCTGTTACGTGAAGATTCGGGCTTCTGACCTACCGCGCGGCTGTAGAGCTAACTATCGGGAGGTTGGGGCGGTTTTCTTCATATGTAACGTGAATGATCATTAGCATCCAATTAAATATCCTCTGTTGAAGGCACTTCCCCTAGGAAGATGCCTCTCCTGCAGGTTTGCCTTAACACAGTATACCAGACTTGCTTATCCTACTCATTCAAAACCGAGGATAATTATTACATTCAAATGAGACTTTATATTCTAGTTTATGATCTTCATCTTGTTCTGCATTGTATCATTCAATAATTTGTAGTCAATTTCTGGTTTATATTTATAGAAGAAATAAAAAATATCATGCACAATATCTACTGCTTATGAACTGAATAGTATCTGTTCAAATAGTGAGAGATGTAAAATATAATTAGAAATGAAAAGATTCAAAACTTTTCTAAGCAGCATTTTTGTAAAACTGGTATGAATAAAGTTATGATTATATTAGTATATAAATAATTTGTACGAAAGAATTCGTAAAAATTATCAGTTAAAATTTTCTGTGAAGCATTTTATTTAATTTTCAATATTTACTACTTTTGATTTTCTTTGGAGAAATGAATTTTTTTAATAAATAACATTCATGTAATCTTTTAATGAGCGAAAAGTACAGAAGAAGCAAAATGCTTTTAGTTGTTTTCATGTCCCCCCACCCTTTGTGTTTACTTTCCCTTTCTTCCGGATGCCTACTATTTTTGTACTTTCATGCAGCTGATGAAGGTGGAAATTTTAAACCCGAAACGGAAAAAACTGAAAGTAATCACATTATTATGTGTATTATTTTACAATGTTTTAATTATAGCGACTGTTTTGCTCAAACATCCGCGATTTCTCACAGAAACACTCCAAAACATTTGAAAAGAGTAAGATTAGTCTTATTCATCGGTACCTTTAAAACACAAATTGTGTAATTTTTAATTAAATTTTAAATTTGTATTTAATTCATTTTTAATGTGAGATTCATGAAGAAAATATTTTAAGGAGGAAAATCTTTTGAAATATATAGGAATTAGATTTTAATTCAAAATACTTCATCAAATAATATTTCCAACAACAAACAAGGATTACATTTATTATTTTGCATTTCATTTTCATACCGACAACTATATTTAAACCTTTTTTAATTCCTCAGTGGCTTTTAATTTCAAAATATACATTATTCATAAAGAATACTAACTTAGCTTACAAATTTAAATGTTTGTTCTTTATATATAGAATAAATTTGAAGCTGTGTATGGTATTTTACCAAATACCCATGTATAAAATTATTTCAGAGGTTTCTGAGTGATTAATTTGTTGTGATACATTACTTTTTTATAATATACTTTGCATTTATTTTATGTTTGAAGAATAAAAAGGTATTACACTAATCTATTGATGTAATGAATAAGTTCAACTAATCTCACAATGTATTTAATATAGCAGTTTAGTAATTAAATTTGACGAGGAAATTGATAAATATTCTATTTTACTCAATGTAAAAAATTTAAATAAAACTTTTCATTTTTTTCCGTGAATATGCTTGTGAAAATTTGTATTTGATTTGCTGCATTTTTATCATCTTTTAAAGATAATTATTCAGCGGTTCTCCTATTTTCAATGTTTATGAAATATGCATTAGTAAATGATAGAATAAGAATAATCATTGTAGAAATAAAATTTCACAATTAAAAAATAATAGTATGTTTTTTGAAGTTATGGTTTTTGAATCGCTTTTTTTTAAATTCGATTTTTATCAGTTAAAGAAAGTAATGCTAAGATAAATTAATAAAATTTTATAATGCGTTATATATGTAGGAAAGTTCGTAGGACTAATTATAAAATTTATAAAAATTATATTACATGATGTTTATTTGTAAAATCTTTTAATCTAAAATTTATGTATCTACTTAAAGTCAGAAGAAAATGAAGTGGTTCTTCAAGAATAGAATAATCTCTAAAAAATATCTTTAGTTTAAATTCAAACTTTTACATTTTCTTCTTTCATCAACTTTGCAATATATGTGTATACAGGTGGTGTCCAAATTTTTAATGCTTGTCACAAAAACAGCATTTCGGTAGTTTCATTTCGAAAAAGAAATAGAAAAACTCTAGTTAAATAAAGATTTCATTTTTATTTATTGCTCACGTCTTCATTATTTTCAGCTAAAAAAATATATGAAAATACAAAACGAAAAAACATGAAGTTAATGAATGTCATTCAGTAATTAAAGTATTCTTTTTGTTGTCTATAATAACGTCTATAAGCTTAAGCATAATTTTCATTCACTTTGTTCAAATTTTATTGATTGCTGCATTTCGATGCCAAACACTTATTAATTTTTTAGTCAGTTGCTGTCTATTTATGATCACTTTCTTGACGATTTCTCCCTTTCTTATCTGAAAATTTTCGATAGAGTTCATAGCAATCCTGCAATCAAAGAAAGTACATAGAAAATAAGACTTGAACGTATTGAAGCTATTATTGTAGAGGCCGTAAAAATTGTCACTAAATACTGACTGACATTATTATACCTCATATTTTTACTTTCCGAACATTTGACACGTAAAGAAAGTATTTTAATCATGTGAAAATGCGACTCCGAGATATTGATGAATTTACACGTTTAGTAGTCTTCTGATTTAATTTAAGCAGTTTTTATTGTGATGTACGGCGTATAGCAAGCCGCTGGTTGGTCTGAATCTTGGCTCTGAATCTGGGATATTGGGATTCAGTTTGAAACTTTTGCAGTAAGTTCCATCTGCGTGAGTTGGTGTTTGTTCTTATTCATCTTTTAATATTTTAATTATGTGTGTTTTTTTTCCATGTCCATAGGTCAGGGAGAGTCACATTACTAGGGTTTGCCGTAAGAAAAACAAAGATTACAATAAACATCCCAGCTGCTGTAATTTAAGTAGTGATGTTTATTGTTGTTTTGTTCTGTATAGTACAATAAATTAAAATATTTGACAAAACCTCAGGGTGTGTGTCAGAAACTTATGGAGTGTAGTTTGAAATTCTCCCTTTGAATAAGATGTTGCATGTATTCATTTCACTTGTATTTTTATTGTACTTTGCAGTTGTAATGTTTATATATTGACAATCACTGTCTGGGGAGTGTTATATCATTTCACATCTTCTCTACTTCTTATAAAAGAAGAAGTCTGTGTGTGTGTCTGTCTGTCAGCAGCGTTACGGACAAACGGCTATACCTAGAAACACCAAATTTGGTACTCGGGAAGATGTAAATATGTGGTGCACCTCGAATTGATTTTTTTCAAAATTCGATCTAGAATTTGTTTTATTTTATGTTTTATGCGATTTTTAGCATTTTTCTCACCTAATTGGTAATAACAGGGGAAATAACGCTCGCAGCAAAACGGCATTTGTATCATCGGATAGAGGAGAAAATTTTCTTTTAAAAACAGTTTTTTTTTCTGAATACGTAACATGATTTACCAATTTTTAGGAATTTTTTTACTAACCATGTGTTTCTACAATTTTTTTCGTAAAATAATTTTAAAACTGTCACATCTTGAATTCTATCCGTCAAAACTTTTTGATATTTTGAAAAATCGTGAAACATTCTTTTCTCCCTCCTTTAAAATGAAAACGAAAAAAATTATGTAAATTAGATGTTTTTTTACGAATTTTAATGCAACCTAATGTTTAGAATTTAATAGCATCAACGCGATCTTACGCCATTCATTACATTGTGATCATGGCACGAGAATTTATGTTGGGTTGTTACCAGAAAAAGGATTAGAAAAAAGGGTGTTTTCCAACCAATCGAGTTTTTAAATGGGATATCGAAATTTCAATTCACATGTGAGGATCGATGACGTCAGTTGCTTTAAGATACGTACGCTTTAAGACAAAATTACGCCACAATTTTAACTCATTTATTCCAGCTGTTTTTCCAACACAAGGAGACGATATTTTGATTAAAATTTAAATTAGAAATAAACTATATATGAAATCAAGATTACTATTATTAGAAGTGGTATTTTAATCCGTTGCTTATATAAAAATTGAAATGTCTTAACGCAGCCGAAAATGCTCATTTTAAAAGTTACAAGTTCGTTTTAAAGCGCGATATATTAAAATTTTTTTATTCACTTTTTTGTGTTTGGCATTTAATTATGGCGCAGGCGTTGCCTAACATATGAATGCATGTTGCGAGTATAGTTTTATTTTAACGTTGAATTATACGTTCCTCCAGAGCGGTCCTACATAAAGCAAAGTTTTAATGATACCGTTTGAAAACTAATATGCGAAATATCGAAATTAACTCCCTCAACCAACCGGGGTATTCTTTGCGACAGTTAAACAGTGACATCTTAAATTTAAAATATGCGTGAAATTTGTAAACTCTGCAATTCTAACGCCCTGTCACAATTAAAGCAGGAATATGTAGCTCTTCGAGATTACACAGTTTGAAGTTTTTTACCCAGACAGCACAGCAAACTTGCATCAAACTTGCAGCAAGCTTGATTTATCAAGTCAATAAGCTTGAATTAAGCTTGAAAATTTTAAGCGTGTAAGGTTAATGCAAGCTTGAATCAAGTGTTCTAGTTTACACTTGCCCAGCTTGCATTAAGCTTGACATTTTAAGCTTGAATCAAGCTGCACACAGTTTCAAGCTTAAAAAAATTTCCTAAATACACGGGGCGCCGGTCGGCAAACTCGCCCCACATATTTTACTTTGCCACGCATATTCCCCTCTACGCTGAAATTACAATTTAATTTGTTTCCATAAGTGTCCGTGGCTAGAATAGAGCCCGGGCCTTTCGGTTGGGAGGCGAGCGCGCTATCCGTTCGGCCACTAAGCCTCGCGCAGCTATGACTAAAGTTTTAAGTGACTTATCACGCCGTTTTCTGGCCAGATTCATAAGTGAGCGATATGCTATTTGTTTTTTTTTTTCATGGAATGCATCAAAATTAAAATAATGTTACGTGTGATTTAGAGACTCTACTAATGGGGAAATAAACATAATATAAACTTAAGAGCAGCACACGTTTTAAAACTTTCAATATCGCAACACTCATGAGCAATACTGCTGGCCAAAATCGAGACAAACGACTGATTTTGAAATCAATTTCGTAGTATAATTGTATTTTATTTTGAAGAATTTCCATATTTGGAAATATAGAACCTTTTTTTTTAATTCTATGGTGAACCACCCATAAAGTGAAGTATATTATCTAACTAAATTGTGTTAATTATATTAAAATCTATTTTTAGGGCTAATTAATTAGTTAATGGAAATACTAATGTTAATTAGATGTAAATAAAACTAAAACTCTCCTCGTGTTACACTTCACAGGGGCTTATCCCATTCATTCCTTCCCCTTGCGTGTTCTAATGCCCAGGTTTTGTGCGTAATAAAATAAAACACATCTTTTACGAACTTTCAGCAAATTTGAGAAACGCTAGACATTTAATGTCCATTCTCTTTCACAGATGGCGCCATCACTGCACACTTTCGAAAGCTAAAATCAAGCTTGGAGAGTTTCCTTAAGTCAAGCTTGTATTAATACGTCAAATTCAAAGAAATGCCAAGCTTGATTTAAGCTTATGTGCCGTCTGGGCAGGAGACAGGACTATGGAGGATATATAAGATATCGCTATATTAGATACATGGATGTTTAAAATGGCAACCCTTGGATATTTTCTCCCCACGGTAAGATGAAATGGTTTGCTGCTCTAAATACGCCAATCTTATAAAACTATGCATAAATTAAATAAATATGGAGAGTTTCCTTAATGGCAACCATTATGTGAAATGATTATTATTTATGGTAATGCGTGCAGTGCAGAGAATCGCCATAGAATCAAAAGATCCCATTGGGGCCAAATAATCTAAGCTGTTTCTTTTAAGCCAGCCTTGAAGAGGGAGAAGCGAAGATAGATAGTACTAATGTTCGTAATAGGTAGTATTATTAGATTTGTAAGGATAATATGAATAAATCACAATATACCACGTTAATAAATATTTCATGAAATTAAAAGTGTTTATCCTTTTTCAACGGTTGTCTTACAACTAACTAAACGAAAAGTAATTCTAATTTGCGTTAATATATCCCGCAGTAATTTCAACAGAGAAGACTACTTGAACTTTTTTTAAAAAATGAAATTCTGTTTTGTCACATGCTGATATGATTTTAGTAAAATTTCGCTTCTTCCCGTATGAAGAGCGGGTGAGCAGGTATTCTAAAAATATCTCTTGAAAATAGCATAAATGAATAGCACAAGACCCCAAAACGTGTAAATAGACCAAAATCTCGAAGTCGATTTTTTTCATGGTTACAATACTTTCCTTACATGGTACATGTTCGGAAAGAAATAAACGATTGTCCATTTCATGTAGTGTCTTAGGTCTTTAATGCTACAACTTTAACCTAAAAAAAAGTATGATGTAGAAATAAGACATTTTGAAAACCAGGAGTTCCCTGTAAACCATTAAGCTTTCCACTTTTTTGATAGTGAATGACACTGACGTAGTTTTTTGAGTCGTTATGCTGCAATGATGCCAAGTTAGTACTCATGGCGCAAACTTTACATCAAGAGTAAAATAATTTTGCCTTTTTTTTAAGATTCCACATCACGAATAAATTCGAATCACACATATAAGGAAAATTTTCGTTTCCTACCGTGCGAAGAACGGCACGCAGCTAGTTACACTATAAAACACATGATTCTTTCAAGATGCATTTTGTAAACGCTGTATAGCTTATTTATTAATTTGTTTTGTTATCTGTATTTACAGCTATTTATATGTATAAAATCATTTCTACTAGTTTTATAATCTGTTTTCATTTTATAAGAACTGTAGAAATCAAATACATTAGTTTCATTAAATTTCTGAATGTAAAAATTATGTACCAGCAGTGAGTTATGTTCACTACAGAAACGATGATGCTGAAAATAGAATATGAAATAATTATTTATTTGCATCATAAGTAGACAAAAATTAAATGCATTTAATAACTTTGTAATATTTATCGATACAAGTAAGAATAATTTTGTTGCCAGAATATTGATTTTTGCATTTTTAAATCTTAAAATGCAGCTGCACATGTGCACTAAGGCTCGTCCCCTTTGTCAGTGTTCTTTTAGTGTTGCATTTTTTGAGACCGTTATTTTCTGCTATGGAGACTCCCATCCTTATGTGCATGAATAGATATAAAGTGAACAATGTATGCCGTTTTCTGTGGCAAAAACTTTCAAATTGATACGGATTCTGTCAACAGTGCCAGATGTCGCTGCATTTGACAAGGGAAAAGCGCACAGTTCGCAAGTGCAGCTCTGAATAATTTGGAAGATTTTTGCCACATGTGTGAATGAAATAAAATTCAATGTAGATAAAACAGTCCCTTGGATTAGAGTGTTTTTAAAAGCTAGTGTTTAAATTGTTTGATATTCATCTATTTTTATTATCAAAAACTTTAAAATTTTAAAAATTACTACAGTTTTTGTTTCATTCTACATTAGTTATATTACTCAATACTGTTGTCATGGTGACTAATCGTAATGTTAAAATTGGAAAGAAATTAATTACTTTTCCAATGCTTCCAATGGATATTGCTTCTACGTTAAGCGTGTAAAAATACATTTATGAGTTAAATGCTAACAAACTTTAATGGGAAAAATTACATCGCGATCAAAATAATTTCACAAACATAAAATATACTACCAGATGCGATGATGCAATTTATTTACGAGAGAAAAAAATTCTAAAGCATCCAGATAGATATGCAATTTACTGTTTGTAATTTAATTTCTATGTTTACATATTTTGCAATTTATCTATTTTTTTTAATTCGAAAGTAAAAAGAATGAGCTTATCTCCTATTCGCCCGAGCGTTGTTTTACAGAAATGACCTATAAATATTTAATGATAGAATGTATAATTAAGGATGCTTAATTAGACAACCGGAAGCAATGAAAAAGGAAAACAAATATTTCTCATTTATCGAAGGAATATTGGTGCATTTGTCCTGTTAAATATTTAGTATAAGATTTTTTACCATATACCATATATTTCACTGATTAAATAAACAAGGGAAAGAGACACAAATTTCAAGCATAAGTACCAGTCTTTAAAACTTTTTAGCTTCCTTTATTTACTAACTATTCTAACGCGAAATGAATAAAAGAAGAATTCTTTTCCTTATGGTGCATAAAGACTTTCTAGACGTATTTTTTGTATCGTATCGTGCAGTTAACCATGTTTGTCTCTTAAGAAATATTCTTATTATCATGCTCCTGGGACCCATGTTATCATACTCCTTTCGATGAGATTTCTGTTTATCTAAAAATGATGGGAGTAAAGAGAATACAGAATGTTGAAGGACCGAATAGGGAACCACTAATGTTGCAAAAAACTTCCTTAACTGCTTAATGTTCACAGAAAATGGAGCAAAAAAATCGTTTTCAATAAACTATTCCTGTCAGATGAGGAGAGTTAAAATCTCTGCGAAGCTGTAAAGGATATTTTTCTGGTTATTACTGCAGTAAAAGACAATTTTTATCAGAAATTGTGAATTTTGTCCGTCAAATACTATGAAATTTTATTTTCCATTATTTTATTTAACGGCTTAACACTTCCCTTATTATAAGTAAAAAATATAGTTAAATAAGAAAATGTAAACCAAATATTGCTACATACAATATTAATTTTATAAATACTAAACAAACTGCTTTACATTTTATCAAGCAATTTTACGCCTTTTTTTATTAACGTATTTTATTATTGATCCTTTTTTTTAACTTTGTTTTTCATTTATGATTTAAGTGAAAACATGAAATTGGTTTAAATAAATTTCTTTGGTAACATATTTCATCAAAGATTAAAAAAAATATAATTATTTTTATTTTACATAAATCCATTGGAATTTCTACGACTTTTTCTTTCAGCAATCATGAGAGACAAAATATTCTATGGAAATATTGCAATTTAAATGTTAGGAATGCAAATTTGCTTTCGATAGCATCTGTAATTTTAAAACGATAGACAGCTACTAGTGTGGCAAGTAAAAAATTTTCTGTCCAGCACCAGTACATTTGTTAATTTTTAAAATACCACCGATTCATTTAGTTGTTGCGTATGGGATGTACAAAATTAACATGAAATACCACGTTAAATATTGTTAAAAAAATAAGGAACACGAAGAAAATTCAAATTTTACTTTTGCCTTTTATTATGTTTGGAAAACCAAATGGACAGGCCTCAGAACTCAGATAACAAGTCTGATCAAAAACCGTGATTATTTCAGAGATTATCACATTTTTCTGCTAAAATGATCAGTCCATAAAATGATATTTCCACATCTCTAGGAAAGGTACAAGTCCCTTTGTGTAGTGTCACAAAATTAGTGTTACTGATTACTGTATGAAAAGTTAAAAATAGCTGCACCCATAAAAGTACCTATGAATATAAAGAGTTAAGTATTTGTATTTTAAAAATAAAAACAAAGAACTGTTTTTGTGTTTAATGTTTAAAACTAATAAAATACTTTTTAAATAACTCGCATATCAATAAAATGGTACAGTACACCTTTCAGTTAGTACAAAGGGTCTATCCTTCTTCAGCTCCAAAAAGTTTGTCAACTCCTAAGACAGAATACGAGGTTGTATTGTTTCATTTTATTTGTATGCTTGCTATAGTTTTTTAAATAGTTTTAAATACAGCTTTTGAATACAGACAGATAATATTATAGGTGACTTGAGTCCCAATTTTTTACAAAACTATTCATGTGTATGACACTCATGTAGGGAATCCCATTCCAGTGCATATATTTCTTCATTTTCTCCGAATCTTGATAACATAACTTCCACACATTTTTACTACGCAAAGATCCGCTTTCTTCCACACCAGTTTAATTGTTACATTATTTATTTATATATTATTTTTTTTATTTTTATATAACTGTCGATATCAGTTTTTCTGTTTTAACATTATTCATCCGTCTGTCAGAAGAAAACATAGATTACTTTAAGAAACAGCAGTTTGAATGCGAGTATTGTATGTTTAAAAAACTCGTTTTTGTGCTTTAAAAGAACAACTTAAAATATTGGGACACATTTGAACTGCACGATTGCCTCTGTGCATTATTACACATTTTTTTTTCTATCGCTGAATCACAAAAAATCACAAGATATAGCATGCACAACCATAAACACCCACAGTTATAATTAGAGTTACATTATCTATCGTTACATTCAGTATCTGGTAAACTTGGTGCAGTATGGAAAGTTACAACATATTTCGATTGAGAAAACAAAGTTTCTTCTATGCTATCACTTTACAGAAAACAATTTCTTCTAAATATTTTTTTCGTGCATTTAAAAGAATTTTTTTCAGGTAATTAACTCATTTCCCCTTTGATTAATTTGAGTTATTGAACGTTCTAGGTTCTAAAACTTAGATGTGTTTTAAAAGCATCGTCCCTTCAAAATTTAGGGAGGAATACTGTGTACAAGGTGTAGTGCTGTAGGGTGTGCTGTCTAGAGAAAGGACTGCTAATAAAAGTCAAAACTTCCAAAGTCATTTTCTTCAGAGTATCCCTTTTTCGTCTTTTGTAAACACATTTTTACTACGCAATGATCCGCTTTCATCCACACCAGTTTAATTGTTATATTATTTATTTATACATTATTATTTTTTATTTTTATATAACTGTCGATATCAGTTTTTCTGTTCTAACATTATTCATCCGTCTGTCAGAAGAAAACATAGATTACTTTAAGAAACAGCAGTTTGAATGCGAGTATTGTATGTTTAAAAAACTCGTATATGTAGTTTTTGTGCTTTAAAAGAACAACTTAAAATATTGGGACACATTTGAAATGCACGATTGCCTCTAAATTCACGAAAATATATTACACATTTTTTTAATGATCTCATTACTAAATAAATAATTACTATAATAAATAGCCAAGGTAAATTATGCGAGTTTATGATTACTATTTAGTGGTTGTTAAAAATTATGTTCTGTAATTAAAATAATTTTCATAAATTTACAGTATTCAATAAAAAAATCTGTATAATACATGAAAATTATACAGGGTGATTCGATACCAGTCTGACAAATTTCCAGGAGGTGTATGGGGTACAGAGATGATTCGAAATCACATCGGAATGTAAAGTCGCAAATGCCGTAGTTGCGAGCTATGGTGCAATGAAGTAGAGAAAAAGAACAGAAACGGCAACACAGTAGCGGGACAGAAAGCATTTTATACTACAACAGGTGTTCGAAAATTACGAGCAGAAGTCGTCAAGCAGGTCTGACAGCGGCGCTGCGCGGAATTCCTTACGTTCTGGAAGATTCCTCCCGGCAGTCGTGTGGTAGTTGCGCTGAACCGAAGGTCCCGTGAACAGAGCTCCTGCTGGAAGTCGCCATTTGCGATGCGTTTTCCGAGGTAGTAGGATGAACGCGTACTCAAACGATGAACTGTGGGGTCGACATGCTGCTCGTGTATTAAGCTGCGGATTGTAACGGGCACATCGGTCGGCGGTTGTACCAGGAACGTTTCCCGAACAGGCGTGCTCCATGTCACACGACCTTCGCAAGTGTGAACAGAAGGTTACGTGAGACTGGTTGTTTAATGAGCTGCAATTAATCGACAGCGATGAGGACACCTGGTAATAAGAAGGCTGTTTTACGTCTAGCAGAAGACAATCCAAGTACGAGTACTTTAGCAATAGCCCAACAAGTGGGTTTACCGCAATGCATTGTCTGGAGGATACTGGCAGCAAACAACGTAAGCGCATACCATCTTCAACGCGTCCGATTATTAAAGTCCGAGGATTATCCACTCCGTAGGACGTTTGCTACATTTCCTGCAACAGAGTGATAGGGACAGCTCATTTGCTGCGTCCGTATTGTTCCCTCATGGATGAAGCATACTTCACACGTGAGGGAACCTACAATGAGCATAACGCCCATGTGTGGGCTTTGGAGCACCCTCATCGTACGCAACCACATGGAGCTCAAGAGCGTTTCTTGGTCACTATTTCGGCCGGCACTCTTGGAGACTGCCTCACTGGACCGTACCTTCTGCCCAGTCGTTTGCCCGGTAGGACATTACTGATTTTACTGTAACAAGTCCTGTGCGAACTTCTTGACGCAGCACATGTTCCTCGTCACTGCGCCGCTGCTTGTGGTACCAGCATGAAGGGGCTCCTCCACATTAACACGATTGACTTCCTCTGACAGCTTGCCGTAACCTTTGGTCTACGGTGGGTATATCGTGGTGGCCAGGTTCATTGGCCTGCTAGATCACCGGACCAATCATGCATGGACGTCTTTTTCTGGGGGTCACATTAAGAGTTTGGTGTACGAGACGTCTGTTACTTCAGTTGAAGACCTCATCACTGGCATATATGTAGCTGTCGGGAGGATGTGTGATATGCCTGGAATCTTCCAAAATATAAACAATTCCATGCAGCGCCGCTGTTAGGCCTACCTGGCGACTTCTGGCAGTAATTTCGTACACCTGTTATAGTACAACCTTTAGATAAAATGCTTTTTGTCCCATTACTATGTTGCCGTTTCTGTTCTTTTTCTCTACTTCATTGCACCATAGCTAGCAACTGCGGCATTTGCGATCCTGCATTCCTATGTGATTCCGAGTCGTCTCTGTACCCCTTGCACCTCCTGCAAGTTTGTCAATCTGGTAGCGAATTACCCTACGTATTATAATTTTTTGTTATTGTATACATGTGTTCGAAAAAATACTGGCTTTTTCCATAAGTGAAAAAAATTGCACGCGATTTTTTTTGAAAGATTAAAATAACCATGTAGCTCATATCAGTGTTGAATCTCGCTTCAAAAATTTCAGTAAAACATATATTTTACTAAATTTATGTAGAGTGTCCATATAACACCTGCTAGATACATTTCGTGTTATGAGTTTTTACAGAAACATCTGTTTCACTCTTTCATTGTGTTTTTGAGTCTTTTTAACAATTTATAACAAAAAGATCAACATTTTTCAGCCGTGTTATATGAATACTTCTTATATGAACCCGTGTCATATAAGACGTATTCGTATTTCACGAATACGTCTTATTTTTTACTTGGAAACAGAACTCCAACGAATATGTCTTATTCGTTGGGGTCTGATGTACATATTTTAACACGACTGGCAATCATTCCGTAATATACATTTAATTGTTTTGTGTGTATGTGTGTGTGTCTTTTCAAAAATGATATTGTGTCACACTATTGATCTATGATGACATTTTGTTTCTTTTACTATAATGAACCAATTAAATACATCAATAAATGGTCAAGCAGATTCAACAAAACTGTGCATCCAAAATACCCTTTCTTGCAAGGTTTTAATTTGTACACACGATTTCATATGTACTCAACATAGAATAATAATTATTATGAATAATAATGGGCATGTGTTTCGAGAAATGATTGATATCTGCAATACTTTTCTAAAATATATTCATTATTATGTTATATATTTAATATTTTGGGATAAACCTACTGGCCAAAAATAATTTTTATCGATTATAGATACCATTGGAGTCCTGTAAGAAGCATTAATAAATAATACACCAAAAAATTCAGAGAACTAGGCAAAGGAAAGTATCTTTTAAATCAAAATATTGAATTTAAAAAAAAAACTATACCAAAGAACAACAACTGAAGTAAAAAAAAAAAAAATATATATTCTTGTGCTTTAGTACAAATGCTGTATTTCTGTTTCCAAGAAAAAAATAAATAAATACTTGAAAACATATTTTTTATTAAATGCAAAAAAGAAAAAAAAATATCTTTGATCTTTTAAATCACATCTTTTGGTAAAAGTTAAAGAAAGGGAGACATCTCACTTTCTTTTTCCAATATAAGAAAGAAAAAGTACTTCATATGTACATAAAAAAATAACTATTACATACACGTGAGATTCAAAGCTTGCCGAATAAAGGGCGGTGGGTTTTGTCAAAACGTATTTCAAATTTTTAAATCCCTGTTCATATCGCTAAAAAAGTTTTAGAAAAGGAGTTCCAAATCTCCTTCAACTTCATTTTCGAAAAGTATGTGTTTCTGAACTGCATCTTTACATGAAGTAGAAAAAAAAACACTGATTTTAGTTTGTTTAAAGTAAATTTAGTTTTACTAAAGCTTGGCTTCTTATTCATTTTGTACTTTTAACTCTCGAAATAAAATGTAAAAATAATTTCGAAAAAATATGTATATGTTATTTTGCCTGCAGGAAAATGTAAAGTTGTTAGATGAAAATCATTTTCAGATATTCAATGAGAGTTTAGATGAAAAATCCAGGATTACTTAAAAAAAGGCAATAATTAATCAATGACAAAATGCACATTGGCGATACATTTTTAAATTCAGTAAATGCTAAATGTAAGAGAAAAGCAAACTTGCAGTTTAAAAACAGTGTATATAAAAAATACGCCTGTTTAGTTCAGATTTGTGTGAATATTTGAAGTTTATCTGAAAAGTTGATTACATAAAGCAAATTTATGGGTATACTATCTTATCTATACAATTATGTTTGATTAGACAATCACCATCATAATAATAATCACCAGATTCATTCTCCAAAAATTCTTTTGGAGAATGAATCTGGTTTTCTGCTATTATCATTATTATTAGCGCTCTCTTGAATCCCTATGAACACCTGATTAATGCAAAAATTTTATGAATTTCAAGAAAATCATCTCTTTTCATGAAACTTCATTTTTTGGTAACGAAAAATAAAATAAAATTACATTGTATCCTAATTACACCATCCTAAAAATATAAATTTTACTATAGCTTTTTTCAGATACAAAAATTCAGACTCGGTATTCATCTGATAGTCTTCTATTCAGAAGTATAATTTATAAGTTCTAGTTGATTATACGCTTACATATTTTTTAGGTAAACAATTCTTTTATGATTGATCAGGAATGTTTAAAGCATAGAAAAAGAGAAGAAATTTACAGTGAAAGAATGTTCAACTTTTAGATTCATAAATCAATGCTTTTTAAGTAATAACTTTCAAGTAACCAAGGCAATTAGCACTTAATTAGAAAAACCAGATCACACCATATGCGTACATATGCGTATAAAGGATTTGATATCTACATAGTCTTTATTTAGTGGGCATTGACCATCCTATTTTTACTGCATTTTGTTAAAAATCCACTCACGAAAATCATATCAACGCAAAGATGAAATCCTGATCGAACCTAAGACACGTGTTGAGTTTTTTACAGATTACATTGCGAGAAATCCAGCAGAAAAAGTAGTGAAATCAGAACAATATTATAATTGTTAGAACAGCAAACTTTTTTTTAAAAATATAAATGGATATCATATTTTACGTCAGTTGACAGTAAACGAATTGACTTCAGAAAGGGATCTTTATAACAAGGATTTTAAAGCACAAAGCATTGTGCATCTAACGGAAAATACGAGTATCATTGAAATAATTAAATTCGCGATTGATTAATTGCATCAAATTCTTCGAAATAGGCCATACATCCCATCACGCTCTTAAGATTGTTATCAGTTTTACTAGAACACCAAACATGAATTTTTTCTAATATTTGCTATAATCTTAATTTAAACAAAACGGAAAATAAAATAAACACAAACAAGCATGGGAATGTGTCTTGAAATAAATCGATGAACTTAAATATTCCCTTTTTTCTTTAATCTTCTTTCTTCCCTTTCTTCTTAAATATATAATAAACATTAGAAGCAAGCATGTACCTTACTTTTAGTGTATTTCTAGATTACTTTACTTCTTAAACGAAATTGTTACATCATCTCATATTTATTATTTGAAATTATGTACCAAATTTTGCACATTACACTCAAAATCTTTCCTACAAGGACACTTTTAGAATCATGCATGGATTTTTATGCATTTACTTCCACACATACATATATTTTTCTTGACATCTGCCTCTAAATACTTGAAAGTATCAGTCAGTCTCTCCTTAAAGTAAAAACAAGCTTTTCCTTTTACTTCATAGCTGTTCTCAGTTTGAGATCACACACACACGTACAAATATATTTTAAATATTTACAAAATACATCCATTGAAGCAACTAGAGTTATTTTAAATCCTTAAACCACATTTTCGAATAATTTTCTAATCTATAGAATCAAATATTTTACAACGGTAAAAGTTTTATGATGTAGAGATTTGCAGTTTTTTTGTTTTATTGAAAGCTGGAAGAAACTTTTAAATGACTTTTCCCTTTGCTCATTCATTTTGCTCATTTTATCCTTCCTGCTTGGAAATCAAAATTAGCGTATAATGAGAAAAATTATGCATTCTTAGTTAATGTTGCAAGCAATGTCCATTGCTACCAAAATTTTCGTTAATTAAATACAACTGAACACAAAAGTGCACTTCTGCGCATATTTTAGCCCTAACAATAGCTATTTTATGCATTTTCTGTGATCCACAATATAGTGAGCAATGGATATGTGATAGAATTCCACTCTGTAGTGTTATTGAAAATGATTGTGGGTTTTGGGAAGGTCAAAAGTGACGAGTAATTGGTAGAATCAATGGAGGTGTAACGCAAATGGAGGTCGCCCAAGATTTGAATGTCCCTCAGAGTACTATATCAAGAGCTTTGAGCTGCTTTTTAAGCAGTGGATCAGTTGAGTTGACCAAGATAAGCAACTTGGTCAATACTAAATATGTAAAAATGTTGAATAAGAACAACTGTATCTGAAGATGGTTTGCTGACATTGTCGTCCCAAAGAAAACACGAAGCGAATAATTTGGTTTTAGGCTTTCAGGGTGCCACAGGAATACAATTAGTTGTTCTGTTACTGCACAGAGTTGACGAAGTTCGACTGAGTGAAAGAAAACTAGTGGTTTGAGTCTCATTTACTCCAGTTTCAATAGGAGCCCGTTTAAACAGATGCCGTCATCATGCTCATTGGAGCCAAGAAATCTGTGCGGGAGCATTGTTCACTGACCAGTCCAGATGTAGTCTGAACGTTGATTCTAGATTTGTTTTGATCATGAGAGAGGAAGGAACACGCAACTTCCATTTCCTTGACCACGAAGTATCCTTTCTTAGCGACCACAGTTTAAATATTTGGGAAAAATTCATGACAAATATCCACACCGTGCTGTCTATCTTTCAAGGAAGTTCTATAGCCACTCAGAAATATGTGGTCGAGGTGTTTGAATGCCAAGATAGACTGTTTAAGGCGTTATTACGCGAACAAAATTTCGAGCAATTTCGTTGCTGCAACCAGTGGCAAAAATCTTTTTCCTGGAAATTTCCTTCTGTTAGGGACCGTTCAACTCCAACTTTTTCGCTCAGAGGCGAAAATATTGCTGATGCTGGAATGCCAGCCAACTGCCGTCGTTTGAAACAGCCTAATGCCTCCAAAATACGTTTTAATGAATTTCTGCCCATAAAGCGTAATGTACATAAAATCTTTCAGGCGTCCCTGTAGATAAACTATCCAATCGATTGGGATGAAAAGGGAAGGTGCACAACTAGATGTTACAGCAATCCTAAATATCAAGATTTAACGTTCTGCGACCAATATTTTTTGAGATATGCGAGTTTAATGAATTTTCAACTATAGAGTGTAATGTATATAAAGTCTTTCTGGTGTCTCTGTAGATAAACTATCCAGTCGATTAGGGAGAAAAAGGGAGGTGCACAACAAAATGTTATAACAATCTCAAATATAAATTTTCAATATTCTACGACCAATAGTTTTTTCAGATATGCGAGTTACATATGTTAGTACGTATGCACAGACGGCATGGAAAAACTGGTAAAAATCGACTCGCGGTCGGTCAAAATGGCTTCTATATGTTCTTATATGAACGTGCATGCTAGCGTACGATAAGATGCATCTCAAAAATTCTTAAAAGTAAATTTAGATGTAGTCAAAATCGGTTTTTTCGTCGAAATCTGTCTCCCGATCTTTTTCGCGATCACATTACTTCCTTATAGTCTGTACAAGGAAGTAAAAATACATGTAAAGGTTGGTGAATTGAAATTTTAAATTCGTTTTGTACGTTTTATGATTATGTTAGCTTAATTATAGTTTCAACTATGAAAATAAATTAAATTAAAATCCATTTAATAAATAGATTTTTTAAAATTTGCATTTGAATGTCAAATTTTGGGTTATTCAATAAAAAAAGTTTAAAATTCAGTTTTCTCGAAAGCTATTGATTTTCGGGCATACATATGGGAGTTAAAACTGTAGCATTTTGTGGCTACCAACCAAAGTCAACGCAGACAGAAAGTGCGTTGATACAATTCACAATTCACGGGAATGGATACTAGAAATGTAGAGCTAACGGTAGGGCATTAATTTTAGCCTCCAGTTTTTGTCATACGTATATCATACCAATTTATGGTTTTCAAATGCGCTGAACAACTTTCACAGGAGAAAAGTAGGTGTTGCCTTTGGAACCTTTCGAAATGTTTTTATTGTAACCGTAACTTTCAGAGCTCTTTTATTTTGGACAAATGTCGAATAAGCATATGCGAAATCTCATCTCGATTGGTTGAACAGAAACGGCTTCTGGAGGTTAACATATCGGGGAATATTTCTCATGACCGTCCTGTATATATGTAAGAAACAATAAAATGGCCTTTGACAACTTAATCTAATTTAATTTAAAGACATCTGAAAAACCATCCCTGTGAAACAAATTGCTTTCACTGTAAAGTTTTTTTTATTGGCCAGACAAATATGCATTTCAGAGACAATTTTTGAGAGCACTTAAGAATCAAAAATGTAAATTAAGTTGGAATGACAGGTGTTCGCGGTTTGTGGACAGCCATACCTAAAATTCTTAGGCTAAGTAGGTAGGTGGCATCACTTTAGAGAACCAATCAGAGAAAAGGTAATACCCGTTGCGTCTTAGCGGCAGGCTCAGAAACTAGGGAGTATTTAAACAGGAGCAGAAAAAAGTCCGTACATATTGTCTGGACGTTGGAAAAGTTAGAAAAAACAGCCACGCAGCAAAAGTGCTCGCCGGCCTGACTCCCCGTGCTCCTCCCAAACTTCGAAATAAAGTTTTTAAACTGTAAGAAGGGTGTGGCGTCTCTCATTACTAGCCTGAGAGAGAGAGGCCATCTTTACATGCATATATGTAGGTACGTAACTACGTCGGTAGATAAAATGTAAATACAATAGTTATAATAAGCATACCCCAAGAACAATAAGAAAAAGATTAGACACTTCTCTGGAAAATAAAGCCAAATACAATGTAACAACCCTAATACAATTTGCATAGAAATGAATATAAATTTCCATTTATATTCAGCTGTGCCTGTATTTATGTATAGATATGTATATACTTTCATTAAACATTTGAATAAAAAACGGTTAATGTCAAATTTAAATTGAGGGAATTTAAATATTAAAAAATAATCATAAAATAATACTTATTACGAGGAAAATAAATAAATAAATAACTAAATAAAGCAGATTTTAAATCCATTTTTCATTTTACATTTATTTTCCAAAACATTTAACATTTATTTTCCAAAACTGGAATAAATCAAATTGCTATACTTTTGTTATTTATTTAAAAAGTTATAACACATCTTGTTGTGTTCTTAACAGCTGCTGAAACACAGTAAGCTACGTCGTGAGCTTATGTTCAAAATGAAATTTAAGAGAAACTTTTAGTAAACGTATTAACTGTCAAAAACATATTCAAATATTCTTCTTAATGAGCAGATCTTTTGGTCATAAAGGAATTTCGATAAGTATTGGACATGGACTTTATGATACGTATAAAATAATATAACAACATTAAAAATGGCACCATTGGGTACTAAATTATAATTATATTACAATGAGTATTTTTTAAATAATTTCATAACTTTTTTTTACAGTTAAAAATCATGATAAGCTCAGATAGCTATTTTTTAAATGCAAGACTAAAATATATTCACTGGATCCGCAAATCCATGTAAAAATCTTAAAAATAACAATAATTAGTCCCAAATCAAAAACATTCCAAACGAAATTTGAATATGTTGCTAAACTAAAGATGGTGAATATGTTTTGAAAATGTAAATTGGTAGTGTTATAATCTGATTATAGTAACTGATTTCCCTATCTTCAAGGAGCACAAAAATGCGAGCTACAGAATAAGGCATAAGACGTCGCTGTTCGAGGTAAAAGAAAATCTCGAACAACCGATTCATTACAATGACCTCAATCCACAGCTCTTTGCTTCCAACACTGTGATTTCGAGTTAATGAAAGACTAGACGCAATAGAAGTCAGGCAAAGATGGTACCATTGATAGATGTCAGTTCTACTGTGGTTCATAATCTTTGGTAACCGTTTCAAACCGTTGATTCATTATTCAGAATTTTCAATACGGTGGAGTGTGAAAACCAAAATTTACGTAATAAAAATACAATACGATGAAAGAATTGCATTTGGTACAGGCAAATAAATTTGCAAAATATTATACCAATCGGTTAGTATGTTTTACAGCCACAACAGGGCGAGAATTCCAAAGAATCATAAAAAAAAACAAGCATGAGTTTTACAAGATGTATATTAGCTATTCAAACATACTGATATTTCTTCTAATACAATCCATCTGCTACAACAATACACTAGTAATATCCCAATATTATTTTTATTGTAGTGAAATCTTATCTTTTATCACAGCAAGAAAGAGAAAATAACCGTAAAAAAGTGTCAGTTTTTCGTTTTATTATTTATTTTTGCGTCAATTGTACAATGTTTACCTTCATCTTCAGCCTAAAAAAATCTACATTTCAATTTTTTAAGGCTTTCTAGGGCCAACGTCCAAACCGCTGTATTCTTTTGTTGTGAGACGGAGTGGGGAATTGCTTTGACATGAAGTCATAGTTTATTAGTATCATTAAAGCGTGATAGAATTATAGTTTTTAGAAATAATCTCCCCAATCTTCATGCAAAATCTGAACAGTTACTAGTAAATACAGTAAGTTCAGAATTCGTTCCAATTTTACGTGCCGTTTATTCGGAATCATGAAAGAATAAACAGATTCTAGATTACTAACCCATGAAGCTGTAATTCACTGTTTTTCCAAGAAAACTGTAATCTTGTACTGCGGTTGGCATCCAAGAACTTAAATTCTCTATGATTGTCAAAAATGTTCAACAGGAGAAAATTATTTTCTTGGATTATTCCAGGAAAACTATTAAACAGCTATTTTTAGATGCAATGGTTTCAGAAACTGCAAATGTAAAAAACAAGTGAAAGTAGCAGAAAAAGAATATATATCAAAGTAATTCTTCAGAAAATTCGAGGAAAGATATTTAAAATAAAGTTTAGTCCTCAGATGAAAGCAATTAAAAACCAAGTAGACGAGTGCTTCCAAAATCTTAATATGCGGATGAATCTTTCAGAATCTTCAGGGTTAAGTGATAAATATGGTTTATCTGACGGGTGTACTACGAATCATAATGATCCCATCCCACACAGCACAAAGATATCCATTGGTTATCTATAAGGAATTAGAATTGGATAATGGGTATATCTATTAGAAGTCCAAGATCATAAAATAACGTAAAATGGGCTTCTATATGAGATTTGGGGTGTAATCTGTCTAAGGACTAGACAACATCTATAATATCCAGGATGTATGTAAGTGATCTGTATCCAAGTAGCATAGATATTAATTGGACGTCCAAAATATCCCAAGATTTTTCGGGGGAGGGGAAGTGAATTGTGACGTCATAACTACGACTTTATTTACCCACTGAGTATTCTTCCTCCATTATTAGAATTTTGGTTCTGCCATCTATTGTCTATAATCATACATAAGAACTTCAAGTTACTTTTAAACTGAAACCTTTTTCTACGGCTGATTTCGAACCATGATCCAAGATGTGAAAGGCGAGCGTTCTAACCACCAGGCAGATACGACTAAAGTTTGAAGTGATTGTTGCTTCAATTTCGGAATGAAAACACTTTTATGTATCTAAATAAATAAAATTAGAATTTGCCGTACACTACTTGGTATCACAAAATTTTGCGTTTTCTATCCGTTTTAAGCATTTGGGGCTCTAGTACAACCGTAAAAAAAAATTAGTCTGCACATCACGTAAAACTGACTGAAGCGAATGAAATAAAATTTGTGAGATGATAGGTGGTCACTCAACTTAAACTATAGGCGTCGAATTTTTAAAAAATTCATTAGATTTTGAGATTTTCTGAAAATTCTTTTAAACTACGCAATTTTTTTTCGCACATCACGTAATAACGATCAAATGAAATTAGGTGACATGATAGATGAGCACTGAACTCAAGCTATAGGCATCGGAATAAAAAAAAAAATCTTACTAGATTTTGCGATTTTTCTGAAAATCCTTTCAAACTGCGTAAATTTTTGTTTCAGTAGCCATCCAATCGTCTACGTAAATAAGATGTCCACAAATGCGTCTCTTATGGGTGTTATACATGCACATCTAATAGATTTGTATCTTTGGATAGCAATTAAATATCTATGGGACATCTATTTTATTAGCTACATAAGATGTCTACTGATGGATTTCTTATGGATGTCATACATGCATTTCCAATAGATATCTTGTTTCCGATGACTTTTAGATATCTATAAGCCCTCTAAGGATATCTTATAGAGGTAGCGATGTAGATGTCCTATAGATATATATTTTTCTCCGCATTTAAATATCCTTTAAATGTCCTGGATGTTATAGATCAGTTTGGATATCTATTAGACCTGATTTGCACATAGGGTGTATGTGGGATAGCTTGGCCACCGCCGAGATCGCCGGATCTCTCGTGTTTGGACTTTTTCCTGTGGGGCCATATTAAAGCCCTAATTTACGACTGCCCCATGGAAACCGATAGGAATGTCGTCGCAGGATCGCCGTTGTTGCTAGCTATATTCGAGAAATGCCTGGTATCTTCGCAAATGTGCACCAGTCCCTGTCCTGTAGGTGTGAAGCCTGCATTACAGCTGGCGGACGCCCTTTAGAGCAATTTCTTTGAGTATGCATATTTATTCTATTACTGCTAATACAATGTTTTCTGAAGTATGTACTCTCACTCTTGTGTCAATTATTTGAATATGCCAGTAGAAAACTACATGTTAACTTCACTCCGCTTGTGTTCAGGCCAACCTTTTGTACACATACCTCGAATGACATGGGGTTGTATTGCAACCACAAAAGGTGATAAGCAACCACAAAAGGCTTCATGTGATAAGAAAAGCAATGATTAGCATAAAAAATTATGACAAAGCAAAGATAAAGGTCTTCAGAGCAAGCGGACATGCTCAACATGCCGACCGTCATTCCTCAAATATAGCTGTAGTCGAGGGACAATGTTGTGATCATCACAGTACATCTATCTCCATTTCTTCCTGAACAATCTGATCAGCATTAGCACTTACACTTAGTCAACAGCTACGGGACCGTTATCTAAACAACCCGTGGCTTCGAACTTCGAGTTCATTCTCTTCACAGCTGAACCGTTACCCGTTCGAATACCCTTCTTATAGTGATAGTATCGTAAAGCTGTAGTAGTATATTCCCCATTCTGAGACTACAGCTTCAATAACAGTACCTTTTTTGGTAATGACAAATGCTGTGATTGCTGATACATCTGACTTCCTGTGTCATTACAGCTCCTTTTATTCACGATTCTCATACAGCGTCGCTGACATTTTGTTGTCCAGCATCATCTGTTGGCTATTTGGAACTTTTTCTTTTTTGAGGTTGTAATAAAACCCCAAGCCATTCCAAGCATATGTACAGTAAAGGGTGTAGTAAAGGGTATAGGGTATAGTTCCAAGGGTATAGTAAATTGTCATACGCTATGCAAAAAAACTGCTTACGAATTCACCTGGTGGATAAATTTGGAGTTAGCGTTCTTATCTCAAAAATGGTTCGAGATACGGGAAAAAAGTCTATTGCAAAATTGTATATATGTATATATATATATATATATATATATATATATATAGTATATATATAGTATATACTATATATATATATAGTATATAATATATATATATATATAGGGGAGCGGACATTAAGAAAAAAATCCTTTATGTAATTTTCAAAAAGTTACACTTTTTTTAATTTGTATACGACTACCGTGCAAAAAAAATTCTTATTATTAAAATGTGCCCTATGCACTAATGAGGTGATATATATACAATTTCAGTCTTTCATCATAAAACGAGTCAGAGTCGACCGTGTTGTATTGTGGGTAAAGTACCGTACTCCGGTTTCGGTTTCAACTCCCGGCGACCGGGGTTCGATCCCCGAATGGGCGTGGTTGTGATTGTGTCCGTCCCTTCATAGGGTATAACGCTGACCACCCACTGGGTGCCCCCATAATAAAATGGTCACACCTTCAGGGCGTAAATAACAGATA
Source organism: Cheiracanthium punctorium (assembly GCA_038373885.1). Lineage (NCBI taxonomy): Eukaryota > Metazoa > Arthropoda > Arachnida > Araneae > Cheiracanthiidae > Cheiracanthium > Cheiracanthium punctorium. Next base: position 678,211 of record JAWZYV010011642.1, read on the forward strand.
AATATATGCTGACTTAAACCACTTTTCAATGGCTCTCAAAGGAAAAAAAAATGACATCGGATGATAGCGTTTCATGTTTCGCAAAAGATTATGGAAAAAAATCATTTCTTGCAGTCTAGCATCAAACGTTCCCATTCAAATTCATGTATAGATCAAGATTATATTTTTAAGGTATCTCCGAGACGTTTTAGGATTGAAGACTGGAATTTTGTGCATGACCTCATTAGTGCGTGGAGCCCATTTTACTGACTTGGAATTTTTTTTGGGCGGGGGCAGTATACAAATTTCAAAGGTGTTACTTTTTGGAAAATTAACGAGGGTAAGATTTTCTTAACTTAATACTTTTTCCTAACTCATTTTGAAATTATTTTTTCCAATTTACGTTGCCCACTTATCTCGAATAGTTACAGAATTAATGCGAGTTTCGACCTTGGGACAGTCTGTACATATGAATGAATATATAAGAACGCCTTCGAAACCATGGACTTAGGGATCAGAAAGTATAAATCTCGGACAGGTGGTTTGTCTAGCACGTAGCCCTTAGTGTTTAGTCACCAAGCAAGCTTTGTTCTCATTTTATCGAGACATTAAGGGGTGAAAGGCTGAGGCAAAATTCCAAGACCATGAACTGATCCCTGAAGCTGTAGCACAGCGTAATGTGCAACGCATTATACCAAGTGGACTTTCGTATGCTTTTAACTACACTCACTTCTGCTGCTATGAACTCAATTACAAAAATTTATGTCTGTTTGAGAGAATCATTTATAATCAAAAGAAGAATAATTATCTATCGAAAGCTATGAACTCGATATACTTTAAATTAACGCACTGATTATATACCCAAATGTTCGCATGTAATCAAAACAATTATTTTCATTGCTTTAAAATCAGAAATTCTAATTGGAGTCTTTCCACCGAAAAGAGCTTTACACAATCGTATCACATGAGAGAAAGCGAACCAAACATTAATTCAAGCTTCACAAATTTTAAAATAATGCCTCAAAATCACTTAATGTAAGGAGAGATTGTGTCGATTTATTAAGACGTAAAAGTATACTGTAATTCTAGAGAACTGGCCATTTGAATACCGAACGCTAGCATGCTTTCTACCTTTCAGACACTAACTAGAAGTGTATGAAACATACAATACTTTAGAAATCACTTCCCAATTCACATGCAGCAAAATCTAATTTAAAGTTATCATATTTCAAACTGTCGCTTTAATCTGAAACTAAATGTTTTAGAATAGTATTCGTGATTCAGATACACTTTAGGAACGCAGATATTTAAATTTAACAACACAAACACGTGTATCCTCTTGTTAGAGCACAGCTATGCATTTCTAAAGCACGCCATTAATTTCGATTTTGGCTTAAAAGTTTCAGCGTTATTGTTGAAATGCTTGTTACAAATTGAAAGAAAATATGTTTGAATGCGTGCAGGTTGCTTTTCTGTTTACAAAGACATAAGTTTTATTTTATTTATGACTTAAATTGCACAAAACAATATGACTAAAGTGCAAATATCACACTAATATAAAAATCTTGAAGCCAAACGGAAGTTTTTGTAAGTTGATGTAAATGCTTTTTTTGAAAAATAAAAGCAGTATCATAGTGCTTTTAACCCGCTCGTAATACATATAAATGAGCATTTCAAAATTGTTTCTGAGTCCAAAATTAACTTTAGTTTCAATGAAAGTACTTCCATTTATACATAACTATACGAGGGTTGCCTTTTAAGTTTCTACAAAAAGTAGGAAGAAAAATAATTTTTGAGGAACAAAATGTTTTATTGCTTTTCAAAATATTCACCTTTAAGATTTGCACACTTTTCCGCCCAATCAAACTATGTTTTGAAACAGTTTTTTCACTCTGAAGTTGATATCTCGTTAAACTTTATTTTTTGGAAGGTATCAACAGCTTCTTGAGGTGGTGCAAATCGATACCCATCCATTATTTGTTTGACATAAGGGAACAAGAAAAAGCCGTTAGGCGACAAATCAGGAGAACATAGACAATGAGACATTAATTTAATTTTTTTTATCCTTCAAATAATCAATTATTTCACGTGATGTGCTGTAGCTGCCGCTATTGTGATGAAGAATGATGCGTCGAATTTTGCTGTTTTTCCTGATTTCGTTGATGACTTTTGGCTAACAAATTTCTGTTACCATTTAGAAGTAACAATTTTTCGATCCTCTAAAGGAATGGTTGCGATATGTCCTGTAAGGCCAAAGAAACAAGCAAGAATTTATTGGAAGTGCTTGATAAACGAACAACTTTCGTAGGATTCGGTTCATCTGGAAACACCCAAACAGTGGATTGTTGTTCAGTTTCCAGAACATACGAGTATATCCAAGTTTCGTCACCCGTAACGATGTTGTATACGAATTTTGCAGTTTCCAATTTGAATTTTTTTAGCATTTCCTTGCGCCATTTTGCACGAGCCTATTTTTGAGCTTCTGTGAAATTGTTCGATGTCCATCTGGAATATATCTTTTTAACAGCTAAATGTCCTTTCAAAATCGAATGTATTGCAGTCTGTGATATGCCAAGGGATGCTTCTATCGCAGGATATGTGACATGCCGATGTTCTTCAATCATCTTGCGCATAGCATTGATGTTGTCTGGAATCACTACCGATTTTGGTCGTCCTTCACGAGATTCATCACTAGCAATTCATCACTAGACGGACGCACGACCACGACTAAATTCTGCACAACAATTGCAAATAGTCTTTTCTGATGGTGCTTCATTACCAAAAGTTTCATGTAATGATACTAAGCATTCTTGAGTGAGGCTTTTCTTAAAATCATAAAACATCATCCAACGGAAACCTTCACAAGTTATTTCCACTTTTTTCACTCCCTGGCATTTTTAGAACACTCGTGTAAACAAAATACCCAGGCAATTTCTATAACGCCACTGATTCCAAGATAAACAAAATGTGAATTTTACGAATATCCTGAAGACAAGTTTCAGTAGCGCCTCCCATTGGTCGTTTGTAGAAACATAAAAGGCAACCTACGTATTATTCAGGATAAATGTGTTCCTTTTGTAAAGCGTTTAAATACGGACAAAATGATATTTTCATTTCCTTTAATTATCTATAAAATAACTTTTAAAATATTGTTTTGCTTCTGAAATTTTTTTGAGATAATTAATTAACAAGCCTCCCCCCCTACAAGCACACAGAGACACACTAAAAAAGCATATGCTAGTTTAAAAAAATATGTAAAATAAGTAATTTTGAATGGTATATACTCCAAAGAGGCATTAATTATGATCGCCAACTCACTAACGCGTTGCGCCTCCTTTGGCGGGTTCTGCGAAATATTTTAACAACTGTCACACAAAGTCGAGATTTTGGAACATGGTGGTGTTTGAGCGGGGAGAAGGAAGCAGCTGTTCTCCTGACACCTGCTAAGATGGTGTAACCTGACACGAACATCGACGTGATGAAGGAGAAACTGGGATTCACCCTATCAGGCAACTATCCTACATATCCCTGGTCCAATCTCGATGATCCCGTACCCACTGTAGTCATAGTTGACAATGACGCTTGATAAGCAGAGGCGTACGAGTGGAAGGTCTGCTCTGCAGTCCCATATCCAAGAGTGTCCGCTGAACTGTTTGTTCCGAAACACTTGTATCCTGAGGAAATCTCCTCAGTATATTTTTAAAAATAATTTATCCGGAATTTTTCTTAAAACCGTGTGATAAAAACAAAAATATTTTGCACGTGTGGTTTCGTCGCCAAAAGGGCGATGTCTGCATCGTTTCTGGTTGCCTTTTCGGTTTTTCTTTTTTTTCATGTTCTGTCGCTGCGTATTTTTTTTTTTCAGATCGAGAGAGGTGTGTACTTCGGTTTTGAGAATGATGTTTTTAGCTTCGTGATTCCTTTTTTTATTATAAATTGTGATATATATATTGAAATACTAAAGTCAACTGAGATTAAGTATTCTCGAGAGTCTCTATTTTAAAAATTGGTGTGATAGTAAATTTCTTATGCTGGTTATGAAAAATAAAGAGTAAAACGTCTCACATTGGATTTATATTTTTTACCGTGATGTACTTCATGCTTGCCCCCAGGAGCAGATGGTGTGGCGGTAAGACAATTATCGTTTTTCAATTTTAATATATATTATTTATACCAACATGCATCTTGATTAATCTTTGGACTTGGTATTCCCATTTGGGATATTGCGAACACTGTTTTCTCTTGCTAAATACTAGCCACTATCTAAATACCGTGAGTGTATGTATGCTGTTTATTTATTTTTTTTTTTTTTTGAGAACAACTATTTACAAAATGTAATCTTTAGGACAAATGGTGCCTCACCAGTTCTTGATGCATAACGGTTAATTGATAATTGATTTAATTGATAATATATGAAGAAAATTTTAAGTGCATATATAAGGAAAATAATAATAATAATAAAAATAGCAATAATAAGAAAAATTAACATTTACAGAATTTTTTTTGAAAAATAGCCAACATTATGGAAACGTCCAACAAATTTTCCATAAACATAAATTCTTATGATGGGGACCCTACTCTATTTGATTTCTTTGCCGAGCAAATAAAATCGGTATGTACTCTCAATAAATTATCAAACGAAGCTGCTCTCATGTTTGTGAAGTCAAAACTCACAGGAGCTGCATTAAGATTGTACATTGAATCACCTACTTTGAAAGATGTTAAAACGTACACGGAATTACTAACTGAGTTGAAAATTTTTTTCATTTCCCCTGCACAGTCTTCTGCTGTACAAGAACTAAAAACAATAACAATGCTTCCTAATGAGAACATTCCTTCAATTGCTCACAGAATAGAAAAACTGACTAAACAGGTGTATCCGAATTTGACAGATAATGCTTCTTTACAGCAAATAATGCTGGTGTCTTTAATGCAAGCTGTTCCGAATTCCATCAAGGTAAAGTTGGTTGAAAAACAATGCAAAACCTTTGATGAGGCTGTAACACATGCAAAAGCTCTGTTTGAACAATATTCGAGACACAATATTTTAAACTACCTTGTCGATAATCAATCACAAAATTTTACGGATGATCTTTCATTACTGAAAGAGCAAGTAAATTTAATAAAAACCAAAAATGAAAATGTACAAGCTAATAAACACACTAGTAAGGAAGGTTACAGGAAATTGAACAAAAATTTCTTCAATAAAAATCGCTACAACAATGTGACATCTCACAGGCAACACTCTAAAATGAATGCAAAGTACTTTGGTTCCAATAGCCAAGATAAGCAAACCTTTGTGTGTGCATATTGCGATCGCAAGGGACACACAGCAAAGTATTGCCGGATACTCAAACGCGACAATCAATTTGATAAACACAGAAACATTTATAGTAGACACAGTCAAGTAGTCAATCCTTCTAGACAAGGGGAACAAGGGCGTGCTCGAGAACAACATTGCTGCTTTCTTCAGCCTACGATAGCGCCAGCTGCTCCAGCAACAACTCATAATAATGAAACATGTTTAAATAATTGCAATATATCATCTAGCTTGCATGGATGTGCTCGTAACTGTGCATCTGAGAACCTTCACCCAAACTTCCTGTGAGAAGCGGAAATTCAGGGCCGTCCGCTTCTCATGAATTTAGTGTCCCTAGTTTTGTTTCATCACAATTTCTGGAAAATCGAGTTCTTCCTGATATACAACAGAGAAGTACACAGAATCATACATACAATAAAAATGCTTCCACACAAACATTCTTTGAAAATGATGATCATGTTGTAACACAAGAACATATAGCTTCACAGGTAGAGATTCAAGACACGTCAGCTACAAAAGCTATTCAAACAAGCAACCTAACTCATTCTGACACTTTTCAAGAATTTGTATTTTCAGTCAATCAAGCTCACAATCCTTTACCTGTAATTGATATAATTTTAGTCAAGTTAAATTTTCCATTTTTGATTGACTCAGGATCCTCTATCTGTATAATGGACGCTGAATTTTTTTACTCCATAAAATCTTTCACAAAATATAAGTTTTTGGCTAGAACAGTTACAATTTCCACCATAAACTCTGATGTCAAGTTTTCTGGATGTGTAGACATTTCTTTTAGAATAAACAATATTCATTTTAGACATAATTTTTTCCTGGTCAGGATGCCCCATAACTCGCCATTCAGAGGAATTTTGGGCACCGACTTTTTGAAGAAAGAATCCATTATTGTAGATTTAAACACAAATACAGTGAAAGTTAAAAACCTAAAAATTCCTTTTGTGTCTTCTGTTCAGTCTCAAGAAAAACTTATTAATAATATTGAAAATAGGGAAATCTCTATAACGGAGATTTCTGAAGGTACTTGTCCGTCAAATAGACATGCAAATGACTCAGAAAATGGCGTATCCCTGTCAGTAACTGAAAACAATTCCAGCAAGAATCCAAACACAGTAAAAGTTTGCAGAAAAACAGTCATCCCTCCAAAGGAACAAAAGTACATAGAAGTCCGTATGCAAATGCATGGAAATTTTAAAGACTTTCTTTTTGAACCTTTCCACAGAATCAAAAACACAAAAACAAACGCATCACTACATTCAGTTCCTGAAGTAAATGAAGAAATGTCAAATGACAAGTGCAAAAGCACGCACAGTGGTCAAATTTCACAAAATGACAAAAGAACGCATAAGGGCAAAAACGAAATAAGTTTCCATATTTTGGTTGAGAATTTGTCAGATAAACCAGTTCACATCAACAAAAACTCTACAATAGGTGAATATTTTGAAATTGATGGTATAAGTGAAATTGATGAAGATAACCAAAACACAAATGTAGAACAAATTCATTTAATACAAGCAGATGATCAAATCAAAAATATTAGAGAACAAGAATTTAACCTACAAAATTTTAATATAAAACACTTAATAGGTCATGAACGTCAGGAATTTGAGGAGCTACTTACAAAATACAAACAGGTCTTTGCTACTTCCCTAAAAGCTATGGGACATACTGATCTGGTGATACCAAAGTTATCATTTACAAGTGAATATCCTCGTCGATCACCACCCTTTCCCATTCCTCAGATTTTGCTGAAGGAAACGAAAGAACAACTTGATGAGATGCTGGAAGCTGGAATCATCTCCAAGACCATTTCAGATTGGTCTAGCCCTTTATTGCTCGTCAAGAAAAAGTTAGGTCCTGATGGAAAACAGAAATATCGTCTAGCACTTGACCTGCGGCTAATAAACACAATAATCACACAAAGTGCATACCCGCTTCCCAAAATTGCAGACGTAATAAACAACATATCACAATACCAGTATTTCTCCAACTTAGATTTGCAGTCTGCTTACCATCAAATTGCATTGCCCGAGGAGTACAGGCCAATGTTGTCATTTAATACTCCTTTTGGTGCCTATTGCTATAATAGGTTAGTTTTCGGCCTCAAGAACTCTGCGTCAATTTTTCAACATTTAATTGATAAAATCATTGATGAGATAAATATTCCAGGCATCCTAGCATATCAAGACGACATAGTTGTCGCTGCTAACACCTTTCAAGAATCTGTTGAAAAACTATCTAAATTGTTTGAGTGTTTCCAAAAATATAATTTAACTTTGTCTCCAGCTAAGTGCAATTTTCATAACACAAGAATTAACTATCTAGGTTTTGAAATATCTAAACACATTGTTAAACCGATCAAGCAAAACATCACAAAAATTACTGGATTTCCTATTCCAGATACAAAAAGAAGACTAAAAAAATTCATTGGCTTATGCGGTTTTTACCGACATCTTATTCCAAAATTTGCCCAATTGACAGCAGATCTCAATGACCTTACTACCCCTAAAGCACGGTTCAAGCTAACAGAAAAACATAAGGAATCATTTAGCAAATTGCAGTAGATATTCTTTAAAGAACCATTTCTTAGACAACCCAACTGGCAAGAGAAGTTCTACCTTAACACTGATGCTTCAACCTCTGCCATTTCAGCATGTTTGTTGCAGAAGTTTGATGGTGAATTGCTTCCCGTCTCGTACTTTTCTAAAACTTTAAACAAACACGAAAAGAATTACCCAGCCATTAAACTGGAACTTATGGCCATAGTCAAGGGAGTTCAAGCGTTTAAATATTATCTCTTCAACAGAGAATTTGTTGTACTCAGTGATAGTGAACCACTTAAGCACTACAAGAGGATTTCTTCTCCTACCGACCTTACAACTCGTTGGTTGTTAGCCCTCAGTGAATATAACTTCACATTTCAGCATATTGCTGGACAGAAAAATGTCCTCGCTGATTATTTCTCCAGAATTCCCGTGGAGTTAACGAAGAAAGATGTCGTAACAGAACCTAACCTTTTAAAGTCAAATGAAATTTTACCTGTTGAGGAAATTTCTCACTCTCAAAAGGAGTTCTGCAATCAAATGTCACATACTGTGAACACAAAAGATCCGTTGCTAGAAATATCGACCCAGACTTTTCTACATGAACAAATAAATGATCCTGAACTGGGAAAAATATACAACAACATTAAAATGGGAAAACAATTGAAGAGACATCAGGACTTTCAGATTTCTCCAAATAATCAACTTCTCTACAAAAACATAAAAATCAATCACTCGGAGCAGTGCAAATCATTTGCACCAAGACTAGTCGTTCCAAAGTCACTCATTCCAAAAGTTCTCAGAATAACTCACATTGGGCATCTGGGAATTGCCAAAACTTACGCACTACTACAAGAGAGATATTTTTGGAGAGGAGCATATCAGGATACTAAACAGTATGTTGAGTCGTGCACTATTTGCCTCCAATCGAAACCACAGAAGATTCCACAAGCACCGTTTCAAGATACATTTGTACCAAGTCATCCAGGAGAAATGATCTCCTACCTAGATGGATCTAGTTGGCCCCTTTAAAAACAAGATGTATGTATTAACAGTAATTGACATTTTCTCAAGACACATGGAACTGTACCCACTGAAAAATATCACTGCAGCAACAGTTTCAGAAAAATTTTTAAAATATATATCTACACATGGGCGACCAGCACAGGTTTTATGCGATTTGGGAAACCAATTTACTGCAGAGATTTTCAAATTCGTGAACAAAGTTTTGCAAATCAATCTTATGCACACCAGTGTAGCACACCCACAGGCGAATGGAATTTCTGAACGCATCAACACCAGTATTAAATCCACTATCAATGCTCTGCAACTTGAAGGCCATTCTTTTCTTCATGCCATTGATCTACACAAAGCAATTTATAATGCTTCAAAACATCCAGCAACAGGATTTTCACCTAACAACATTCATTTTGCCCGTAACCTTTCTTTGTTCACTGACACCCTGGACCTGACTCAAACCCCAAAGAATAATACCTCTGATTACAAGATGTTCCAAATTTTAGAGGCCATAGAGAGCATATATCGCTTGGTCTTTAACAATCTGAAGGTCTCCCAAGAGCTCAACAAGGCACGTCAGAATTCAAGCAAAAAGCTCAGGATGTTCAACTGTGGTGATAGGGTGTACATCAAAACACCAGCTGCTTTCAAACAAAAATTGGACGGTCCATTTAAAATCATAAAAAAAATTAGGCCCAGTTAATTATCTAGTACAAAGGGATGGAAACCCCAATTATAGAAAGTTTGTTATACACACTAACAGGGTTGTTCTATCTAAGCCCAGACCAGATAGACTCATTGAGTCTACCGTGGGAACTTATGGTTCTCATTATCAAATTACAAAAAAAATTAATCCAGTCTCTTTCCAGCAGAGTGTCTACCCTTTTCCTGTAGGAGATGCTCCAGGTGTGAGAAATCAAACTCCAACGCCAGAGGCCCTTCCTAGCCTGTTGCACCATGTCCCTGTTGCTCCATCCGAGGATGATGTCAATCAGGAGGTAATCGTCTACGATCATGGAAAGGATGACGAGACTCCCTGGCTTGCTCCCAACCTTTCTAATGAGGTTTCAGGTGATGAAGCACGTTCCTCAACTTTTACCCGGAGGATACCCTCTACCTCTCCAGGAAATCGTCCTGTAACACCTTCTGCAGATTCCCCACTGGGTGAGAGGAGGCTCATACCCTCTCGATCTCCTGTTCCGACCCTGTCTACCGGCTCTGCAACAAATGTTTCTAAGAATAGGTCCATACCCTCTCTCACAGAACTTGAAGTTATGGCATCATCTCCTATACCTGGCCTCACAGGGATGGCAGACCCTGTTCCAAATACCAGCGGCTCTCCTGCTTTCACCAAGGTGACCACTGCACCCTCGACTCCTGTGTGTGGTGTTGTTCCTCCTGTCCCTGATGTGCCAATAACTCCCAAACATCGATTAAAGGGTAGCAGTCGATACAACCTGCGCCCTCGTCATTAATTTGAACTATTACTTTTCTGAATAGAACTCTGATAACATTTTACCTTTATGCTGTCGTTCGAATTTTTCTCACACTTTGATATTATATGCACTGAACTTTACACAGACAGATAAACTTTTTCTAGCCATTGTACATCTATACCCCTTTTGCACATATATATATTATTTCTCAAGTGTTGATATAAAATGTTTTTCTATTGTGTATAACGTGACAATTTAGTATTTTAATTATGATGTTTGTATCTTGAGTATTATGTTTCTATTTTGATTATGACATTTTGTATTCGGTATATTGATTTTCTCAGATGTTGATAATACTAATATTCATATTAATATGCAAATTTTGCTGTATGGAGGTAAAGTATTAAGGTGGTTTTACTTACAGGTCTTTACAGTATGTTGTATTATTAGGACAGGTATGAAAATTTTTCTGCTGGCAGAAAATTTCTTTCATGTGTGTCTGATTAATATTTCTCTTCACTTCTTTCCTTCTCTCTCCTCTTGTGGCCTGATCAACCACAAGTTCTGTTACTCTGTTCTTTTTAGTCATCTCTTTACAAACTCAAAGAATTACCTTGATTTGTTTACTACAATATAATAGTATTATGGTTCATCAACAATGAGTGCTATGCTTATGTGTGAATATTTTTTTCCTTCTATGTATAATTTTCTTGGTGTTTTACATTTTGAGTGCATTCACAAGATATATACTTTATCATGAGATTTTGGATTTTTGCTTAATGTCAAATTTTTTTTTTAAAAAAAGGGAATATTTTTAGGTTATGAATGAAACTTTATGCAAATATACATTTTTTTTTCCTTTTGTATAGTTGGACAACTAACATTGTGTACTTATCGTATTTTTTACATAACCAAGAACCTTTTGTATCTTTGTGTGATGGGTACTTTAGAAAATCATGTCTTCTGTAAGAATCAGGGAGTTATGATGTGCAAACTTGTAAGGGTAAGGTGCTCCTTTTGTTGTGTGTGAAGTTTACATAATGTGTTTAACATTTCAGTGAAAATTTCATTGTTGGATTGAATTTATGTGTCAGACTTTGTACTAGAGACCTTGGGAACTTGATCTCAATTTTTTGTGTAGCGAAGGGGAGTATATCCTGAGGAAATCTCCTCAGTATATTTTTAAAAATAATTTATCCGGAATTTTTCTTAAAACCGTGTGATAAAAACAAAAATATTTTGCACGTGTGGTTTCGTCGCCAAAAGGGCGATGTCTGCATCGTTTCTGGTTGCCTTTTCGGTTTTTCTTTTTTTTCATGTTCTGTCGCTGCGTATTTTTTTTTCAGATCGAGAGAGGTGTGTACTTCGGTTTTGAGAATGATGTTTTTAGCTTCGTGATTCCTTTTTTTATTATAAATTGTAATATATATATTGAAATACTAAAGTCAACCGAGATTAAGTATTCTCGAGAGTCTCTATTTTAAAAATTGGTGTGATAGTAAATTTCTTATGCTGGTTATGAAAAATAAAGAGTAAAACGTCTCACATTGGATTTATATTTTTTACCGTGATGTACTTCATGCTTGCCCCCAGGAGCAGATGGTGTGGCGGTAAGACAATTATCGTTTTTCAATTTTAATATATATTATTTATACCAACATGCATCTTGATTAATCTTTGGACTTGGTATTCCCATTTGGGATATTGCGAACACTGTTTTCTCTTGCTAAATACTAGCCACTATCTAAATACCGTGAGTGTATGTATGCTGTTTATTTTTTTTGAGAACAACTATTTACAAAATGTAATCTTTAGGACAACTTGTACTTGGACCTGCATTGTATTGGACTGTCAACTGAGTCTCTGTCTGCCGCCGATTTTGGTGTACTAGACAGGACAGACTCCGTCGTCCTCCTTCTTTGATGATGCGGGCACGTCCCAACATCTTGGCACGTATTGCTGGCTTCACCGTCAATAATCCACTTACTATAAATACTAACAACCGCATATTGTGAAAAATCGACCAGTAGTGCAGTTTTGGAGATACTCGTTCCGAGTCTTCCGGCCATTATTTCAATCTTCCCTTTATGAAATTATGAAGGGTTAAAATACAATTCGTAAGAAAACAACCTATGTTTGTTTGTTGTGTTTTTATAGTTGTTTCTGTTTGTTGTTTCAAGTTATTGTTTGTTCAACAATAGATTCAAGAAGTTCCCGCTCTAGTTTTATTTTTATTTATTTTTGTAATCTGAGTTCAGTTTCTATTTTTTTCAGTTCTACATTTTAGTATGAAGAAAAGCCAATTATTCTCCTCTGTCGATTCTTGATGAGCTTTTTTGGAGCTTTCTCTTTTTGCACGAATTAAGGCCAAAAGCTCATCGCAGATGCTGTGAAAGAAGTTAAAATGCAGTCCACTCCGATTACTAAGGTCAGACTTTTTTTAACAACGCCATTTGACAGAACATAATGGTTACCTTATTTCAAAGATGATGCGAAGCTTGATGTAATACTTAAAAAATTGTGAAAAGATTGTTTATCAAATGTTAAACTAATCTAAAATTTACATTCAAGCAATTAGAAACTACAAAGTAAAGTCGATAGATTAAAAGTAAAAATTTTTCTTCTTGGGTTATTAAAAAGACCGACATAGACGAGCTAATGTCTTAGAGTGTCTTTCTTTTAATGTCAGCTGTCTACAGCTAGTTATAGATATTAATTGGCAGAAAGTAAAACTACTGTGGCTCTCGGTTTCTCCAATTTTCCCTACCATAATTTTCCAACCCTCAGAGTTACCAGAAACAATATGATTAAAACAAATCAAACATTATTTCTTGTTGATCAACTTAAAACTATTGCCTCAAAATCACTTCGCGTAAGAAGAACTGTTTTGGAATTTTAGATTTACATTTATGCAATAATTAAAGAAATTTGTCAATAAAATGCTTATACTATAATGATTCCCATCTTGGTAGCAATGAATAGAAGTGCTTCGACAATATTCATTTAACAACAACCACCAAAAATTTCTAATTGTATGTTATGCCTTTTAAAACCATCACTCTAATATGAAAATAAATGTTAATTGTTTGAATCAGTGATCCGAGAAAAGAAAAAGAACTTATTTACAAATACAGAACACATAACTGACAATCCAGTGAAATGTAATCCTTAATATGTGGAATCTGAAGACAGCCAGTAGAAAATGTTATACGGATTTAGAGAACCTGTGAATAAACTACTTATTTCAAGTTGGCACTTTAGAGGACTTCTTGGGAAGCTATTCAGGGTTCATAGAAAATCTTGCGATTGAAAAATATTTAGGGTTATCAGAAAACATGGGATTATATTACAGCCATCTAAAATATAGTTTGTGATTCAAATAGGTATGAACGCTTAAAACATTTGTACTTTCATAAAGGAGGCAATTTAAATTTTGAAATCTCAAAATGCGATGTGTCTGCTTAATAGACAGTTGTCTACAAAATGCATTACATCGCTTATAATAATTTGTAAATTTTTCAGATTTGTTGAGGTATCTCATAAGGATTTAAAAAGACTTTAGAAGTCTATATGTATTTCAATATATTCAACTACTATTTTTACATTTTCATACACTTAAACTGTACTATTAATTTAAATACTAAGTTATATGCATCATTCAATGACTAAACTTCGGAAATTATTTTGAATTCCTTTTCAGAATTTTTCATTAACCTATGAGGTACCTACTATTTACAAAAAATGCATAGCAAACCTCAATCAGGTTTAAAAGCATTTCACTATATTTTTCTGTATATAAATTACGTGACTTCCCAATTGAATAATCCAAATCAAGCAAAACATTTTAATGCACCCTTTCGGCGTCTTCATATCATCTGATATTCTTCGTTTTGACTCTTTTATACAGTACGATAGTAATATACCAAACGATAACGTATTTAGCTAATTAAAATATAATAATTCTCAATCATATCACTACAATTTATATTCGAATCGTTCTACTGACTGAGCTTTGCAAAATATTACTGCTAAAGGAAACGAAGCAAATATAAACTCGCTAGCTTGACGAATTTCAAAATAATGCTTCAAAATCACTTAATGCCAGAGGCGATTGAGGGAATTTACTAAGATTTAAAGGTGTACTGTAACTGTGAAAAGAGCTCGTCATTTGAATATGCGCCTCTCAATTTGCTAACACCTACTAGATGTGTTTCAACAGCATAATATTTTACAACACACTTGCAAATCCGCATTCTTCAAAATTTAATTAAAAGTTATCATATTTCAAACTGCCGCTCTATGTGAAATTAAATGTTTTAAAATGAGGCTTGTAATTCATATACCTGCACGTAAAATATTTAGACGTTCTCCAAAATGGGAAATATAAATGTAGAGACATTAATATGCAGTCCTTCGGTCCAAACTTAACTCTGTGTGTGAAATGTAAATCGTTTCTCCCTATGCATCGCTTAAATATTTGAACGATGCTCATACATTTGAGAAGATTTTTATATAAACTCAATCAATTGCTTTATAGAAATATTTTTAGGTATATTCCATCTATTTTTGCAGTTTCGTACAAATTGTTGATTCAGTTTATTACTGAAACTTAAAGATAATGCAAATACTCAAAGTCGAGTACCATATCAGTAAAGGGGAAGGTGACCCAAAATAATCCTAGAGGGAAGACAATCCCCATATGTTTCCTTATACAACGCTATTAGGCAGCGCTATCTACCGGGTGACACAAAAATTAGTTGTGCGAAGTCAAGAAGATGCAATGGCGATATTGAAAGCGATCGTTAATTACGTGTCTGAGTAGAATTCTCAAAAAATGGGTTTTATCATATCTTTTATAAGGTAAGTGCTAACTTTCATTTAGAACTATTTATTTAGAAATACAACTATTTATAGCGCTAACTACTTATTTAAAAAAGGTAGTCTTTAATACTTTAAGAAACATGACTTGGTTTACTGAATAGAATATGTTCTTAGATGTGAATTACACTTGTTTAGTTTGCTATGTTTCTCGGTGTGTTCCAGTAATATGACCTAAAATGGAAAGCCATACTACCGGGTAAAATAATCAATCGACTGAAGAAACTCTACTGGGTCCTAGTCATTACTACAACCTTTCAGACGTTCTCAAAATGCGTGATTCCCTATTGCGCTATTTCATTTATTTCCCTGTTTTTCGTAGGCCATTATTTTTGATTTGTAATTTTGGAATATCCCATTTTATTGTCTGTGACACTTTTCTATTTAAAATTTTTCCCATTAAGGGGGCCATTTTGGGCCCCCTTACCCTACATAATCATGTGTAAATGCACTTTTTGTATTAGCGGTATTTTAAAGATTTAATATAAAGAAGAATTCTGAAACTCTGCAGTATAAAGATGTATCGTTCTTTAGCATAGTTACAGTTTAATTGTTGTTCTGTTAAGGCAAATCACAGTATGGATATCTGGCAAAGAAAGGAATGCCTTGGTCGACAGATTTTTTAAACGCATGTAACAGATATTCATGTTACAGCTGGAGAAAACCAGATAAGAGCTACAGATCGTTAGATCGTAAGCTCCGTGCTAACCCTGGATCAACACCATGTCAGCCATCTATCAATATTCAGTGTTGCATCCACTAAGCCAATTGCCGGACAGTTATAACTTAGAAAAATAAAAATATAAATTGTAATGGTTTTATTAAATTGTTTTTAGTAAAAAGCAATAGTGTGTTGCAGCAATTAACATGAATCCAAAATTCTTTTAATTATATAAGAAACTCTTTATCTTCGGCATCAGATAATTACTAAGGCGTAGAGGGATTTCCTATAATTCAAAACCAACTGCCATTATACATTAGTTCTTTAATAATTCGCTTTTATTTAAAAAAATTCTCCATACTATTGGAATATTAACAAATTAAAAATCGCGTTGTCCATCTTTAGGACCCGTTCAAATGTGTCTTTTTCTCCGTAAATAGAGTTGGAAATTTTGCATTTTAGTACAAAAGCACTTTAGAAGGCAGTTGATTATACTTAATTGTCAGACTCTTTAGGCCTAGTAAAATTGTTTGTAGTCAAATTTTTAATATGCAATATTTTACTGTTTTTTTCCCTGATTTACGAAATTTGCAGTGTAATTTGTAATTTTTAAATAAAAAGGGCATTTGAAATTTGCAAAAATACGTTCTAATGACTATGAATATTACAGAAAAAATAAAAAATATTAGAAAATGTGGTCTTTAGATTAATAATAGATAATTTATTTCAAGATTATAATAATTCTGTTATAAGACTGTCAAAAGTAATATAATGTATTTGATTATCAGTTGCCTTTAAAAAATTTTAATAACTTACGATATGTTTGTGTGCATGGAAAATAGAGTAATTTACTGATTTTATGTCGCACTATTTTTTAAGGGAGGGGGAGGGGTGTATGAGACCACAAAAATGTGTGACCAGTCCCCAATACGTATCTATAACCAAAGCATTTATTTCAAAAAATTCCATGAAAAACTCTTGATCACATTAAAATCAACTAATTCAATTCAGAATATTTTCTTAAAGAATGTATTATTCCTTCTTAAAGATGCATTACTAACGGAATTTTCGGGAATAAAGCTTGCACAGTCAACCATATATCTAAATTTGAAATAACGTGGCACACACAGTGGACGAACAATTCCGAATTTATCAAAACTCTTTAAGACTCATTATTTAAGTGTTCTCAGTACAGTTGGTGAATATATTGTTAATGGTACACTGTTTGTTACAGTAAAAAATATCATTAAACATTACAAAAATAGTCTTAAACTTGAAAATAATTTTATGAAATATAACAATGAAAAATCTTCTTCTCACTTAATAATATTGATGGATTAAAATAATATTACAATAATATACCTAAATATTTTAGTTTAAATAGAAGGATTTTCAGCCTTGTCTAAAACTAAACAACTGAAACTAAGCTCTTTTTCATCAAAAAAAACTTGCCAGATCCGAAAGATATTAGCAAGTAAACAAAGGGTTATCTCTAGCCTAAATTCAAACTAACACATAAAATTTTCCAACTCAGTAATCGATTGATAAAATTTAATTAGATTTAAAGATAAGTTGTAATTGCAAGGAACAAGTCTCTTGAATACACACACTTGCACACTTTCTACCTTGCCAACGTTAACTAGGAATGTTTGAATTCCATAACACTTAACAATGTACTTCCAAATCCCCAAACTGTCAAATCTAATTAAAAGTTATACTATCAACTATCCTTATAATCTCAAACTAAACATTTCAGAATGAGGTTTATGATATGTATAATTCCACGTGAAATATTTGGCCGTAGTAAGACAAGCAAGTTGCTAATTTCAGTAATTTCAATAATTGTGTTGTTGAAATATTTGTAAGAGTTTACAAAGCAAACCACTTTGAATGTGATAGTGGCGAAAGTCTATTAAGCAAGTTAGTACATAAATTAAGTTTCAGATATTTAGTTTAAAAACCGCAAATAATAATTTTATTAGACTAAAAAGGAGAATCCTCGGCCTTGAACTCGTGGATCCGAACTAAATTTTATGGAAATCTAACTCCAGGAAATCACGTTCTATTTTTTTAATCAGCGTCTACAATTTAGTTAATGCTTTTAATGGCAATATTTTGAACGACCATGGCGTGGTTTGCAAAGGTGTTGGTACATAAAAAAAAATAATCGCTGCGTTCTCAAAAAAAAAAAAAAAAAAAAAAAAAAACCGATTCTCGAATATGGATTCTTGAAATAAAAAAAGAAAAATCTGTAGAATGTGTGTCACATATTAAAATTTATTCATGTACAACGCCTGTAGCTGACTCCAGGTTCATTAAAACTTTTCGTACTAACACGGTAAAGACGTATATTGATATTTAAATTTCAATTTATTTTGGATCAACGATTTAGTAGCACAACTAATTCAAAAAACGTACAAAAGGCGTTAAAAAGACGTCTTCTGAGAGTCTTTTGAATTAGTTGTGCTACGAGGGAAGGGACTTGATACTGACGAAAACTTAATTTGAATAAATTAGTTGAGTCTCTCTTGACACCAGTTTTTTGTGCTTACAGAAGGAATGAAGACAATTTCTCTTGAAACATTAACTTTTTATTAACAATCATAACAAAAAGGAACAGAATTATCCAACGATAATCAGCAACAATACTACATACTTTTGAAGTAATGGGCAGCACTTGTTATTCCGTGGCAATGCCCAGTACTCCTACTTCAGCTTTATAAATAACATTACATCAAAGATGACGTCGTCCTACTGGTGACTGGACTAGAGCTGACACGCTCGCGACATTGAAGAACGACGGATGACGAGTTTTGTACCATCTTTGAGACTCGAAGCAGCACCTTTGTTTCGACCGGAACGGCGAAGGAATATCCCTCGATGCCAGCGAAGAGTGACTTTTATATGCCGTTTTGGTTTCGCTGCACATGCTTTTATAAAACCAGCGTACTCAACTGACATTAGCATTTCATCTGTACAGCAGCTTCCCACTTTCAAGCATGAATGCATGCAGCTCTGGCTTTTACGTTCGAAAATTCCCAGATTTACAGAGCCGGTGGTCGGCGGATATCAGCACATTGGAGAACAATAGCGGAGGCTGGTTAGTCATCACATATTACAAGTTAGGGCATCATACGCAACACATATTCATATTTAATATATTAACCTTTTTTTATCAGGTTTGAATTTGGAGACCTGCAGTTAAATTTTGGTAAACTTTTCATCTTTTCAATCCAGCGATTTATTTGGTGCCGGTTCTTTCTAGCTCTCAGGTGTATCACCAAGTTTGCTTTCTGTGTTTTCACACATTTTTTTTTAATCGCTAACGGCTTTGTACTTGTCAAAATAAGCCATATCTGTTTTCTCTATGCTGCTATCCACCGTCATAATAAATATACTTTTTAAATAAACCACCTTGATTCTTGATTGTTTATTTATTAATTTTGGAAGTGCAACAAACCCAAGTTTTTTCACTCCCTAATGTTACGCTATACGATCTAGAGACCCTTCTTCGATGCAGCTGGCTGTACGGCACAGCCAGCTGCGTCAAAAAAGGGTCTCTAGATCTGTGGCACGCGATGAACGTTTCGATCATCTGCCATCTTGCTGGTAGTTAAGTCGAGCCATCGCAACGGCTGCCCTTTTTTCAGCATTGGGAAAAGGTTGCGCCTCAAAGGGTTAAAAGAATAAATTGACCATTTGTTTACCTCTCGAATTAGTATTTCTTTTTTAGCAGTTACATGTATCTTCTTTTCTGTCATTGCCTGTACGTGAAGGGAATAATTGAATACAGAGAAACCTTTGAGGTTTATAGCCCTTTTTCTATCTCCAAATGCAAAAGATGAAGTTTTTCGATAAATAATATATCCATAAAAAGTATCTGTATACAAATGGAAAAGAAACTTCAAAAATCCAGATTTTTTAAACAAGAATTTAAAGAAACTGTATGTTTGAATGTACAAGTTTTTAAAAAGTGTAGGCTGTGTGCAATTGACATTTCACTCAGTATAAAATAAAAATTTTAATGTTTTTTAAAATACTTCTTAAATATACTTTACAACTGATATTTTTACATGAACTCGAGAAAAGCCTTTTATTTATTTATCTTTTTAAATAAAAAATAGTTTCTTTATCTGCAGAAAGAAAGGTTAAATTTTTAATTTAATTTAATTAATTGACTGATTTTCAGAAATTTGTGAGACTTTTTTCACAAAAGACGCTGCCAAAACCATAAAACATACAGTAGTTTAAAGTGAGATACACATAGATAAAGAAAAACATTTACTTATTTTTTCTGTAGCATCTTTAATTTATTTCAACTGTCTGATTCAGCATTTATCGTTAAAGATCATGAAAACCGAGAAAGGTATTTTCAAAGAAATATAAAATAAATTCTATAAATATGTAATTTATTCCTGATGTAAAATAACAGCACAAAATAAGAACCATTTAACCATGGATACTTTAATAAATTTAAAGTTTGATATGTGTAACAATACGAAAAAACATGTCAACTTGAATCGTGTGTAAAATCTAAATTGACTGGTTGTGTATTACTTTTTTATGTGCAATTGTTTTGTTACACAGTTGTGAGACCTCTTTTCACTATTAGGAAACAATGCCCAATTAGATATAAATATTCATGAAAACCTTTCCAATGAATAACATAGTTGTTATAGTTCTGGCTTTTCCTTCAACATTATTTGGAATTGAGCATTGATAATAACGAACCACCTGTATCACCAACGATTGATCCAATCCGATTTTAATTTTTTCAAGTGTTAAAATAAAAGTTTAATTTCTTACATTACATTCATAAACAAATAATTATTTTTGATTAAAAATATTTTTTAAATTTAAAATATAACACTGAAATTTGAACCTATCATCAATACTCCTTTAAATATTCGAACACAAGATACAGTGATACTTCCGGTTTAACCTGGCTGTCTAAGTATTATTTTAAAAATAGTATCTTAGAAGTTGATATCAAGTGTTTATTACCTTATATGCGCATCTCCAGACTTAATGCTTAATGTATGGATGTAGCGAATAGTGATTCTGAAAATTCTGACTATCCAAAAATAAAATTCTTTAAAACTAAAAAACAAAAACAAATTTTCAAATGATTTTAGGGGAGATTGTACTTCATCTTCCTTACCTGACAAGCCGTCTTTAAAATGAGGTTTTTGTGTGTCTTACTTTTAACTCATGTACCTACTCAAACACTATTTTTTTTCTATGTGAGCTTAAGTGACGTTAATTACTTTTAATCCTTTGGAGTTCTAAATTTCGAGAAAGAAATATCAATTTTCAGAAACTTATTTTACCATTATGGCTTTATCTTTGAGATCACAACATTGAGATGTTTGCTAGTAAGAATATACATATCTGAAGATTCTATTTTACTGATATAAATCTTATACAAAAAAGTTAGTTTTTGAAATTTGAATACAATGGATGTGTCAATTATAGTTTTTTTCATTGAAACTGAAGGCTTAATATTTTAGATAATATATACCTTTAAAAATCTATACGTAAAATAAAACAGCATAAATAATTATATAAAATAATATTGATGGTAAACGACTCCTTAGAGTATTTTACTCTTAAAAAATTTCATGGGAAAACGTTTCGTATAAAATGTCTTTGGAATAAAATTAACATTTTCTACAAAGTTTTCAGACTGAAAGCGTCATACTAAATTTTAAATGATTTTCGAAAAGAAATTCAAAACTTTTGTATGTAAACACCGCTTGTCTTAATTCAATCCTGTAAAATTTTCAGTTTCTTCGTTATTTCATTAAATTCGACACTTTCAAAATTGTAAACTCCGACGACAAGATTAAAATCTCATTAAAACCTATTTTACGGTACATTAGATCCTTCTAATTATAAGCACGAGTTATTAAAAGCAAATTTCAGTAAAATGCGAGATATAGTTAATTAAGTCTTGAAAGGTTTCCTTCTGAAAACAATTTTAGAATAGCGAATGGCTCTCGCTCCCTCACAAATAAAGTTCTACCTCTTGGGAATTTTAAGGTCTCATTTATAATTTACTTTAAGAGTTGTTCATTGATTATTGACTCGAATGATGCCATGTACATTAAAGAAATTTAAAATATTCATGAACTTTTGAATGGAGTGTAATGGGTGTCAAGCAGGCTGCAAATAATATCACAGGAACTGCAAAGCTGGAGCATGAAAAATGAGCCATTTGAAGCTAAAAATTGTATAATTTTAATAGGTTTGATGCCGTTTGCAATTCCTGTTACAAATATAGGAAGCAATAAACTTTATAAAGAAGATTCATATTTAAAAAAGGAGAAACTGTATGTCTTACTAATGATAAATGTTCGAATTGAATAGCCTTTTGAGTACATGATTTGCATTCCACATTCCTGCATTTAACATTCTTGTCTTGGGAGTACTGTTCCCCACACTAATCGTGCCCAGTTGCAAAGGACATGTTCAAAATCAGAAGGGGAGAATGGTAGAAAGATACGCAGAACTCATTGCAACCTAAAATGAAGAAAATGCATTTTTATTCATTACCATAATTATTAACCTTTTATCGAAAACAAAATTGCTGGTGTGTGGCTATCGATTTATTTTGTTTTCGAAACTTCGTATCGTAACTGCTATTTTGCCAATGGACTTGTTCAGTTAACGCATTCGTGTTTTTGTCCATGGACGTGCTTAATCTGAGGGAAAAGTATTTTAATTGATATGCACTTAATTGTATCAACATCATTGAAAACTATGCCTTATTCATTTCAATGAATATTTTAAAAAATGGTTTTACATGGTTTTAATAATTTTCAATTTTTCACACACATACACACACAAAAAAACTGATACTATAAATTTAACACTGATTGAATCGAAACTAGTAAAAATATGTACGTAAAACTAGCTAACATAAGCAGAGTATTTATATTGTAAATTTTGACCTCGTAATAAAAATAATACAGTGGAACCTCTCAAGTCTGACACTCCCTAACTTGGGCACCTCCTTAAGTTGTACACATTTCTGGGAAACAGAACATGTCCATAATATAGAAATATGCCACCATAAGATGGACACTTTTTGAGGGTACCGAAGATGCCCCCCAACTTACAGATGTTTCTCTGTCGTACTTTAATCTATCTCTCAACATGGGCGCTGTGAGGAAGATTAGGATCTTTGCCGGGAGGCAAGCAACCGCAAAGCCGTACAGCCACCCTGCTCACACCAACTAATAAAAACTCAGCGCCGAATCTTTACGCCAGTAAATGCGCATTGTGCGATAGGTCGGAGGCACCACCCTACAAGATGTTCCGCATGCCACTAAGTTCGACGATCACATCGTAAAAAAGTACTTATCCATGGCTACGAAGATATAACAGAAAAGTAGACCTCAAATTACTCAGCTCACAAATGCCCAGTACAGCATTAAATTTCTTGATTTTTGCCTCGAATACCTCGAATAAAAACTCAACGCCGAATCTTTAGGCCAGGAAATGCGCATTGTGCGATAGGTCGGAGGCACCACCCTACAAGATGTTCCGCATGCCACTAAGTTCGACGATCACATCGTGAAAAAGTACTTATCCATGGCTACGAAGATATAACAGAAAAGTAGACCTCAAATTACTCAGCTCACAAATGCCCAGTACAGCATTAAATTTCTTGATTTTTGCCTCGAATACCTCGAATAAAAACTCAACGCCGAATCTTTAGGCCAGGAAATGCGCATTGTGCGATAGGTCGGAGGCACCACCCTACAAGATGTTCCGCATGCCACTAAGTTCGACGATCACATCGTGAAAAAGTACTTATCCATGGCTACGAAGATATAACAGAAAAGTAGACCTCAAATTACTCAGCTCACAAATGCCCAGTACAGCATTAAATTTCTTGATTTTTGTTATTATCTGATGGCGATCAACAGTAGAAAAACTGGTGCTTCAGAACTATTTAAGTCGATCCTTCATAACAAGAGATGAGGGCAAAGAAGTATTTTAATAGAGCTTCTTACTAACTCTGAAAAATCCCCTCTATTACTTTAAATCAAGCTTAAATCTTTAGTTTTATCGTCATAAATATAGCTTTTGATAACATTTGCGTTGATTTATATGGGGGTAAAACTTGATAGCAAGCATGATATCAACAAAATTCTTAAATTGAAACAACTATAAAACCCTAATGTATCATCGTCAGCAGAAACGGGCAAGAACCAAAATATCATTAAAGTATTAAAAGTATTACACTTATTTGATGAAAGTTAAATGTTTTGTGTTTTAAATAATACATACTTTTTGAAAATTTGAGATTTTATAAGCAAGAAAATCAATAAATCCAGTTTAAAAAGTAATTAAAAAATAGGTATTAATTTTCCAGAAATCTTATCTTATTGCCTTTTACTTTAAGCGATTAAAAAAGAACAGGCAATGATGCTTGGAAATAAAAAGAAAGTAACCAAATGTTGAAAAAAAATCCATCTACACCAAAGGTTTATTTCTTCAGGTGCATCCAGGTAAATCAATTAAGTAAACGTTGTAATTAATGCGCAGACTTCTCTATGGCACCCGAAAAATCTTTTTGCTCTAATGATTACATTTTTGAGAGGTAATGATTTGTCGCTCCCAATGCAGGCTACGAAAAGCATGCATATTAGGTGAAAGAAAAATTGTGAAGCGATAATTAAGTTATCTTTAATTATACCTCCACTTTACATTATAGGTTTCAAATCTTGCTTGCGTAGACAGATAGATGTATATCATTATCTTAGTTTGGTATGACAGCTAATCCATCTGACTGTATCTTAGAATATGTTTACACTACATATCTAACATAATCTGCGCTGATTTCAGAATTTGTTTTTTTTGTTTTTTTTTTTTAATTTAGAATCGGATTTTTAGAAATGTAACTGATTTGTATAGGCTTCAAAATTCATATTTATAAAATTTTGACAGAAAATAAAGAATATTTCTTATTTATAATAGAATAAAGGATGATTTGAAAAAGAAATAAACAGAAATGAGGATTTTGGTTTTACTTGTTCCACTAATTATCAATATTGCTATTTATTTGAATTATCTGTTTAATGCAGTTACATATTTGCTGCAAATGATCTAGCACAGTAATTGAATGTGGCATTTTTTATCTTCGAAAACAGTATGTCTTCATCTGAAGATTGTTTAATCAGTTCTAATGTATAGAAATAATTCGTTGTAGAATATACATAAAAATAAAATTAGACTTTACTGTACATTACCTGGTATTGAAAAATTTTCCGATTTCTATCTGTTTCAAGCACCTGGGAATAGAGTAACACCCTCAAAAAAGTTTGTCTGTCTGTTATTTAGTCGTTCTCTCATTCTGTCAGCAACGCTTTTTTTTTTTGTTCACGTATCGCATAAAAACGACTGAAGCGAATGAAATAAAATTTGATAACATGATGGGTGGTCACTCAACTTAAATATAGGCGTCGAATTTTAAAAATCCTGATTAGATTTTCATATTTTGCAAAAATCGTTTCAAACTGCGTGAATTTTTGTTCGCGCATCACGTAATAAGAACTAAAGCGTATAAAATGAAATTTGGTGGCATGATAAGTGGCCACTGAACTTAAACTATAGGCGTCAATTTAAAAAAATGATTAAATTTTGAGACTTTGCGAAAACAGTTTCAAACTCTGTGCAGTTATGTTGGCACTTCACGTAATGAAACAACAGAAAATGAGACAATTACACCACAGAACTGGAACGTCTGTTTAAAGAAATAAGACTAATAAAAGATTAATATTTCTGTTATTTGACAGAAGACATAAACTGGAAAAGTTATTGAAAAGAAAATTTCTAGCAAAAACTAACACAGATGAACTTTATTTCAATTATATTTAGTTTCTACATCTGTTTTATGAATTTAGTTATTGTGATATTTCTTTAAAGTGCTTTATTTCTGGTTCTTGCTTATTCCTGTGTTCATGATCAGATTTATTATTTTAATAGAGTATCTGACTTTCGTATTTTGTCTGCGTTATATACATGATATAAGCTCATGCACTCACACATCTGTATATATACACTCTAGAAAGATGTTATTCAAATGAAAGCTATATGTTTTTAATTATTCAATTCAAAATAAGTATGTAAATCTCAAATTCATTCAACACGTCCAGCATAAGTTGAAATCCAATATCATGTTATGCAGAAAAATTTAAACACGTGTCCTGTTTTTAAAGAAAAAAAGAACTTCAACTTTTCAAACATATAATTTATTATCTACAAATACTTTTTGCATGTATAACCTAAAAGTACCATCCAAAAATATGGTGGAAGATGTAAAAAGAAGTATTATTCCCATTCATCACCACAAAAGGTGATTTTCTCAAGGCGCATCTTGGTAAATCGATTAAGTAAACGTTGTAATTAACGGGTAGACTTCTGCTAAGCATCTGAAAAACTTTTCCCCTCTAATCATTAGATTTTCAAGAAGTAACGATTTGTGGCTCACAGTGCAGTCTCCAAGGAGCATACGTACGGAGTGAAAGAAGAAAAATGGTGCGATAATTAAGGTATCTTTAATTATACCTCGAAGCTACATTATGTGTTTGAAAAGCATGCCAGTGCCGATTGATATATTGAACTAAGTTCTGGTTGGACAGCTGAGAGTCATTGAAAATGCTTGAAAATCTTTCTGTTGTGTAACTAGTGGAAATTTAATTTATAAATATATGCATTCGTTATGGATTCGATTAGTTCTAAAAACTTTTCTGAATCTTTCAAAGAGCTTGCTTATTAGGTGTACCACTTTGACACCGCCATTTTCCTACAAATAACTTTAGCTGTTAAGGGATGGTCAAAGTAGATTGGCGTGCAATAAACTTGGCCATTTGGGAACAAGACCTTATAGAAACATTAGTTGATTTGTGTCTGCATGACAAAGTTATTACCGATCAAAAATATCGGTTTACAAGCAAGATTCCCGTCATTTGTGGGAAGTTATATTTTGCTACTTGCTGGTTCAAAAAGTAAAGTAAGAAGTTCTTTAACCAAAAAGTTTACTTACGAAATCCAAGAGATACACATGCATAGCAAGGCATTTGGTATATATTTTCTTAAACAGTCTCCATGGACGTCGAAGCATTTTTTTCATCCGTATAGTCACGAAACGTACACTAACGAAACTGGCATTGAAGTAAGAGGAAATCTGCATCTGAGGCAAATTGAATGCTCTGAGACACTTATGGTTAAGCCTCTATTAGTGAATAAACGTTAAGTAGTTTCAAAGCTACGAGAACGGGGACCATCAGGTTGAAGACCGACATTGCGGTGGAAGAGAGAACGCTTTAGAATATGGAGATTTGGAGGAATTACGCCAGGACTCCACAAAGAGAGCAAGCAGAATTGTTTTCAGGTTTCCGTTTCTGTTCTGATTACGCACTAACCTGACACCTTGTCAACAGACACTGCAATAGATTCATTTGATGCAGGCGCCACCTATAGTCTTTTGGTTCGTTTGTTGTTACGCACATATGATAATGGAAATAAGTAGGGATGGGAACGCGAGACGAGAAATAAGGCTGTCTCGTCTCGTCTCGCAGTGTTAAACCTCTGTCTCGTCTCGCGTCTCGTCTCGTTTCGCAACCACTTTGTCTCGTCTCGCGTCTCGCACAGAAATTGCCTGTCTTGTCTCGCGTCTCGCACAAAAATTGCCTGTCTCGTCTCGCGTCTCGCGCGAGACGTCTCGCGAGTCTCGCAAAATTAAGGACTGCGAATTTTTACCATATTTTTAGTAACATTAATACTGGTTATTGAAAATTAATATTAACAATAGCAATTAGTTGCATATTGCCATATTAGTACATATATTAGTTACCATATTAGCTCATATAGTTATTTGAAATGATAAAAATTCGGATTTAATCCGTATATATAATGTGACATGACACCGAAAATTTATTTATTTGCGTAACTGCGTAAATGTAATATTCATGGTTGATGGGAGTTTCATTTGCTTTTGAAAATATATAAAGCTTTGGATTTTGTCAGATATGTTGCAGAACTCAGGGACACCTGTTGGGCAAATAAAATTTTGATCTAATTAAACGGCCCCAATGTACGGAATAGTGAATAATTATAGTGAGCGGAATGGTGAATAATTAAAGTGAAGCTTACTTATCCCCCCTCCCGTTTTAGTGTATGAGATATGGGTTTCATATTTAATCGGGGGAACCCGGGTTTAACCTGTTCATTTACACCGGGTACGGGCAACCTTTGGAAGGTTGCGAGCCAAAATTTAGGATGTTAGGGACGTCACGGACCGTATAAGTGGGATTTTGATTTGGTTTATATTGATTGTCTATGGTGGTGCTGTCCAACCTTTTTATCGCCGCGACCTGGTCAGCGTTTGATAATAATTTTACCGCGGACTGGTCAGGGGAGGGACTACGCCTATTGTTTTAATTTAATTGTGCTTAAACATACCTTCAAAATATATACAGTTTCACAGAAAATGAATGTAAAATGATACATTCAATGTAAGATTTTATCTCACTAGGACGCTAAATGAATGAGAACACTGAGCTTATTTCTTTGCAACGAGTTGGTTAGATCTGGAGGTAAGAAGCAATGACACCCAAAGTGTGTTGCTTATGCACAATTCATTCCTTTATTCTGTTATTTTGGTTCTTGTCAGTGCAGAAAATCCCGCTTCACACAGTTAGGTTGTTGGAAATGGCAATAGGGATTTAAAAGACTGGAATTTTAATTCATAGTCTTGAAATATTTAATAACCAGTAAAATAATGTAAAATAGTCATGAGATTTTTTTCTGTTACAAAATCTGTTCTGTATAAATTAGCACAAACCCAAGAAACTCGAGACCTCGAGAGAAATGCACGACAGAAAATAAAATGGAAATAATGTAATTTTTCTTGAGCAACCCGGTACCATTTGATCCGCGGACAGGGGGTTGGGGACCACTCACTGGTCTATGGAAATTTGAAATCTTCCACTTGCTGGATAAAATACCCTGGAGGGCCACATCCGGGCCGCGGGCCAGGGTTTGCCGATATGTGATTTACACTATCAAAAAGAAGAGACAACAGAAAGGACTTGTGAGCGTTGGATTTGCGCAATCACTCCAGTAGATCATTCATTTGCGTTCGCATAGCTTGGCTTATGGCGAAAGACAGTGCCGTAAAAATAGGGTGGCATGGCAGGGCGAATGCCCGGGCCCCCCACATGTAGGGGCCTCAAAATCCATACAACTATTTCTTCAACCACTTGGATTTTTTATCTTTTATAACGTTTTAGATTTGTACATTTACTATTCAAAACGGATCACCTAACACTGTTTAAGCAGAAAATAAAAAAGTTGCTTACTGTTTACAAAATAGCTAACAGCTCACCAACAGATCCGCTGTATTACGATACGTACAGCTGATTATGAAAAGTTAAATTTATATACCAGTATTTCTAGAACCAAAGTTCTTTAACTAATGACCTTGTGTTCCCTTTATTTGTATTCTAGAAAAACATGATCTGGGCCTCAAAAAGCCACTCTGAAGCAAGCATCCCTTTTGGGGGGCCCTTTTATTTCTTAAAATTATCATATCACTTAGGTAATTTAAAGCAAATGGCAGTTTTTTCTTTTTGTTGTAATTATTACTTACAAATATTTTATGTACTTACAAATAATGTGCAGATGCATAATCAGTGGTGTACACCGACTTTCTTTAAGAGAAGGGGGGAATGGAAGTAACCTTTTGGTTAAATAAAAGCCATAATCTATATGTTTAAAATTAAAACTGTACGGACTTTATGTTAAAAATGCATGGACAAAGGGGGAGGGACTGAATCCTCACCCCCACACCATTTGTGCACGCCACTGAGCATAGTAAATATATGGAGCTGAACCACACTTTTCTAGAGTAAGTCAATGCTCGGAAATTTCTTTTTCCTTTTAATGAGGATCTAAATTAGGAATGGCATGGCATACAAAGGTCCAAATGCCAATTAACACGCTCTACTTTTTCTCGCATATCGTAAAACTCAAAATTAGCCAACTTAAATTGACACTTTGTCCTTTATTCCCCCCCCCCTCCAAAAACCAAAGACATTAGAATATACTAGAACGAGTATATTCTAATGTCTTTGCCAAAAACCAATGGTTTGAGTCCCTCTTGCAAAATATTTTAATATTTGTTGGTCGTCTTTTTCTTTTACTTGTGCAATAATCAGAGTTCACATTATTTTACATTCATTATACAAATGATTCGATAATTATTTGTATAAAAACCCAAATTAAAAATAAAAATAAATGTTATATTCCAGCTGGAATTCATGTAAAATCCATTAAATACTTCAGTATATGAAATTAAAAATACCTTGTTGTTACAAACCAACTGCTCTATTAATGGCTAAAAACGCTTTTATAAGGAATAATACTACTTACATCATGAACACATAAGAGCTATATTGATGATTTATTAATGTTTCTGTGTTGTTTTGTGTTAAGGTAAAGCTACGAAAGAGCTATCTGCTTAGAAGGGGTGCAATGGGAGGAGGACCTCTAACGCGTATTCACGTTACATCTGGAGAAAACCGCCCAAAACTTCGATAGCCGCACGGCAGGATAGAACCCTGCCTTCAGAACCTTCACAGAGACCTTCACAATTCAGTCATCTTACCATGTTGTATGTTGAGTGTTATTCCCCAATGGTGAGCGGAAAAAACGCGACTTTTAATAGTGACATAGGATGTAACATGGTCGTTATATGCTAGTCGATGAGGCAAGAGCGCAGCCAGAAAATTTTGTCGAGGGGGTTGTATAAGATACAATTTTGTATTGATAAACTTAATTTCTTATTGACGACAAAAATCTGAAAGCTCTTAATAACTAATTTTGAAAGTTTCGCAGGGAGGTATATCCCGATATCCCACTCCATGGTTACGCTTCTGCAGTGACGTACGAAATGGGGGGCGGCTTTGGGGCTCGAGCCCCCTCCCCATACCTTTGGAGGATGATAGAAAATAACCATATATCGGTGTCTTTTCCAGTGTCCAGAATCCACATACTTTATTTTTTGTCTGGAAACCGATCATTAGCGAAATTCTCGATACATTAATTCCTCACCCTTGTTTTTTTTCCGGGAAAAAAAAACGGTCACTCAATAGTTGTTTGTGGGTGGAATAGCGAACGGAAGTCTTCATGTCAATTGTGAAAGCAGCGGTCATCTTGCAACTTGTCACCGCTCTGGCGCCTTATCTCGCAATCTGTTCGGAGGTGTCCTATTGTTGAGGGGAAAAAATTCTTCCGGTGATAGGGCGCACCTACTTCCACGTGCTGAGATAGCTCGCCCTCCGTAGGTCCATTCTGTTCTGGAGTGAGAGGTCATCCATCGTGTCGGCAAATCCAAAAGACACCGGGCAATTATGTCCTCGGGACATCTCTCTCCCGACATTTCTGTTTTAACTGGAACTCTGTAGTAGGGACCCTCCGATATCTGATATTCTGCGTAAAAAAAAAAAAAAAGCTTTGGCATCTCAACACAAAGCATGCGTTTCCTTTCGGCCCCAGTCCTGTGTTCAAAGTTTGTCTTTTTAAATGACTGGAGGAAGCGTTAAGGATAAAGAGAAATTCTGCGAGGGTTGTTCCTCATCTCATAGCGTGAAGTTTTAAAACAGGAAAAGATCTTATACATATAGTAGTATTTTACAATATTTCTTTATAAGTATAGCGCTTTTGCTCATTTTGAAAGGCAATTTTTGTGTTTATTATTACTTTTTTTTCTTCTTTCTTGACATGATCAGTGGCATACGCAGACTTCCTTCAAGGGGGGAGGGGGTTATAGACATAACTTTGTGTTAAAATGTAATATTTAAGCTAAAATAAAT
Organism: Cheiracanthium punctorium; assembly: GCA_038373885.1. Taxonomy (NCBI): domain Eukaryota; kingdom Metazoa; phylum Arthropoda; class Arachnida; order Araneae; family Cheiracanthiidae; genus Cheiracanthium; species Cheiracanthium punctorium. The sequence goes on from JAWZYV010011642.1 coordinate 709,947, forward strand.
GTGTGTAAATGTATAAATGTGTATAAATTAAATGTGTATAAATGTAATATTGTGTAACGTAATATTTAAGCTAAAAATTGAAAATTTGTGGACATTTTGTTAAAAAAATTTTGACAAGGGGGGAGGGGTGAACCCCCAAACCCTCCCCCCCTTGCGTACGCCACTGGACATGATGAATACTGGGTGACTGTTGATAAAAGTACATAGTACAGTTTTTGAAGAACCAGTGAAAAAGCAGTGGAAAGAGAAAAACCGCACAACATTAAATGGGTTTATTTTTTCAAATGAATGTGAGTGTGCGTGTGTGTGTGTGGGGGGGGGGGAATAAAAAATGTAAAGGAGTGGGCATCCGAAAGGGCGCAAACAGAGGTATATTCATGTATTTTGTATTTATCTCTATTGAAAGTTGACATTCCGATAATTTTTCAAGGTCAGTGGCCTGATTTTTAAGTGCACAGTAGCCCCATTACCTCTATAGCTTTTGGTGAAGTGATTTTTTTTTTTGTATCACTAGGGGCCAAGGCCCCCAGACTCATTACGCTCGCTTTTCGTATGAGACATTCGGCCCCTAATCAGGCTCATTCGTAAAAAAGACATAATTTCAACAGACAAAACCCGAAGATTGGATCAGATAGAATGTTACTAAGCTACGCATTGCTTGGTTCTTGCATGTTCATTGGTACATAAAAATTGAAACTTCACACTACAGTAGAACCCCTCCCCCTCATAACACGGAAGATATTTTGTTATGGGAATACGTGTTGTACGGGTCCTGAGCTATACTACACCTGGCGTGCGGACTCCGCTTATAATCGCTGGAAAAATTATTTGCACTCTTCAGAAACACAATGATTTTCAATGTTGCCATTCAAAAGTTATATTAATTAGGAGCTAAAGCATAATAAAATCAGAACATCTGTTTCAGTTGTATTTTTAATAATGTAAAACCTATTGGACACCCTTCGAATTTGCCACCCATTGCGATTTTTCATTATTTGGCGACTTGCGTACATGTAAAGTTAATAAAAGCTACGGAACAGATAGGATAGCTTGCCACCCATGGCGACTTTTCATTATTTGGCGATTTACACATGCTCACAACCTATAATTACTGTTCATGTAAGGTTACCGGAAAACCATTATCCATATTTTCATTTACATAATCGTTTGCAGATTGGCGTACTTAGCACCACGAATTATACCATCTCGTCGCGCTAGCAAATACTGCTATAATGGCATAGTTAACGCCAAATATTTCTACTGGTAGCAAATAATCCAGCTGGACGAGAACCGGCTTTAAAATAATCTGCATTTTAATTATTTTTTATTTTCAAGATATTAGTTATTCTGTTTTGGAAAGAGGAATAATCGCTAATTCTAAACTCCTGTTGTCTAAGCGAACTTACTATTTGAAAATTGTCAACTTTGAGTAACACATTTTGAGTTACTTATTTCATATAGTTCTTATTTTGGCGTAAAATGGGCGTAATTATAACTCATGTTTGTAAATTTCACGCGATTCTAGATACTTGGAAACGCTTTGTTGCAAAGGAATGAAGGATTTTATGCAAAATCTGGCAACCATTCGGTCCATTTAAATTAGCTTAGCAGGTTCCTCGGAATTTTTCGAATCTGTGGGCACCTTAGTCGAAACTCAAATCCCCACGGTTTAGGAGGAGATACGCTGACAAGCTTTTGACAGCGGCGGCGACAGCGGCCTTTACTTTTTTTTAGAATAGAGAGATTTTTACTCGAAAATGTGTCACACTCTGAAGTTTTGCAAGCCGAAGGAAGGGAAAACATGATAATATAAACGAAAAGAGAAATAGTTTAAAAAAAATTGCTTGCATTTCTTTCCGTCCGATATTAATATATAAGAATAAAAAATGTCATTTAAATCTCTTTAAAATAGGCCAACGATAGGGATTTAACCGCCCCTAGAAATTTGTCACCAGGGTGGGCCCCCCCCCCTACGCGCGCCGCAACGTGTTTTTGGGTGAAACGTGCGTTTGGGGAAAGTTTGAGGATAATATCGGCACAAGGATATTTCAACCAAGGATATTCAACCATATTTCAACCTACTCAGACTAAGCATCAATGCGAATGCAAGTTGCTCTACTTCTAATCTCCCTCTGATATACCCGAAACCCGATTATCACAGGGGCAAGGGGGGGGGGGCGGTAGTCCGGTGCCCCTAAAGAAAAAGGGAGCCCATATATATCTCAATTATCTAAATTATAAATTCATATGTACTGAAATAGTAATTGTGGGGAAAAAAGTAAATTTCCTCTATAATATAGGTATTACCTAATTGTCTATCACTAGATCAAGTTAGAGATATTTTTTTGGGGTGATAAATACGATTTGATTAAAGTACAAAAACTACAGTTAACTTAAATACTAAACTACAGTTAATGCAATTTTCGAGTACAGCAGCGGTCAAAACTGGGTTAAAATGCTTAAAAAAGGTAGGCTCAGTAAAGGGGCTTAATGCGTGAAAAAGGGGACAGTAAGGGGGGCCCCAAACTTAATGCCCCGGGCCCCGTCTAAAAGTGGTCAGATTTGAACATACCGTACCGCCTTTCCTATTTACTTATTATTTTTCTTTCAACTCTTCTCTGTTTTCTTTTTTTTTCCGCCTCTTTCTTTATCCTCTCCTTTGTGTGTTTTGTATATCTCTCGTCTCTTCTAATTTTAAATGTTACGTGTTTGTGCGTATTGTAGAGTGCTCATAGTATACCAGGACCGAAAACGAAGGAGACGCAAGTTAAACGGTAGAGGCTTCAGGCAAATTGTCGCTTTTCCGATCGTATTTATGCGAGACGGAAGAAAATGCGAGAATTCTCGCAAGAAATCTCGCTCGAGACAAGACTCTGTCTCGTCTCGCGTCTCGTCCCGCAAAATATTTTTTTTCTCGTCTCGCGTCTCGTCTCGCAAAAAAAATGCCTGTCTCGTCACGCGTCTCGTCTCGCGGGACAATGCGAGAACGCGAGACAATGCGAGAATTCTCGCGTCTCGCGTCCATCCCTAGAAATAAGTGTAAAAAAATGCATGGATAACTAATGCTATCTTGGCGTAATGATCTGGCACTTTATATGAATCTAGTGTCTTTGATAAGAACACATGAAATTAAAAAACATCGACATAAATTCTGGGTTTCAAAGATTTTCCTTGAAAGAAAGTAATGTAGTAAGGACAACATTAACCAGAGGGTTACGAACAGAAAATGAGGAGTTCGATTTAGAATACGTAAACGCTTGCTTACAGAAAATTTCTGTTTTTCCTTGCATGAAAAATTATGACACAATAACAGTATGTTCCAACCCCTGACACAAATGCTTCAGTCTCGAGACGCGACGCCATCTTGATTTGTGTCTGGACTTAGACAAATTCCTATTGGCTATCGCATGACCGGAAACACTGGTTGAAACTAAAAAGTGCAACATTTTCAACTCCGTTCTTCTGCCGCGATTTGCTGGGCAAAAACGGAAGAAATCTGGAGTTCTGTTTCAGTTATCTGTTTCTGTCACGTTTTCTTGCAATGCGGAGTCCAGGTCTTTCATAATGAACATTTGTGTCGAAGTCAAAAAGAATAAGAACGATCATCGGGAGTATCATCATTATAAATGTATAATCATTTTTACTTTTACAATATACCCTAGAATTTCGGACAGAAAGCAGCGAAAGGAAATTTACACTTTTACATACATTCACAGATTGCAGAATATGGATATTATAAACGAGAAACGAGTGTACGATTTTGTATAAGTTCAGGTTCATTCTTCTAATCTAATTTAAATTCCTTTTAATAAAGCTGGGAATATTTTAACAACAAACGTCATGATGCTGTTAAAAATGTGTGCGAGTTACATAACACAGCTCTAAAATTTGTATTTTAGCGCAGAAATTCAATTTTAATTTTTAATAATTTTGATTTTTAATATCTAGTTATATATATGAAGAAACTTTAAATTTTATGCTCCAGAATGTTTCCTACATCCAACATTTGGTTGAGTATTTTTACATACTCAATATGCATTGGTTTCCAAAATTTAAGGAAAAATCACAAGAATAGTGATAACTCGTTAAAAAATAAGCCAATCTGTATGAGGTCAAATTATGTTAAAAAAGTTAATGAAAGAAGCTAAATAAAGACATTTGAAAATTAGTGGCATTGTAATCAGAACAAATAATATGCTAGAAATATAAAATTGTACGCTTGAGATCAAGCCTGTAAATATTGTTGTGACTTTAAGAAATCTGGTACAGCCGATTCGTAGTAATGACTTCCAGGTATAATTTGCCTAAATAACTGCGATGGAGAACTATTTGGAAACTAGAGTCAGGGAAAAGTAAGACACAAATGGCCAGATAACTAAATAGCAGTACTTTTCTGGTTCCTAGACTTTGGTAGCAATTTCTAACTCTAGATTCAGCATGCAGTAGGTTCATAGACAGTCAACAGCGCAACAGTTATGACCAATGACGATGACCTGTTTTCGTCGGTATGCGCACGAAGGGCTAAAACCGTAACGCTGACTCAACTCAGATGCAGCAATTGAAGTGTTAGGATCAACTTTAACTCTTGCTTGAAAGGGTTCTTGAAGATGGTCTTTACGTGATTCAAGTAGACATTTGCGAGTCACACACATCAAGCCACAGTAGGAACGTTTGATGCGGGCACATCAACATCAAAATACCCACTGGACCGCTAATTATTTGAGGGTTGTCCTCTTTGATGATTTCAGGCTTAGCCTCGAAAGCAATAGTTTATGTAGTCTTACTTCTAGAAAACCTAAAATTCGTTACAATCCAACAAATATTCGTGAAAAAAAGATGCATACGCAGGAGGGAGTGTTTGTGTTTGCGGTGAGATCTTATCGAGTGGAAGCACAGACCTTTCCATCTTTCCACGTGAAACCGTGAATATACAGACCTACAGCAATGAAATCCTTTATGCTTATGTGAACCCTTTTGTCTGAGCAAGTGGTGATGATTCATAGCTTCAGGATGACAATGCGTAACCTCGTAGGACTCGTATATCGTGGATGATTATCTTTAGCAGGATGCAGTTTAGCGCATGGAGTGACCACCTGGAATACCAGGCGAAATATTATATTGCATGCATGGGACAGCTGCTCTCAATTTTTTTCCTCAGACCTTTGCAACACTAGCAACTGCTTTGAAAGAGCAATAGCTCTCACTTCCAACGGCACTGACAAACCGCGTAATAGACAAATCACACATCGCTGTAGTGGTTAGTGTATTGTTTCTATGGGGATTGGTCCCACCCGTGGCATAGCGCTAGTGCATTGAACTGGGAGACGGAAGGTGCCCAGCGCTCTAAACCTTTCGCGTCCTCCGACTTAGACATTTGGAGTTTTCCGTGGCTTTCTCCGAAACTTTGCGTAAATACGGGTTAGGACCCCTTAGAATGCCTCACATCGAGGGCAATCCCACTACCGGCCTTACTAGCTAGCGTAGATAATTGGCCGTAACCTCCATTTCCATTTTCTACGGGGGATCATATGCTGTACTGAAAATGATTTTCCTAATCCACACTTGCACGTCAAATTTGTTGATTTTATACATATGCTAGTTTCGATAAGCGTCTCGTAATTTCTTCTTCGTGTTATTTTACAGCTTACTATCTTTGAATTCTGTAAGTCAGTTTCATTAAATTCCGGATGTAACTTTATCAATAATCGTCATTTATAATGATTTTTCCTTGAATTAATAATAATCAGAGTAATATTTTTAAAAAATCGTCACCGATCATTTCAGTAATAACACAAATTTCAATCACTTCATTTCCTATCTTAATATTATGCTCGCAAATCCAAACTATTCCCTGAGAAAAAAAGAAGTAGCATGAAAATTAGCGGATAATGTACACTTTTATTTTACCTAAAATTTGTTCATTGGCATGGAAAATGCCAGGCAAAGAACGTAACGATAACTAATCGTAAACGTCTATATGTAAAATGCATATAAGTATCTGATGATATTTTAGTTTACATCATAGTTCTTTTAATTTTCCCATCAATTTCATTGTCGAATATCTGACAGGAAAACTCATAATTACCTCGGTTTTTCAATCCTGCGATTTCGCATTACTTTATTATAATAAGACGAGGTTTAGGGAAATATATCTTTCTACTTTCATTTGCAAATACTCTACGCAGTCTCAGCAACATTTACAAAATTCTAACTTCACATTATCATTGAAAATTACCTTTAAGTATACCTTAAATCTATAGGATAAATAACACAAAAGTGTCTTTTCTTTCATTGTAATTTAGAATCAGGATAACTGCTAAATGAGGAAAATCCATCTCTCATTAGTCTCATTTGCACACTTAAATATCGCATCTAATTAATCTGCATCAAAAAGTACGTAAAATACGTACAGATATTCCAATGTATAACTATTCAATACTTAGCATATTAAGGAATTTAAATTAAAATATACCCACTTTAGCCTCTTCAGGAGGAAATACAGTACTTTTACAGTACATTTTGTGAACTAACTTTTAATTACATTCAAAGTTTTTTTTTTTCGTATTCAGAATAGAATATTTAAAATTAAACTTTTTAATACTTTTCTGTCTATTTTTAATATGGGAAAATATTTAAAAAAATTAACTGACATTTAATTATCTTCCACTTTTTTCGTTTTCCGACTCTGTATTCAGGTTTACAAAAAAGGACTTCTTTAATTTAACGTTTAATTACGACATTTCTTCACCCACGGAAAAAAAGAATCAGCCTTATTTGAAAACTGCAAAATTCTAATGCACAAATTTTAAAAATTTACAAACATTGCCAAAAACTGTGTTGTATATAAATCTCAATGAAAAGTGCTCTGAAGTGAGAAAACGAACATTGTTAAAATGTTAAAATAGTTAATAAAAATGTTAAACAGTGTTGTTAAAATTGTTTATAGAGAATTCGTAATGGAATAGTAGTATACATCATCTCCTTTTGAGGTCATTTGTATTTTTAAATTTCTATTTCAGGTTTTCGAAATTTTCAGAGTAAACTTGGATTTTCTCCTACCGATCTTCTTTGTTTTCAAGTAATTTAATTATTTCCGGATACACTACATATCTATTTAGGAAAAAAAAGTCTGTCCCAAATATCAGTTTTCCTCTCACCTGCTTTTAGAACAATTGTGTTTTCAAGTTAGATCTCAGTGAATGCATTAATTTAACAATGTAAATAAAATGTAGACATATTCAGGGCACAACAGTCTCCAGAGAGCAAATGCCTCTGGTAAATGAAGCACTATAATTTAGGTATCTTTAATTATACTTCGAGGATACATTATGGTTTGTAAGCTTGACTTGGTTTTCCGTTTGGATGCTAATAGGAGTGTACAATGATTTAGGATTGTACAATGTAGTTAAATGATATATATTTGTACATTCGTGAATCAAAATTGATTCTTTTTAAACAATTAAATCAGTAAGAGGTATCTAATTTATTTACTGACTTTATCTGCATTGAATTTTTGAAACAAAGACATGAATATCTAGATTAATTCGCTTTCAACTAAAACAATACATGTTTGTTAAAATATTGGAACATGTTCGTTTAATGATTTTCGGTGAACTGACATCGAAATATTAATTTTATTTTTTTAAAGAGTAAAATTTCTTCCAGAAGGTTTTGAATATTTCTTGAACATTAAAAGCTATCTTTGTTATAAAAATGGGTTTATCTCCATCTAATACATGTTTAAGACTGTAATTTCACAATTGGTTGTTTAAATTATTGGAAAACCCTTAAAATATTTTGTAATACTTTTAAACATACACAAAAAACTCAATTTAAAGATTATGCAAAAAAAGAAAAGAAAACACCGTTTTTAAAGCGAGTTCTTTTTTTACATTTAACTGTCTTTTGTGCTTCCAGATGTTGAAAGTAACAACCAAAAGTAAGTGGGGGGGGAACTATCATTCTTATTCACCTCCACAAAAGGCAAATTTCTCAAGGCGCATCTTTCTAAATCGATTAAGTAAACGTTGTAATTAACGGGTAGACTTCTGCAAGGTACTTGAAAAACTTTTTCTTCTGTGATCATTAGAATTTTCAAGAGGTAACAATTTGTGGCTTGAAGTTCAGTCTCCAGGGAGCATATATTATCGGTAAAAGAAGAAAGATGGCTCGATAATTAAACTAATTTTAATTGCACCTCCAGGGTGACGCCTTGGGATTGAATTCTTGCCTGGATGAAGGAATGTAAACTATTTAGTACTGCGGTTCATGGTCGAGTCATAGGAGTGCTGCTATAATATTGACCTTCAAAACTATATAAATACAACGTAAAAACTATGTATGCTAGTTACACATAAGAGATATTAAATCTAAATGAAGTGTTCCGGCTCTGGGAACACGAAACTCTGACGTTTCGACTGCTGCCAGTCACAAAGAATAGTGCGGGTGACATAACTCCACGAGAATCCTTTACTTTTTAGCACGTCATTTCCCGTAAAAAAGTGGTCACGATTATTTTTAAAAGCACTGACATCTGCTGAAAAATAGAAGAATGCGAGAACGGCTGGATATATTGCCCAATGCTGAGAAAAGAGCAGCCGTTGCCATCGCTTGACTTAACTACCAGCAAGATGGCGGACGATCGAAACGTTCATCGCGTACCACAGATCTAGAGACCCTTTTTAGAAGCAGCTGGCTGTGCCGCATAACCAGCTGTCGTCAAAAAAGGGTCTCTAGATCTGTGGCACGCGATGAACGTTTGGATCGTCCGCCATCTTGCTGGTAGTTAAATCGAGCGATGGCAGGCTGTCCTTTTTTCAGCATTGGTAAAGGGTTGCGCCTCAAGGGGTTAACCATAGAAAAAAATGCAAGTTTAGCTAGTAATTGTTTGTTATCCTTTTATATATGATGCATTTATAAATTTCTAGATCAATTTTGAAAGAAAGAAATTAGCTTAAACATTTTCCTGAATTTTAATGGAAGAATGGATTCGATTTAGTGTACTAAAAGTATTTTAATTTAGTTTATAGAAAGAAAAAATGTTTTCCTTTCGTCAGTGAAGAGCAAATAAATATAAATAACGTTTCAAATCGGATTATTTTTTGGACGTCATTTTTATATTTAATATATATTTTGTGTTTCCAAAAGTGGAAAATAACAACGTAAAGTTTCTTCGTTCTTGATGCAAGTGTAAATTTCTAGGCAAACTTTCAAAGAAAAAAAAAATGTTAACACAAATGTTTAGCTTATTTTAGTTTTGAAGAATGTTTTTGAAACTAAATAAGTAATGAAATTAAATTTAACAAACTAAAGGGAAAACTATACTAATTGGTTTTAATTGTTTATTTTAAATAGTGTTACGTATTAAATTACTTATTTCAAATTACCGCTTCTTGTAGAAAGTTTTCCCAGAATGCTTAAAATAAGAATTTTTGGAATATCATTATTCGAGTTCACTGCATGATATTCAATGCATGAATGAAGCTTTGGTGGTTTTCTTAATTTGTAACATGAACATAGACTAGTTATATTGAAATAAACCTTAATTTGAAAGTTTTATCTTCACTCACACAGACTTTCTGTATAGATAAACAGCCTTTACTGATTAAAAAATACATTTATTTAACTAAAAATATCTAAAAATGAAAAAAAAAAATCTAAAAGAAGCCTGCGGTTGTCTAATATTTTTTTACAAAACAGAATTTTTTATCAGAATAAAAACACATAACATTTAAATAGTTTTAAAAAGTACATTGAAAAAGAAAGATTTCATGTAAATGGTAACGACGATATTTTTTAATTCCATGTTTAGCCTGAAAAACCTTTAAAAGTTATAAAATACATTAGCATATGCTGAAACCATACAACATATTTTAACGCCTTATCTATTTAAGCGTTCTTTAACTACTATCGCAAAAATTTAAAATTTTGTAAACTTTTTTTAAATCGAACCTCACCCTTTGTATTCAGAAGTTAAAATTTCAGAAATAAATAATAAAAAGTCAAAAGAACTATTTTTCCCATTCATCACGAAGAAAGGTGAATTTCTCAACGTGAATCTTGGTGAATCGATCAAGAAAACGCTGTAATTAACGGGTAGACTTCAACGAGGCACCTGAAAAACTTTTTCTCTCCAATCATTAGATTTTCATAGGGCAACGATTTGTGGCTTGCAGTGCAGTCTCAAGGGAGCATACATCTCGGCTGAAAGAAGAAAGATAGGACGATAATTAAGGTATCTTTAATTATACCAGAAGGTTACATTATGGGTTTGAAAGCTTTCCAAGGTTAAATAGGTGTGCGGCCGTTAAGTGGGTTCTGGATTGAAGGCTTAGTAAAAGGATGTTAAAGTGTTCGTGTCTTCTATGCATATAAAGTAGATAAATAATAATTTTGAAAACATGAGTCGTTTTGGAATTGTTCCGCTTTCAAATTTTCACCCATAGTATTTTCCCTGGAGAAAACTGATCATGTTCTAAATGAATAACAAATATTCTGAATATAGATCACTACCCTGATTTAAAATTCTTCTAATTTTATTATTACACTATCCCAACCCTGAGTCCATAACTGAGGACACAAAAATTACTTATACTGTCGTGCAGGATAGCTGCATTACAGGAAATCATGAAAGTCGTACAGGAAATTTTATCTCTATTATCAAAAGATGAATTATTTAATTTAGAGAAGTTATTGAATCAGGTTATTAAAGGGTGAAAATACTTACAAGTATGATATTCAGCGCAGACATACGAAGTGTGGTTAAGTTTATCATATTTTTCAATTTGATATTTGCCTGTCAAAATCAAGCTGCGAAGTCCTGTGTTATCCTAAAAGAAAAAGTATTTCATTCATCGCATCCGCAATGATTTATACTTTGTTTCGGTTTCCCATCCACCATCTAGCTACTGACACGGTACATAATTTGTACAATTTCTCAAACTTTGATCCCCCCCCTATATTTTAAAATATTCAGCAATTGCTTCTAAAACCGGGAGAAAATTGGGCATCTTGCTCATTTTGGAGAAATTGGGCAGTGTGATTGCACATCTACCATGAATTAGAAAAGCCGCTCCTGATTGTATGGTGGTTAGCTGGCTATGATCATAGGTCAGGGCATACTCGCAGATTTGTGCTGGCTGTTAAATTCTTCGTCTCTTCATAAAAGATAACGTCGGTCGCCTAGTTCGTAGCACCTTAATGAAATGGCCATCACTTCCGGCTTTAGGGCCAATGACTGGATGGTGAATGTCCGCAACAGGCTAACAAAATGATTTGGGAGATGGAAGAGGCTACGCCAAGTACCCATTTCTGGCGCTTAAATTACATTACTTGAACTGTATATTTTTCCTTGCCACGGATCGAAATGGTAAGGGAAAATTTAAAGTTCTCTTCATGTTCTTATGGACTTGACAAATGGCTATTTTCAGCTACCCCTGATTGAGAAAGAAAGTACAGCACAGTGATATGCGATGTTCTTTGTGACCCCTTTTTGAGAAGTGCAGAACTAAAATATTAATGTTTAGGTTACTAAACACTTCTTCATACACAAACACTTCATATATTTTTAACCATTGTTAGTGTCCTATGGAATGTAGAAGATCGCAGAGACCTATATCGACGATACAGCTATGCGTTCAGTATCATCTAAAAGTGATTTACAGGAGGTGGGAAATGTATTAGAGAGGTTAAAAGAAGCAGGAATGACAGCACAATCCTCAAAATGTAGAATCGCCTAAGATCAGGTGCAATTCTGAAGGCACAAATTTAGGTGAGGAAAAGGTCAAGTGAAAAAACAATCCAAGACTTTCATATTTTTGCAAGCAAAATGAAAATCAAGATCTTCTTAAGGCTTTATGATTATTATACTCATGCCGTTTACCTAACTATCAACTATTCAAGTCTACGATTTAAACGCTTGTGTGTCTGAATATTAAGAAATTTTTAAAAAAGCAATTCTGAAGTCATCAGAAAAATGCAATAGGCATACGTCAAATAGAAATGTTAGACCATTGTTTTCTGAAGATATCTAAGGTATCTGATCATCCACCTCCACCATAGGACTGAGGCAGTAGATAAAAAGATTATATTGAAGGATCAAGCGGCTAAAATGATGATTAGGATTTTTTTTCTTAGATTATCATGGAGCCAGAGACCTGCTATTTGTAAAAGATCGAGAGATCTTGCTTTGCTGTTTCATGCGACCCAACAGAACTATGTGAAAGTTTTTTTATGCGAGGGAAATACTTGTTTTCGTTGGAAATTTCAAATTTAAACTAATCTATAAATGAATTTCTAAGCTTTTATTTTTATTCACGTTTCATGATTTTTATGTATCTGAGAGTTAGTAAAACTTGGGCTGTGTATTACGACATCATGTGTATACATAAATATTTATAATAAATGTCAAATTATACAGAATATTCTTTATTCTACATATGTATTAGAATATTGACAGAAAATACATAACCCTTAGTTTTCTGAAAAAATTTGGATTTATGTCTTACACTTACGACCGATCCATACAAAATTATTTGCCCACTGTTCATATCAATCCTAAATTCCGACAAAGGGGGAAGGAGAGACTGGATGTGCTCACCAATCTCTCAACTGCACACGATATTTCATCTTCAGCCATCTCTGGTTTCACGTCTAGGACATCTGTGATCATCTCGTTACAATCCAACCACCAGACAGTTTACGCTAATTATGTTTTGATAACTGGATGCATCAGCTTACCCAACGATAGTAAGCCTTTATGAAACGAACCAAAATTAATGTGCAAAAGCTTCACATGACCACTGGCTTAGAGCTATTTTTCGGGGGGTTTTATGAACTTTAAATTTTGAAATTATCCTTAGGACAATCCAATACAGTAGTGGCTGAAAGAGTAAAAAATATGACCTTTTCAACATCGGTGCTAAAACTGCATGGTCTGATGCCATACTTCTGCATAAGTATAATTTTTAAGAAAGTATACTTATGCAGAACGAAAAATGTCAAATCACCATCCTACATTTACCTGCTTTATGAAAATGAAATGGATAAATTATAGCTTCGTATCGTACTAATTCTTCAGAAATTAAAGAGTACTATAAAAATTTCAGTTATTTTTCAGCTTGAGATTGATTTTGTTCTCATGTTAATATATATTAGTTTTTTCAGTTTATGAGAGATACAAATTTCATGTATATGGAGAAAAGAAAAAGGAAAACTTCCGTATAACTGAAAATAACCTATTATAGCTTTCTGAGACATGCTTTTTTAAAGTAATTATTTCAGTTCTGGCACATATAAACTGCTTTCTGGCAAAGCCTTCAAAAGAATGTCAAAGTTATGCAATTCTTTCACAGCTGAGAACGCGCTATCGTGAGGTTATTTACGTTATTTAATTGCTAAAATTCAAAACTAAATAATTTTATTTTATTCTATGAAAACAGCTTCAATATTCGAATAAACAACTGTTTCGTTTAGAGTTTGTCAATAATATAAAAAATTAATCTTGGTAAAAACGATACTTCCGAATAGTTGTGAATATTTCATGCAATTATGTAATCAAATTAATGAAGTCAGATATTCTTTCAAGCCTTTTTTATCTGCTGTAAAAGTTGAAAGCACTTTCAAAATATAACTGAGGAAATTTTTTATTCATTTTACTTTTGTTTTATTCCTTTTTTTATTCTTTTTAAATATTCAATGATGCAGACGGTACTTTTTAAGCAATAACTTTCTTAGATTCACTTCCTATGAAAACAGATTTTTAAATATGTGCAGTCACAAACACTGCATAATAAATGATAAAAATAAAAATAAAATAAAAAATCAGAATTTGCATTATTGGTATAACTTTTTAGCAAGTATAAGAAAATAAATCTCCCCTGCAATGAGAATCAGAAATGCTGAGATTAAAGCTTGATTTGCATTATACTATTTTTTATGCATATCGTAAATGAATCAGTCAAGTTATCCAGAGTGAAAATTCTTCTTTAGATATTTTGATCCAGTTCTATGGTTTAACCACACGTGCACCGTCCCCATTGCGATTGTGGCTCTCTCAATCATGAGGCTCAGAGGTAAATAGTGAATTAAGCGGATGAAATGGACGGATCATTTGTTTACATTTTTCACTAAGCATACACTGTGGTTGATTCAGTTCGTCAGTGGTCAATTCGGGAAAGGCCCTTTCATGGAAAGTTGGTCTAAGGTCAAATTGTTACATCTTTCATTTTAAGTGTACGCTTTAGATGAAATGAAAATGAAAGGCAATCTACACTTATCACTTTCGATGATTCCTCCAAGATGAACATCCAATGTGATAAGCTAAAATGAGCCTTAAGCGTGGTATACGCTGCATCACTTGCCACTGGAAATCACGCAAGTTGTTGGATTTAACGCTTTGCCTTGATTTTGAAGTAGTATTCATTGTATAAAATAATGTTAGTTCAAAATCTCGTTTAATAATTTCTCCTATGTGTATAATATCTTCCCTCACCCTATGGCCCTGTAAAGTAACTGAATTATCTAACAAATACTGGATATTGACAATTGTAAACCCTCTAAAAAGATCGATATCTCAGTCCTTTGTGAACTTGAACACGTATCAGTTTTGATGCGCATCCAAAATGAAAAACTTACTTTGAAGTCATCCAGAGTCTGATCATCCTTATTTAAAATGCACTCTTTACACTTTGGATGAAGCAAATAGGAAATTCAATCTGCTCTTACAACTTTGAATTTTTCCTCCCAGATGAACATCAATATTGATAACTGTAAATGAATCTTTGGGAAACAAATTAAAGTCGCCTTATAACAGGATTACATGAATTTATGTAAATAATAAGTAGATGAACTTTGTGAATGCTATTTGCATTAAACTAAGTTAATATATTTGTAGTATTCCCCTCGACTGTACCGCATTTTTAGGCCTTAAATGTGGTGACGATTCACTCCTGAGAAATGGTCTACAAGATGGAAGGCCTACTGCATGCCATCCACAACTTTGAACGACACTCAACGCGCCTATCCAAAAATACAAGGGCCATTCAAAAAGTAAGTTAAACTCAAACAATATAGGCCAAAAACACTTTATTCAGGAGTGCACTACAAAACAATATGACACACATACAGCACACAATTTCTCTACATAATGTTCCAGTCACTGCAGACATTTGTCGGAACGTTCCACCAATCGTTAGATGCCTTGATGATAGAATATCTCTCCTTGGGCCCAGAGCCAGATTAGAACACCTATCATACCTGGCCATCGCTGGAAAATTGTCTTCCACCCAAATGCCCTTTGAGTTTCCCGAACACGTGAAAATTGCAGGGTGCCAGGTCGGAACTGTACGTGGGATGCTGCTAGACCTCCCATTCAAAGCTCGCACAAGCTCGCTCTTCAAACACGCACATCACCAAATCCTGTGTTGTGCATGCCTTGTGAGGTCTTGCATTGTCATGCGAGAGAACAATGCCTTTGCTTGAAGCGTTTTGCCCATAAAAATCGTACTGTCCCACGTACTTCAACGTTGTAGTAAGCTTCCAGTTTACGCGCCATTTCCTTCTCGTACTGCGCACCAACGGCTGTCACAATCCGAATGAAATTACTACCGTTGGAAGCCGTCGAACTGAACTATCTACTGCGAAAGCTTCGGTCTTGTTTCGCAGTGTTGCCATTCTTGGAGGAACAAGTGTAACTTACTTTTTGAATGTCCCTTGTAGAAAAAGAAGCCCTTGCCACAAAATGTGGATGACAGAAATTTCATCGATACATCTTTGGATTTGAGGTGATCACTGAAACGGATCTCTGAACGGATGATCTGAAATCTATTTTCTGATGTTCTGATGATGATTTCAAATATCGGAAAACGACTGGTGATGATCCCTTAACCTACGAGTCATACCAAATGCGAATATCATTGCCAAAACTATCGTTCTTCTTCATAAAACAGGGGCTCTATTCTGCCACGTACGTTTAAGCGAACGTTCGGATGTGTGACATCATATTGACGTCATTCGTAACCATCTACCGTATGTTGGTATTCTGCAAGGTACGCTAGAGCTTTAGGTGCGGATTCTAACTTCCGTATGTTTACATTCTAGCATACGTTTCAACCCGCCAAGAAAATCGTGGCGTTAGAGAATCCGTACGCTGAAAATGCTTCAAATCAAAAGGGCGGCAGCTGCTTTGCAGATGTTATTTTATCAGCGTGATAGAAGAGCGCGAAGAGGCATGAAGGGATAGGATATTATATTAATAGGATGGAAAAATATTTTAACATAGGAAGAGGGAAATTTTACAAGATAACAACTCATTAATTTTTACTTCAAAGGTATTGAAAATTGCTATTCGGTGTTAAAATGAGCTAAATTTTTAGAAATACGAAGTGAAATATAGCTGCTGCTATTGTAAAACTTAAGTAGGTGCGTCTTTAAATATGATGGCTCCTTACGCATACTTTAAATTAAAGTGTACGTCAGGCCAGTAGCCAGCGAGGGATAAAATTACGGGCAGTTCCCTCCCAGAAAAGAATCCTCAGCATACTTTAATAACTCAAGCCGCCCGTTTGAAAGCCCAGAGGATTTTTCTCAGTGCCGTATTCGAGGGGGGGGGGCGAGGGGCCCTGGGCACCCTCAGAAAATGTAAAATAATTATAAAAATCAGCTATTTTAAAACATTTATATTAACTATTCTAAAAAAAAATTAAAATACCTCCCCCCCTCTCCCGAAGTATAAACCTATATGCGCCGCTGATTTTGGTGACCGGTTTGCCAACATACCAATCTTCTAGATTGCTTTTACAGTACATCATATTTGTATTATTTCTAGTGTTAAAAAATACTACAAATTAAATATTGAGTGCTTAATACATTTTGTCATGTGAAATATAAAATTTGCTGAAGAGTGTTTATTATTTTGGTTTTTCTGTCTGTCCGTCAGTGCTCTAACTGATGTAAATACAGAGGCTGTTTACAGTTTTTTAGAGCGTTTTGAGGCCGGATATAGTTTATATGCTTAAAATATGACTATTTTTTAAATGTTCAATCTGATAGCCCTTTTTCTTGACCATAAATCTACATGGTGATTCCATGATAGATGGGCATTTATAAAAAATTCCATTGCTTTTTATTTCACTTTCACAATTTTCTAGAATCATAGTACATTTGGGCGCTCCTGTAAAGGAACTACAAATAATAGAGGCGCTATGAAGAGCTCTGCTTTGTAATTCTTAATAAAATATAACAATTTTGTTCCATTTGACCATTTGATTGATCGGTTTTGCAATTAAGTCAAAGCTACACTAGAGCTATCTGTAAAGGGGGTTGGTTTGTCTTGGGTGAAAAGCTTTTTAGGAGGTTCAAATGCGTATTCACGTTACATCTGGAGAAACTGCCCAAGACTCAAGACAGTCAGTTCGACAGCCACGCGGTAGGTCAGAACCATGGACTTATACACTTCAGTCATCTACTATGTTTAGTGTCTTATCCATTCGGCCATAGTCGGATTTTCTTTTGTTTGAAATAGCCGAATGTCCCTAAAATAAGCTTTAAAGAATGACTGCCCATAGAGCAAAATGTATTCATTTATTTTGAGTGCTCCTGTAAAAGCTCTATGAATTCTACACACAAGAGTTTCAATACCGTACATGGCGCAGTGCATAGGGATAATATATAGAACTTCGTAGTGGTCGATGAATATTTACGGCTGTTAGCACACGGACAGGCGGATAGAACAGATTGACAGAACTGAAATTATAATCACTTTTCAGTTTTGTTGGAAAGCGTTAAAACATATTAGAATCACTAACAATAGTTAAGATATTACGGAAATTTTATAATGAAAATTAAGTCAACCACAAAAACTTGCGCGTGTTCAGGACTTTTTGCCTGCATTGTAATTTTATTAACATACGCAATTAAATTAGTAAAAACAGTAAAGTAAATGAAATAGCCAGAGATGTACTTTCGTAACACTTTAAGGATCTCCGAGGCGGGAAGGGAGGAGAAAAAAACAATTGAAAATACATAGCCATCCTGGGATACTGCCTCCATCTAGTCGAATCGCCTGGCTGCGGGCCTGTCGCCGTAAACGATTGGAATATATAACTTTCCTCTTCGAAAATGCAAGTGCCTTTTTTTCCGGAGCTGAGCTGTACAATAGGTGTATTTTATGTTATTTAAAATTACTTATTTGTATCATGCAGTTTAACAGAACGTTATTACCACCTTCAAAAATATTCTATATTTATAACATAAATAAACCGTTTATAGATTTTTTTCTTTTCTTTTTTATTTTCTTTTGTTCTTGTTGTTAATCTCACATTCATCAAACTTCGCTAACTGAAAATTCGTTTCTAAAGGAAGTTTTAACAGTTTTCAAAGCAGGTAACTAAAGTTCGAACTTCAGTGTTATCCAAATACATTTTCACTCAAGAAGAATGCTAATGATCTATATTTACAAATAAAATAATATAAAAAAATAAATAAAGAGAAAATTAAAAGTACAAAAGATTTTGAGCTGTCAGAAAATATCTTTCATAAAATGACAGACGAATTTCACGATTAACTATTAAACTAAACTTTTATCCTTAAATTAAAAATATATTGATTTGCCTTGGGGGGAAAATATGACATAAGTTGGTATTTACAAAAGTGTAACTTTTTATAAATGAAAGAGATGAATTTTTTCCTTAAACGAGACTTATTTCCTCTTTGCATTTTAATCAATTTAATTATTAATTGACAGTAATGAAATCACTTACCTAGAGTTTACTTTTAACTGCAAGGTTCTTTAATCTATAATATATATAACTAAGTAGCCACACACCAGCAGGATTCCAAACATGAAGCAGAATTAAATTAATATCTGCTCCAACGATCAGAATCCAGCTAGTAAATACTACACCATACACATGCAGTTGCGAATTTCTAAGTAGGCTAACAAGGCTATAACCTACAAAGACAATAAAGTAGACGATGCTTTCGTTCTGCCTATAGGTAGCCCTTTTGTTCAAGCAGCAAATTTATGAATTCGTCTCTGACACCGTATGTTCCTACCTATGAAAGAATTTTAATAAAAAAAGATTATCTAGCTTAACTAAGCACACATTATATAATACTGAAGCACAACATGCTACATGACACTTATGTTTTAGTCCTTTAAAAATATGTTTAGAAAATAAAATTTAAGAATTCTACTATATAGCTTATCTTACAAATAATGAAGAGATGAGAAACATACATACCATGGTACTTGAGCAGTTTTAAGAAATAGATATGTATATGTACGTACGAGTGATATACTGTATATTTAAAAAACATAAGGTGAATAAACAATTTTAATCTTTTGAAGTTCACAAAAAATAATCAAACTACAGGCAAACTTGCAATGATAATAAGCAATCTATAGTTATATTCAATACAAATTACATATTTAGAATTCTCAAATGAGGTCCATTCTATGAAAAAGAACACCTTGACACAGAGTTTAACAGTAACTATGCATTTAAATAATCTAGCACCCATTACAAAATTAAATACCATTATTATAAAGAAAATACATTAAATAAAGTTTTTATTGTTGAAAAAAATCGCTTCAATGTATAAATATTGTCTTCGCTGATCAGATCGCTATTTATAAAACATGATTAATCCATTATATAACAAGTAATCATGTAAAATGATATATAAAACATTCCAAAATACACAATAAATTCATAAATAATTTATGAAACAAAAGTAATACACATTTTGTTGTTATTTGTGTTCAACTATATTCATTATCAAGTTAAAAAACACAAAAATATAATACAACACTAGTATAGGACTAATAAATGCCTGCATTACGGGTACATAATGTTTATTTACGTTCTCAGATCGTTAGGCTTAGACGATTTCAACTATTATCAAAGAATTAATTATATTTATAGTCATTCAATTTACTTTAAATTTATACAAGAGTTAAAACTTACTGCACTGTAGTTGAAAATGAGCTGAAATGCCTTATTTTTGTCGAATATTAAAGTTATCAAACAATTAAAAAACCTTTTGGGAAATCAACAGGGAAATAAGTTTGCTTGGAGTACGCAGAACCCGGCTGTAACTTATCACTTCGACAGTTTACAAGTTTTCACTGCTTTCCGAAAATCGTCTGCCGAATTTTCATTGGCTATAATCAATAGGAAGTGACGTAAAAATCATCACTCTTGTTTGTGTGACATCGACGTTTTGGGACGAACTGTTTGGAATTTGCTCCGCCTTCCGCACGCTGTGGTCTGTTTCGAACGTTCGTTTGGAGGGCTTCCAGAATACCAATTTTTCGAACGTTCGTTAACTAGGATGCGGCACGGATAAGTTTTGGATGACGTCACAAATCCGAACGTTCGCTTTAACGTACGTGGCAGAATAGAGCCCCAGGAGAATTAGATCCTAAGCGGATGCTAGGTCATCCGCTAATTTTGCACCATCTGTACTTCGTAATGTAGGGATTGTCTCGAAAGATACTCCGTTTACAGTTTTTGGTAGAAGTAACTGAGGAGAAAACGTCGAAAGGCACGATCATAGTTTAATTATACACTAGTGAAATAGTTGTGAATAATCTTCACAGCTATTTCTTTTTATAAATGTGAAAGGCATTCCACCGAAGATACAACACTAAAATTATCGTAAAGGTGCTTTTTCCTGCATTTCGAATTAAAATTACTTTTGTATATTTCAGGTACAACAACTGGAATAGAAACACATTTTTTTACAACAAGGCTTACACACGTTTCCAGATGATTTCCTAATTTTTCGGAAGACGAGCACAGTTCAGATATCTATTCGTCTGTCTTCTGGAAAAGCTGGCAAAAGGGTAGCTCTTTTTTGCACTATAAGCATACAAACCTGGGCAATTCATTGACAGCAAACCCTCAAAGTCGTCTAATTGTGTCATTTTTCTTACCGTCGTCTTTCTTACCGTCGTCACTTTTCTTAGTCGTCTAATTGTGTCATGTTGATATTTGTTCCAGCACACATAATGGGAACCACTTCCGAAAGTGTAATAATTTTCTGCGTAACGAAGTTGATGTTGGGTATATTTGCACTAGAACTCTGCCACCCACAGGTGGTGCAGTGACTAAAGAACTATTCTACCACAATTTGGGTCTAGGTTCGATTTCCGGCTTGGGATAGGGTGTTAACTTTCCTGTCCCTTCATAGGGAGTAACGCTGGCCGCCCACTGGGTGTTCCCATAATAAAATGACCAGTAATTCAAACCTTAGTATTGGCGAATCTTTGATGAACAATTGTCCGCCCTTTGATGAAGTATTTGCGCTAGAGCCTGAATAAGGAGTCACATCTCCTGTATAATCAGAGACAGAACCTGAGAACAAAATTATTTTCCACAGCTATTATCGTATATAAAGAACTTTCCTCCATTTAAATTATTAGCTTTGTCTTTTCTTTATCGAAGTAGATGGCGTACAAAAAATTTATTGCTTGTATAGAATTAAGCTCTGAACGTACCTTTCGGTGTTTTCTCCTCAGTTACTTCTGTCAATAACTTTAGGTGAAGTATCTTTGAAGACAATCCTTACGTCACGAAGCACAGACGCTGCAATGTCAGCAGATGACCTAACCGAAATTCCCATTCTATCAAGAACAACTTATAGTTTTCGCAATGATATTGTCATCGGATCTGTCTGGAAGGTTTAGAGAATCTCATAGTTAGTCGTTTTATGAAATTTGGCTTGCTGACTAGCGAAATCGCCATCATTTCCAGAGGTATCTTCCAATTCTGAATTAGATCCTAAGACGATGTTTGCATCTAAATCCACGATTTCCAGCACTGACAAGTGACAAGAACGTATTAATAAATCAATTTAGGAATGAAAATATAATTAATTATTACATTATATAATCTTTATTATTTTAATAGAAATCCATTAATAATTTTGAAAAAGACACTAGAAATATATTCGCTTGAGGTGTGGAACCTGTAGATGGCAATATTTTGAGCTGAAATTTGGGAACAGTTTGTTTGAATTAGTTTCGCACCATTTAATGACTCAAGCAATGTGAATTTCGAAACAAAGAGTTTTTTTTTTTTTTTTTTTTTTTTCGCAACACCCTAGTATATATCCACTTTCAGTGTTAAAACATGACTGTCGTTCCTTTTTCTTTTTCAAATATTTACAGACCTTCACACCTGCTCTGCCCACTTAAAGAAAAGTATCCTTCCAGTCTTCTTTTACAAGTAACTTGACGACAAAAGCTACGGGTCGGGGTACAACAGGACTCAACCTTGACAACTCTGGAAAACTCTTCTAGATTCATTTTACAACATTGTTCTAAAGAAAAAGAATTCTTAAGAGTTGCATCTTAAACTGGAATATAAAAAATAATATGTGTGTATACGACTCATTCTACCCGCTCTAGCCGGGTAGAATGTTATTTTGTTTTTAATTGAACAAATTTCTGGTACGTCAAAGCATCGCTCGAAACAATAAGAAAAGAAGTTCTTTTCTTGACCAAAACATCAGCTGTTTCATTTGAATAAAGTCCTACATGAGATGGCACCCACTGAGAGTAAACCTCATAATGTTTAGAAATATCCTTGAGGATTTCAAGTATTGAAAGCGTGGCAGAATAACAAATGATACACTGAAACACAAACGAAAAAGAAATGATCAAAATAAAGACAGCCTTTAAACATACCCAGACAGCACATAAGCTTAAATCAAGCTTGACATTTCTTTGAATTTGACGTATTAATACAAGCTTGACAGTTCAATTCATTATAAGCCTGCAGCAAGCTAGAGAAGTCAATTTGAACTGTCAACCTTGAATACAACTTGATTACAGTTTGAAAAGGAAGCTTTCGGTGATGGCGCCATCTGTCGCTGGACATTAAATAAAGAAAAGTTCGTAAAAGTTGTGTTTTATTTTATTACGCACAAAACCTGGACATTAGAACACGCAAGGGGAAGGAATGAATGGGATAAGCCCCTCTAAAGTGTAACATGAGGGGAGTTTTAGTTTTATTTACATCTAATTAACATTAGTAATTCCATTAACTAATTAATTGGCCCTAAAATAAATTTTAATATAATTAACACAATTTAGTTAGTTAAGACTCATAGATAAATAAACAAGAAGTTAGGAGTTTTTGAAAACGTATGGTATGGCCATATATAGATGCTTATCACAAAATATCCATTAGTTAACATTTTTTATTTCGTGATGAAGGAAAGAAAATTTCGAACTTTTTGGTGCACCAAGAAAATTTTTTGGAGTGAGAAACTTTGCTCCTATGCCTCGTAATTGCCATTCCTGGAATTTGCGCACCCATGCGCTAATAATACAAACGGACTAAAAATAAATATTATTTTTTTTTAACTTTTAAATTTATAGTCTTGTTCTAAATAAGTATAAATAAATAGGAAATTTTAAATTCAATTTTAGTATTCTTGTTTTATTTTTATATCGGGAAAATGCAACAGCAAACAAAAATAAGATAAAATGCTTGTGATAGTAGTATGGGGGCCCCAAAATAACCTCTTGCCCCGGGGCCCCGACCACTTAGGCTCTGGCCGCGACAAAATAATGTATCATCAGTCATAAATGTACTTGACTATAGAATTTAAAAAAAAAGATTCTATATTTCCAAATATGGAAATTCTTCAAAATGAAATACAATTATACTACGAAATTGATTTCAAAATCAGTCGGTTGTCTCGATTTGAGTCGACGTTTGTCTCATTCGACACAACATAAGTGTTGCGATATTGTAAGTTTTAAAACATGTGCTGCGGTTAAGTTTATATTATGTTTATTTCCCTATTAGTAGAGTCTCTAAATCACACATAACATTATTTTAATTTTGATGCATCCCATGGAAAAATAAAAGAAACAGATCAACATATCGGCTACTAGATCTCGCCAGAAAACGGCGTGAACAGTCACTTCAAACTTTAGTCATATCAGCCCAAATCAGGTTGGCCGAGTGGTTATGACGTTGTCCTACCAACCCAAAGATACCATGTTCGATCCTAGCCCCGGACATTTGATGGTAACAGATTAAGTTAACTTGAAATTTCAGCGTAGAGGGGAAAATGCGTGGAAATATGTGGGGCGAGTTCGGCGCCCGGTGTATTTAAAAAAATTGTTAAGGAAAATTTTTTAAGCTTGAAATTAAGCTTGCTATGTCAAGCTTAATGCAAGCTGGGCAAGTGTAAACTAGAACACTTGATTCAAGCTTGCATAAAGCTTACACGCTTGAAATTTTCAAGCTTAATTCAAGTTTATTGACTTGATAAATCAAGCTTGCTGCAAGTTTTCTGTGCTGTCGGGGTATACATTAAAAATATGTTAAATGAAATAATTTTTACGTTGTTTTGATGAGTATTTATTTAATCGCTTAGAAGAGTGATTCATGTTTTGAAGACTGCATTTTCCTTTTCCATTTGACATCAAAAACTATCAATTTAAAACTTGGAGTGTGTTGTAAACTTTGCTAGAAAGTTACAAAAATTTCTATAGAAAGAGCAAATTTATATCAAATGTATATATAACGTTGGCTAAAATAATTGAAAAATTCATCAAAAAGAATCATAAGGGAAAGACTGCATATCACAGGAATTCAATTTAAATTATAAGTATTCTGTCAAAATTTTTAACTCCAACCTATCACAAAACAAATAATTTACAATACAAACAATAACTTTGCCGCGTGCTAAGTAAGATCAATTAATCTTCACTTTTTAAGTCTATGCCACGCTTTCTTTATGAGCTTTTAAACAAATAACGGCGCTTTTTTTAAATCACTCAAACAAGCTAAGAACAAATGAAGAAAAACTTAGTAGAAACGACACATTATCACTATGAACACTATAGATGTAATTTAAAAAGTTTCTCCTTTTGAAAAAAGAACGATTACATTTTAAGACACTAAAGGTATTTCCTTCTTCAACAATATAGAAAAAAAAAGTAAAAATTTTTATTTCTTGAAACACATGTAAAATTTTAATTATGTTAGGAGTTTTGATTATTGTATTTTGCCTAGTTTTAATTTATACACAGCGCTTTTAGTTGCTTTTAAAATGTCGGAATACCTGACTCAATGCATCTATGTAATCGATTAAAATGCTAGATAATCTGGTCCGTGTTTCAAGGGCTTGAGTGCTGAAATCAGATGATTTCCCTGGATGACAGAGTTAGTGCTGAAAAGCAGGAGAATTTTATCTCATTCTTTCTGATCCTACCAATTTGTTGAGACATAAGAAGGAGATCAGATATACCGGTCTTCCAGTACATCAGGAATCGGAATTCGGCCACTTCAAGTTATTTCCTTTCCAAGTACTTAATCCTAACCAGCGGACATGTATTTACTATCAGCTTTAGGAACATTCAGATTTTATTTTGAACTTTCAAGGCACAAAAAGAATATGGAAAATACTTTTTAAACTCGAAAAATCTATTTTCTAATATTTTTTACCGATTCAAATTACAAATTCGCGTTCTTCTTAATTAACCTGCGCAGAATTACGTAAAAGAAAATTCAAGCTGTCGGTAGAAAAGTCTACCTGAAGAAATGCAGAACAAAGTACGTTACGTTAGGTATGTGCTAAGGTTTTCGTTCTCAAAGTAGCCTTAATGTAATCCTTTTCTTAGATAAAACTTCTTCAATCATCATCGTCTACCATTAGGTATTTCCTCAGACAATATTTCTACAGTAGACCATTCGAATAAGCTATTATAAAAATATTGTTTTTTGAGACAAGAAATTTTGCTATTCATTAACCTTGTTGAATTACTATATAATACTCCATTTTAAAAGTGAGAGTCAAAATTAAATAACTACTTCAAGTTAAATTTACAAATAAAGAACATCAGCACCTTTCTAATCAGAAAAATAGCCGCAGTTAGCGATTTTCCTTAAATTTAATCGCAAATGCGAGCTGTTTGATTAATAGTTTAACCTTAGTCAAACAATTATCTGAATTTCATTCCTTAATTATAAAAGTTTGTTATAATCCTGCTTTCTGTAATTAGTTCAACAATTAACAAAGTGCAGAATAAAAATTCTGATGCCCTGAGGGAAGGTCTTAAAAACTTTTGCGAGTAAATAAAACTAAATGTTTTACTCTTTGGTGACGTTTCACCTAGAGGTTTGCATAGAGTGCACATTTGAAAACAGATTCCTGTTTGTACATTTTGTTTTATTTTCCCTTAACCTTTAATTGCTTAAACAAAGAAGCGCTTCTACTTCTTTCTCTATCTAATAGTAAATAGCTGAAAATCTTCAAGAATTTATTTCAGGAATAAATGTTGATGTTTTTTATTAATGCTGCGTGACCTGTGTAAATGTATAATAGTACTTAAATTATTCATTTAAATGCAAGCGTTTGTGTATGGAAAGAGCTATTGTATTCATTATTACTATTTGAAAACATTTCGAACATTTTACGGATTAAACTTTTGATATCGAATAAATGTACAATTTTCGTTTTTTTTTTTTTCGTTTTCTTTTTTGTATTCATTTTTATTCCACCTTTTTTCAGATTATTTCAAAGTTGTGAAATTCAGCATTTTTCGCCCTCAGAGAAACTTGTGTTTATACACAAATTTTTCCCTCATTTTTCAACGAATAATTTCCTTACTCTACTACGTCCGTACTACTACTACTATTAAAATCTATCTGAGGTCAGACTTACTGAATCGTATATGTGTAGCACGCAGATGTGTAACAAAACAGTGTGCTACGCAAAGTACAGGAAGAGTTTTCTCTACGGGTGCATATTCAGATTGTAGTCGAAGGAAGTTATTTAACGCCAGTTCATTTAAAAAACCTGTTTAAAAATTTTTATTTTCAGCATAAGCTGTATATTTATGTTATTTTATTGGCTACACATTGTTAAAGGTTAATCTTCTTTATTGCAATCTATATTCATAAAATAATTAATGAAATTTCTAATAAATATTACAAAGCTCAGACCATGTACATTAATTTTTCTCAAATTCATTTTGTATACAACCCCTATTTCGCAGCTCGGAAAGTGCTCTAACTTTGGGCAGCTGTAACTCGGCGAATTTTGGTCGTAGAAAGACGAATTGTTTTTTATTGTACATGAAATTGCATGAAGAAATTTTTTCTAAATATAACTGATAGGACCGAGGGACCGTATAAAAATTTAAATTTCGTAATTTTTATAGGATTTGATTTATTGACTTCGATTGTTTATCATATAATAGAGTACACAATTTAAAGCATTTTTTCAATTGGAACTATATGTCTCTGACTAACGGTTTAGGAAATAGCCATTGGACAGCGTTCGCACTGGACACCCTGTATATATGACTTAAATTTGAATGAAACTGCTTATATTTTTAGTATATTTATTTTTTTATTGTATACAAAATGTTTTTCTACAAATTATTCTCTGCAAATTCTTAAACTACAAAGGATAAACAGCAATGTGGTATTAAACTGTGTTTCAATAAAAATAATAACTTTCAAATATTTCCATACAATTCTTTAACTAAGTAGTTGGTGATCATACTGTAAAATATCTTACAGAAAACCATTTTGGATTTCACATTGCATTTTGCAATAAATTTTTGTGTATGTATTAAGAATTAATTACTTTTAAAGTACTTTGTAGAGTTTCTTTATAATAGTTCTTAAGAATCATGTATGTGTGATATTACAAAATTTTATTCAAGAAAATTATTTTTTCTACTAAATCCAGTGTTGCCGATTGGCAACAAACTATTTTTTAGTCGCAAATCAAAGCTTTAAACAAAGCATGATTTTTAAAAGTATTTTCTCCACGATTTGCTTAAAGCCAAAAACATTTTAAAATTCATTTTTTAACTTTCAGGCATTTAAGCGTTAAATTTTAAGCCATACCTTTATCGTCAAATTCAGGTGAAATTAATTCAACCAAACAAATTTAGATCTAGCCTAACAATTAAATCCGAAATATATAACCTTGAAATATGGAGAATTGCACAACGAACGATTGAGTGCTTGCTACAAGATGCTTTAGACTACCGATCAGTTTCTTGTCAAGTCGAGTGTCTCGATGGATGGGCGAGATTTTAATTGTGAAACGTAGTCAAACAAGTCATCATCATTATGCTATATTTCGTCAGTGTAAATCATGTTTTTTTATTTTATTTATTTATTTCTAATGTTACTTTCATTGGATATCTACTGAAATATTCCATGTTTGAATTTTATGAGTTATATTTTTCTTTCTTTTTAATTATTTATTTCGATTGTTTTTGGGCTGTCTTATTACAAGACTGTTATTTTGATTCAGTTTTTGATCTTACTCCCCTGATTAAAATGATTAATTAAAAAGTAGTAAATATAGTTCAGAACGTATTCTTGAAACGTGTATATTTATTTTAAATTGCCACTGTTCATGCTTTAACACTCTGATTGTCTTATAGATCATAAATATAGATCAGTTTGAATTTCCTAATTCATTATTCGTGGTTCAAAAAGTCGATTTTATTCAAGCATAAAGTTATTTTTTATTATTGTATATATAACAAACATAACGGAATTATATTTAAATAATAGACATTTTTCAGCATCTTTTTTTACACTAAAATGAAATTTTTACATTGACAGCATGTTTCTTTTGCGACTCATTCTAAACGAAACAGCGCAGTTAAGGAATATATTTTCCTTTTAGAGAACTTTTTATGTGAATAATGTATATTTTAAATCTTTAAAAAAATCTCTCTTTTCACTTTTTGTTATATCTTAAGATACTTTTAAATTAAGGCGAATGCTTTCCTCCTGGGTAAAATCAAAATATATAAATACAAAAGTGAAAAAATTATCTGTAAGTTCTTCGCGTTTAAGCATTTACGTTTTATTTTAAAGCTGGAGGTATGTGTAAAACATTTTAATATATATAGTTCTGAAACACATTTTTATTTATTACATTCGAGACACTTTCGCAAACACACGCTGAGTGAAAATATTTTATTCCTCAATGCATTTAGCTCTACTTTACTCGTTATAAATGCATAAGAAGAAGTCGAAATCTGATCCTCCAATGAATAAGAAAATGGTGTTTTATTCCTATAAAATATAACAGTTCAATAACTCTAAAAGTCTAAAATAATTCTATAGAGATCTTTCCTAGAATCAAAGGAATAGACCTCATCTAAAAGAATGTAAAATTTCAAAGCAATATCTCTAAAATTCTCACGTGATTGAACCATGAGGTATTAAGCAAATAAAATGAAATGCTTTAGAATAACAGTCTTCAAGAAGTTTTTTAAATCTCTGGAGCATCAAATTTTGGCCTTTTCAAAGGGCAATACATTTATTCTACCTTCTGAAACTTTTTACGATGATATGATACCGAAGTGAGGGTTACTATTTTACTTTATGTGTATAAAAAAATGTGAACAATTCCCTGTTATTCTAGCATTAAAATATAGGGAATCGAAGGTATCGCGTGTTTGAAGAAAATAAAATCTTTCAACTTCCCGTATGATATTTCGAGTTTTTTCTTCTTCAATTTTATAACATTATATTATTTATCACCGGGATATGCAGATAGAATCTCTCGCTATAATGGATAGTCAGAATAGAAATTTTTTGGCAACAATATTGTTAAATTTATCAGATTAAAATAGAATTTTTAAAAGAAAAGTATCATTTTGTCTTTTTGGTAATTCTTATTTTGGGTGAGTAATGTACGTGTGCAGAGAATGTAGCATGTAATCATGAACTAATGACATTTATTTTGATTAAAAATGTGTAATTAATTTAAATATATTTATCAACTTTTTAATTTACTATTTAATGTGCAGAAATGGTTTAAAATAATGCGTTTGCCTCATTTTTCACTTCATTATATAGAATCTAAATGTAAAGAAGTAAGGAAGAGGGAGACCATTTTATAATATGTATTTTAGAAAAATGTAAACAAATAAATCAGAGATAATAGGAAATGTAATGCATTATAAGATTTTGGTACAAATACATATATACATAACTAACACTTATAAAATTAACACACGTGCCATTACATATAATACTGATAGACTATGTAGATATTATTACAGGGTGCCCAACAAATACTGATTTAAAATTAAAAAGCTTCAAAAGCAAAGATCTATAAAGACTGCAGCAAACGGTATGCTTATTATGTAATGTGTAAAACTTTTACAGAAGTTTCCCAATGCTAACTGTAATAACTACTAACATGCAGCAGCAGACACAGACTTCCTTTAAAGGGAGAGGTATTAGGAACGTAATCTTACTGCTTAAAGGCGTAATCTAATCTAATGCAATGTTTTGTTTATAGTACATAATATTTTTGCCAGTATATCCCATAATATTTTTGCCAGTATATATATACATAATATTTTTGCCAGTATATAGTACATAATATTTTTGCCAGTATACTTAATATTAAAAAAAAATAATAATCTATGTATACAAAACCACAAACTTTTTAGAATAATAGCTATATTTAATATTTGACAATTCAAAAAATTCACAAATACTTTACCCAATTTAAGTTATTGCATTTTTATTTTGAAATTGGTATTGGAATTTTCTTTGTTCACGCAATAATTGTTATTTAAAAGTTTTGCGATTTGCACTTACCGCAACTAATTAAACTGAAGTTACTTAAAAAAGGAACAACATTAAAATAAACTAAATAAGATATACATGTTTAAAAGAAAAACTCTGTTTTTGAATCGATATGATTTCATAAAATAAGAAGTACTTTAATCATTACTTTAGATATTAAATATTAGTTTTTTTAACTTGTATTTTACATTTTAATTTCCATTAATATTGTAGCAGTATCTTGAAAAATACTTAAACTCGCCGCTTAAAAAATGTCACAGAAAAAAAAACTAAGAAAACTGATGGCTTATTGATATAAAAAATTAATTGCTAACCTTAATGAGGAAATGACTTTCATCGTTATTAACGAGACATTAGGTGTACACGTGCATGAATTTAAAGATATAATTTACAAAACAAATAAAGGCATGTAATTTAGTTGAAATTTTTATCCAAGGAGGGATCACTATTTTTTTTTATAAATATAAAATGTTCAGTTTAATTTTAAGCTGCCAAATGCAGATTAGTCTCACTGAAGCACACCAATACTTTACCTATCATACATATTTTTCGGTTATGAATAAAGTTTGCTAGTATATTTTAAATTTATGATTATAAATTTAAAACGTACTTGATGGAATAAATAAATAAAAGCGTGTAATTTGTTTTTTAACAAAAATTTGATTAAAATTTATTCAGTTAGTAGATACTAAAACGCTTCGTATTAAAACTTATATCATCATAAAATTGGCGTATACAGATTAGACGCATCGAACCTACTAATACTGTACGAGTAAAGCAATCATAGAGGTAATTGGGTTATAAAATTAGTTTTTTAATACTTTAAATATTTGTGTAGAGTGTTTTACAACTTAAGTAAACCGACACAAAGTATCACCAAACATGTAAGGTAATACGGAGGGAGATGCCGCATATTAGGATTGTTTTTCCTAGTAAATGAATCATTCCACAAAAATTGAATAAATTTTTATGTATTTATTTTACTTTCTGCCGCACAACTTTTGATTTTCCTCTTATTTTGTATGTAGAAACACAAATACTAATAAAGTTAATGTCCATTCGAAAAAAAAAATTATATATCTCTTTTTTTTTATTCGAAGGAATTGAAAACTGTACATTTGTACATTTATGCAAAATTTAAGGTTTTCTTAAGTATTTTCTGGAATAATAAAAATAAACAAAAAATTCAATCAGATTTTAAATGTGTATAAGATTCTAAATAATTTTCTGGAAGAGTTTTAGGTCTATCTGTATTTTAAAAATTTCAGAATTTTAAAAAAGACTGAAATTTTGATCAAAATATCAGTTTTTGAAATAAAATATCTCATTAAAGAATTATTGCAAGAATTGTAGTGAAAGTAAACTTTCAAATCTATAGTCTTATTCGTTTTAGTTAAATAATTTTGAAAAAAAAATTAAGAATTTAAAGCCAATTTACAAAAAATTAAATGAATAAATAAATGAATCAAAATATTTTTCTCCCTTTTAATTAGGGGGTTTGGAAACTGAAACGTTGCATGTTTTTACAAAATTTAAGGTTTCTTAAACCTATTGTACTTTCTAGAATAATAAAAGTAAACAAATAATTCAAACAGATTTGAAATGTATTGTTCTTGAAAGAAGAATCAGACTTATTTTTTTACCTTGTTGAATTATAACATTTTAAAAAAAGATAGATATACATTTGTGACAGCGTGTAACTCAAAAGGGAGACCTGCTATTATTTCGAAAATGCACATGGAAAAAACTTTACATTTAATCAGTAAATTTTATTCTGTTTTTCAGATTTGTTAATGAGATAGAGTCTTGAAATTGGAGGAACGGCAGTCAGCCACAAAGGACTGTGCTAAGCCAAACCTGGCATTGCACAGTTATTGAAATCAGAACAAAAATAAATAATAATGATAATAATAATTCATTCACTTAATGTTTTACTTAATTTTTAATGCTTTTATAAATACGATATTGCTGGAGGGGGAGGGATGTTTGAGAAGGGCGAGATGTTACTTTTGGTGGGTCTTAATTTGCCATTGCGCAACTATTGAAATGGAAGAAAAAAACATTTTATTTTTATTTTTATTTTTTTTATAGTTCTAAAATCATAGTACTCCGTCCAGGTTTAGTGTTGTGTACTCATCCTGTTAGCGTTGAAAAATCCAAAGGAGATAAAATCATCCGAAAACTTTGTATACAACCCATGCACTATCGTTCTTTCAAATCTTAAAGCTAGTACGCTAATATCTGTCCCAGAAAAGTGAGAAAAATGAATTTTGGTATATTTATTAACGCCAGATATATCTTTTACAGTACAGATCCATGGCTTTTCTTCATAAACGTTTTCCTTCTTGATACTCTCTAAATCAGTGGTTCCCAAACTTTTTTGTCCTTCTCTTCAAAAAATCTTCAACTAGATTTTTTTTTCGCGAACCACTACTACATAACCATAACCAATATAGACTGTATAAAATAGTATAGTTTATATATAAAATACTAAAGTTTAATTTTTCCCACCCTTTTCGACCCACCGAAATTTCTCCCGTGATCCAACAATGGGTCGCGGCCCATAGTTTGGGAACCACTGCTCTAAATAAATATTTTCTTTTGTATTTTCTTTACGGTTTTTGTATCAATAAAATATTTAGAAAGGGAGACTTCACGAGCTCTTGAGAGTGGACATTTATAGGTACCTAACTGTGGTTTCCTTGTGTACTTAATACTCTAGTACGAGAATTAAACCTATTGGCAATAATTTCTACTGCTTATTGAACTGCTTGCAAAATATAGTGGATTCCAGGTAGAGTTTTACGATTTCTAATAATGATAGAGTATGGGTTCAACAAAAAATATTCTGATGATTTTATCTATGAATATGTCACCGAAATTGGTGCATTCGAGCACACAACTTTAAACCTGAACAGAGTGCTGGAATTCCAGAACTTTTTTTAACCTTTTCGCGCCGACTGTCACGTATACGTGCCACTAAGAAACGCACTCAGTTCCCGGCCGACACGCTGGCGTGCCAGAGCGTTTCCTCGTTCATCCCCGGCCGTCACACAGTTGTGCCAGTGTCCTGGAACGTTTTAAAAACTATAACTTTTGGCACAAGATGGCATTGTATGTCCATACGGTTACAGATACATGCAGATTTGACCTTCTACTCAGAATGGGAGTAGCATGACTCCCATACACGTGGTTTTTGATAATATAAACGTAAGTTGAAAGGAATGTTTCTGAATGGTATACTTTATGACGGCTCTATAAATTCGTACGTGGTATTTCTTTATAGTAAGCAGGGAGTTTTATTTTCGCTACAGCGTTGGGTATTTAGGTTTGCAGTCCAGTTTTTAGTGGATAATTAGATCTAGTAGACGTGGATTTTTTCTCATTTTACAGTTAGAATGTCGAAGCTTCGAAAGTGTTAGAGCTTGAAATAGCAGAAATGGAGCAAATTATTTGAAATTATGAGATATTGATTCTGAAGCAGATTCGGATAGTAGTGATAGTGACACTATAATATATTCTGATTGTTCTGCTCATGGATTTAGGCTTAATAGCGAAAAACTCTTCGGCCCTGGACAGACACTTGCGAAAGAGACTGCCGGCCTCAGCGATAAGCGCGCGTTTGCGCTTCCCGTCGCGAAAGGGTTAAGAACAAAAGCCTTAAATAATTTGGTTATTTTTTGTTCCATTTCAGTAGCTGTGCAATTGCAAATTAAGATCCACCAAAGGATCTCACCCCCTCCCCCGCCATTTCTCGTAGATTTATAAGAGCATTAAAAATTTAAAAAAAAAACATTAAATTAATGAATTATCAGTATTATTTATTTTGTTCTGGTTTCAATAGATGTGAAAATGCAGATTAGGCTTAGCACAGTCCTTTGTGGCTGACTGTCATTCCTCTAGTTTCAAGCACTGTGTTGTGAAATCTGTGAAACAATATCGTTATGATTAGGTTTAAGGTGTCTGAAATGGAACTATCACGCTACCAGATTGAACCATCATTTACTCTCAGTTCTGTTGCAAAAAGTCAGCTACAGAATGACACCGAATCATGTGTACTGCTTATGGTACTACTGTTGTATCATACGACACTGTAAAGATTTGGTACCAAAAGTTCAAAAACGAGGACTAGGACATTTAAGAAGCAGAGCGCTCTGGCCGGCCTACTGATATTGATGAAGCCCGCCAACGAGAATTTGTGGAAGGATATAAAATATTCATCCACTCGAGAGCTAGCTAAAAGGTTAGACTTTAGTGCCATATCCATTAGTCGCGCTAAGCATTTCATATACTTGATATATAAGGTCAATCGCTCGGTACAGGCTGCGCTGACTCATGCAAATCTGGCGGAAAACTTTCGTTACAACCTGATAATACTAACGCATGTTAAATTTTAATACAGTTATCTCTTTCCCTTAATGAGATATTTAATTTCAAATACTGGTATTTTGAGCAAAATGTCAGTCTTTTTTAAAGTAGTCTGATTTTTTTAATGCAGATAGAGCTACAAATCTTACAGAAAATTATTCAGAAACTTATACACATTTCAAATCTGTTTGAATTATTTGTTTACCTTCATTTATTATTCCAGAAATGTAATAGGTTTAAGAAACCGTTAAATATTTTAAAAATGCGCAAATTTGCAGTTTATAAACCTCTTAACCCATTTGTGCCTGGATATTTTTGCGACTTTCTTCGATTTTTACTGATAACAGAAATAATAGATATATTTCTGATGTCAACTTCTTGAACAAGGGATGATTTCTTTTAAAATCATTATGCATAAAAATAGAAATATCAACATCCTACTTGGTCATGTTAAACTATTTTGTTGTGTTGAGGCTCAGTACTCATGAATAAAGGCTAGGAAAAATAAATAACGTTTTCGACTAATAGCGAAAATGCCGTCCCAAAAAAGGGACACTAATATATATATATATATATATATATATATATATATATATATATATATATATATATATATATATATATATATATATAGGGTGTCTAGTGCTAACCGTGCCCAATGGCAATCGAAGGTAATATACGGTCAATTCCGTGTATCAATTCCTATAAAAATTACGAATTTTAAGTTTTTACACGGTCCCTCGGTCCTGTCAGTTATATTGAGAAATGTTTTCCTTATATAATTTCACGCTAAAAAAATTCTTCAAAGTGTTTTTTCAATGAGCGGGTGTTAAAAAACTTGAAATACAAAAACAAGAGAACAAATCTCTTCATTAAGCATTAAATTAGAGGATGAAACATTTTAACGTACGTATATAATGCATGTTAGAAACTTAAAATAATATTACAAATCCTGTTAGTGTAACATTTGCTCATAGTTTCCATTGGCTGCAATGCAAATATGCACCCGTGTAGAAAACTCTTCCTGTACTTTGCGTAGCATACTCGGTGTTAGACATCTGCATGCTACACATTCGTACGTCTTTGTAAGTCTGATCCCGGATAGATTTTTATAGAGTCTGACTATAACCCTTTGCTTAAAAATTAGTAATTATTGCTTCTCTCTTCGTACTTTGCCAAAAAGTAAAATTATATCCTATAATTTAAAATTTCAATATTTATATGGTCCCCTAACGGTTTACCGTAAAGGGACATTTTTAAATGTAGAAAAGCGATTCAAGTCAAAATGTTTGCTGCTTCATAACTCAGTGAATTTTGGTCGCAGAAGGGCGAACTTTATTTTTTTAACTGTGCATGAAATTGTATAAAGAAAATTTTCCTGAATAGAAGTGATAGGACCGGGGGACCGTATAAAAATATAAATTTCGTAATTTTTATAGGAATTGATTTATTGACTTCAATTGTTTCTGATATAATAGATTATACAATTTAGAGCATTTTTGAAATGGAACTATGTGTCTCTGACTAACCGTTTAGAAAATAGCCATTGGGCAACGTTAGCACTGGACACCCTGTTAAGTTCTTATTTTTTATATAAGCAGTTAACTAAAACGAATAAGAATACAGGTTTGAATGTTCACCTTCACTACATTTCATGCAATAAATTAAATTCTTCCAATCGATCCCTAATAGCACAGATGGTCACAAAACAGTCGCTGTAACGTCACAGAGGGTCACAACTGTCACAGGACTATCACAAACTAGTTACATTGTGACTTGTGAGTGATGCGACTCCACTGTGTGGTCACTGCGACCCGTTCTTTGTGACCAGTCACCAGGTGACGTCACTGTGAATTCACCCTGTGACTACTGTGTGATCGGTCACTAAGTGATCGCTTTGTGAAGTCACTGCGGGACTGATTTGTGACTGCGAGTTGTTGTGACGTCATAGTGACTGTTCTTTGCGATTTAGCAAACAAACTTATTTGTAATCACATTTTTTTGAGTGATACCTTATTTCAAATATTTAATGACCGGGACAGCACTATTTGGCAGTAATGGGCCTGTATATATTTCGTAGTGTTGGCATAAATTTCGTTATTTTAATTAAATAATATTGTGTCACATTCATACGGTGTAGAAGTGTTAGAGGATATAAGTTCCGGGCACCCAAAGGCACTGCAAAGATTTTTTTTTTTTTTGAGGGGTGGAGAAGTTCATATTATGCCTTTAAATATTTTAGTACTAAAAACTAAAATAATACAAACGAGTTCAGTATGTATAAAAATGTTTACTACACAGACAGTGGAACCTCCACTCTGTATATGACAGTATATAACCCCCACTTTGTACAGAATTATGAATTTTAATCTTAACATTTTTACAATTTATATTAATTTTTTTAAATTTTGCTAAACTTTTTCTGAAAAACATATTTGGAGACTTTCTTCTACGTTAAGCCCCTTTTAAAATCTAGCGAATTAGGGTGCAGAAATATGTTAGAGAGTATTACACGAAGACCAGACAGGGTTTTGCATGAGAGCTCAGCTCCTGTAGTCTTTTTTTCTTCAGAGAATTTTAGATTAAATTAAAATTTTAACAGCCTACATAATTGATTCTATTGACATTTTTTATTAAATTAAATATAGCAGAGGTAAAACAAAAGATGACTTATTTTTTAAATAAAAATCAGGTAATTAATGCTCAAATTTACAATAAAACAAATTAGAGCTCCTGCAGCTATTTTGTTAGAAATTCAGCAATGAACCAGGATTTACATATTATTTCTTTCAATCTGTTTTACTCTCGAATCAAATGTTCTATTTCACACCCTTTTACGTGCCTCCTTACGGGAAGCAAGAGGTCAAACCCAGGGTCAACTAATATCTCACGGTTGCACGATAAGGCACCAAGAATTCGAACTGTTATCGCGGATTTGGCTATATTAATTCAGATTATTTATACGAAGTACAAATGAATTTTTTATGCATTTGAAGATTGGCGAGTGAGAGAGATTGTCGAGTATAGTAACCCATTCTTTTTTCTTTTGGTGTTTCATTTCGTTTTGCAAATCTTGAAACGTTGAGCGGGAAGCCAGTTATGAAATATGCTTTTTAGGATACAGTTTTTCCGGTTTCAAGACTTTCGAGAGGGTTATTGCTATAGACTAGTAAGATATCTCTGTTAGGAGCAATAATAATTATAATAAGATTTGCATCTGCAGTGATATCTTGCTGGTTATGGATAGTGAAAGTGGATTTCAAAGTTTTACAATTGGATTTTACATTTTTTAAACAGTTGGGAAATATTACAGGTAAATTTTTACTTTTACTGTTTTTATGTTGCTAGCTGCATCAATCTATGGCTGCATTCATATCTTGTTACAGTTATTCGACTTCTTTGTGACTTAAAATGTAAGTATACATATTAGTATTATGAAATGTTTGTTTTTACTTTTTTAATTCATCATTATTTGGAATTTTCTAGTTATGTTTATCTTGTCAACATGGGCCTGTTGACTCCTTAGGCAGATAGCCCTCGTGTAACCAATCTAAAAAGCATGTTTGACGCATAACTAAACTAGAATGTCCCACATTTTAAAACGTACAAAACTTAAAATACCGTTATAACGAAATTTTAGGGACCTCAAACGCTTTCTCTTAATTTGCTTTGAAAACTAATAATTGCTTGTCTTTCAAAATAGTCCCATACGAGTAATGTCGTGACGAGGGTTGTGGTAGCGACACTTTTGTGTTATCGGAGTCGACATTGTGACCACTATGTACCGGCACATTTCAGTTGCAGTGTGATCGCGACTACGCTGTGACGACGCATTGTAGTCACTGCGACCGCTCTGTGTCGTCACTGAAGGGTCACAGCGGCAACCGTCGTCGCAGTTGTGACTACTCTGCGGGGTCGCATTGTAACGTCACCGTGGACGGACATAGGGACTGTGGCGTGACTAAACGGCGGCGTCACAGCGACTCTTTGTGACTCTAATGTCACTGTTTCGCGTGGTCACTTTTTAGTCACGGGTGACAGTTGTGCTATTAGGGATATAGTGGATCCAATCACACTTGAGACCTTTTTAAACGTAAAAATATCCTTTGTAAATGAATATGTGTGTGAATCAGCGTAACAAGTACGTGTGTCTTGGTAGTTTATTAAATTACGGAACTGGTCGTTTTCTAATGATTTATCAATAAGAACGTGGTTTTCAGAATTATTACCATCAATTACTATTAATTAGAACGTGGTTTACTTTAATCCGTTCAACAGCATTTTTTGTTTACAGTGAAATAAACATCCTAGTTGTGAAGAAATAAAATAATTTTTTTATAATACTGTGTTGAATATTCATACTGAAACATTAGTGAAACACTGACGATTTTTTCAAAATATTCGACATTTGAAAAAAAAATTATGTGCAGAACGAATTTAATTCCGATCAATCATTTAATTAGTAGAATCAAATTTCGTTGTGAGCAAGAAACTTGATCCGCTTTCCGCTCGTAATTTTCAGTGATAGTCTTCATGATGATAAAATGTGAATTATATTTGTTTAAAATTCTTAATTTCTGTGAAAATGAGAAGATTTGTAAAATCATAATACATATGTATTACGGACAACCTAAAATATTGCATAAAAATATTAAATATTTTTATTAAACAAAATAATATTTTGGGCATTTCCCCCGAAGTATTAGATGATGATGGCACGCTAATTTTCTATAGCCATTTAGTTAGTCGATTCTGTTTGCCTTGTAGTGTAACAAAATACGCATCTCACTTATATTGCTAATACCTTATATATAAAAAAACTATTCGTTTATGAAATATGATAAATGAAATATTATAAAGGATTTACCCACTAAGTTAAATACTCACGAGATCCAAAACAGGGGAGATTAAAAGCAATGAATTAAGATAAATTGACAATCCAAGTGCACACTGGGATAAGACTCCTCACTCAAGAGAGTCAGTATTCCTTTCGGTTGAGATATAAGAACACTAACAGCAAACAGGCGTCAATCCCCGAATTATTTTAGACTATTTTATCCTTCATCAGTGGTAAGTAACTTGTCGTAGTAGTAGATGTTATAAGCGATTTCTTAAAATAAAAATGTCCTGAAAATGCCCTGCGATACCTAATGAAGTGTCACTTGGAATAAAAATTCGTTCATTCTTAAACATACGGACTTTGGCACCCTTCGAAAGCGATATGATTGATTATGAAATTAAAGCTTGCATTTATTATTCCCCCCCCCCCGAAAGATTCGATATAATGCTACGATACTGCGAGAATTTATTGTATACATTTTCACGCAATAAAGCGTTTGGAGGCAGATTTTAAGTACTTGATATTTACTTGATTTCATTCATTCATGATAAATATTATCCTTATATAATCCTACAATGTGCGCGTTAAAAAATTTAAGAATCGTCATTTAACCATGCGTCATAGAAACTTAAGAGCAAGTTTGTGGCAAAT
Organism: Cheiracanthium punctorium; assembly: GCA_038373885.1. Classification (NCBI taxonomy): domain Eukaryota; kingdom Metazoa; phylum Arthropoda; class Arachnida; order Araneae; family Cheiracanthiidae; genus Cheiracanthium; species Cheiracanthium punctorium. The sequence continues at coordinate 750,414 of JAWZYV010011642.1, forward strand.
CTATACTTGACATGAGAAGGATTTTAAACAGATTTTTCATGTTGTTTCCTCATTTGAGCATGGACACAGAAGAATGGTCTCTCATTTCGTATGAGAAAAGTTTGCTTTGCAAAACGAAGACACTAAATTCGGTAAATGTAAATAACTGCAAGAAAAGAAACATTAAAGCTGTATGCAAATTAAACTATATGATTGAAAGAGTTCTTTGAATTTTAAGCCCCACAACTTATTTCTTCTAGTTATGTCTAAATCCCAACAAACACATTCAGATACTTCTAAGCTCCCCGACCAAGGTTTTGTAAACAACGGTTCATTATGTTTTTGAAACATATGTCTTTATTGGAAACTAATCCATTACATTTAGAATCTCACACAATGAAGAAAAAACAAGCATTGCAAAATAAACAGACAAAAAGACTAAAGGCGACAATAAGTCGATCACTCACACCCCAAAAGTCAAAGGTGAAGAGAGTTGTTAAGAGGGGACAGGCACTACTGTTTAGTCTATGAGGCTTCCAGATTCCCAATACAATTGTGAGACTTCTCCTTGGAGTTCAGCATCCTGGCTCAGTACTGGACATTTCAATGGAGGTTCTTAATTCACAGTTCTAGTTATGCAAATTTGGCTAATGTTCGAAGTGAGGACACCTGCTAGACAGCCGTATCCGTTTCTTAATCTGAAGTTGGACACTGCCTCTTTACTTGGTCTAAAGTTGAAGATTTTCCAGATTTCTTGAATATTGTTATATGTTTTCAGTTTCTTGAGCGATTCTGGTGGAACTTGTTTTTTGCCCAATATTCTCGCAGTTTCCTCTCTTTGCAAAAAAATCCCCTGCTTCGTTACCTTTAATTCCTACGTGGGAAGCTATCCATTAGAATACTATTTGCTTGTCTTTAGTTTTTAAATAATTAATATCTTTCTTAATTTGAGTTATTATTGGGGTTCAAGATTGATGATTTAACGAGACAGCTTACATGGCTGCTCTAGAATCTACGAATATTACCCTTTTAGAATAGCAATCATTATTTACTCTAAATTTTAAATTATTTATTTCTAAATGCATGGATTTGGGCGTCAAAGTTTGTCATAAATTTCCCTACATGTGCATACTGGGAAAACAACTCAGAGTGTACACCTGCTCTAGCTACTTCGTCTATTTGGCAACTATCTGTAAATATTCTTTTCCATTGCGGTTCTGGGTATTTTTCTTCCATCAGCGACTCGGCAGAAACCTTCAGAAACGCTTCGTTGTTATCTTTCTTAGAAAGGTCGTCCAATGTTAAGTGATGGTCTACATTCATGTACCGCAATTGGTTAACTATTTTAACTGTTCATTACTTAAAAGTAAAATGCATTAGAATTTTTAAGAATGATAATTTGTTTTCAGTAGTGAATTTTTTCGAAAACATTCTTTTTATCTTAGAAACCTACATGCGAAATTCCAGAAACAGCATAAATTGTTTTCATCTGGCAGTTAATTGACACATAAAAATGGCTTTTGAAACCTTGTATTGCAGTATTCCCAGATTTAGTTTTAAATACTTTTACCTTTTCTCTCTAACTTATCGCTTTAAAACCTATGAAGTGAATAAAATGTAATCGGGTAGCCTGCAGCGTCAAAGTTTGTCATAAATTTCCCTACAGGTAATACTTTTAATATCTGTTTTAGGATTAATCCCTGTGTCAAATATTTGGTGAATAAGGCAATAAGAATAGTTGTACCGAGGGAATATACACTCTCTCTCTCTAGATATATATATATGAAATATCATCACGGGTACGGGAAGGTTATTGTCATGTCTTGCCCTTGGTGGAATGAGACTTCGCTGACCGTGGTGCTGGACAACAGCGGCTCTTATAATATCATGTCGGATTGAGTGCAATATTCCAGCATCGGGGTCTCGCAGTCGGAGGACCGCTGCTGGAGTCCGCAGGGCGCAGAAGGAGGACGGTGTACTCGGGCTGAGGCTGTTGTATTGAATGAACCAATCCGGGACTACGAAGACCTATTTTTATTTAGTTTTCACACAATTTACATGGCAACTGAAATCACGAAAAAACCCCTCTCCGAGCTGCGTTTCAAAATATATAACCTCGGATCACGAGTTCTATAAATTATCACATGCTCCAAGAGGTGCAGTTATTGGTTCTTAATATGCCCGGGTCTGCTAGCCTTAGGAAATTCTTGCGAGGTGTGGCTCCAGAAGACCGCGAGAAAAAGGGGAAATATATTTATTGCTTTTGAATTAGATTTAGATCCTGATGCAAATCCTTTGTTTAAAACGAAAGTTACTACGCCCTAAAGAATTTTGAAGCAAGCAAATAGAAATTTTGAAGTTTGAGAGGATGTTTAATATGTTATATACAGGGTGTCCATCCTTAATGTGACCCAATAGCTAATTCCCGAACCGTTCGGTTTAGATATGCACTTCCAATTTGAAAAATGTTTTAAAAAAGGTAAAGAATGTTTTTACGTGCTTTTCAAACCAAAAAATCCATTTAGAAAAAAATTACAAAAATTAAATTTTTATACGGTCCCCAGGTCCTATCACTTATATTTAGGAAAAGATGCAGTACACAAAAACAAAGTAAACACAAAAAGTTTCATTTTATTACGATAAAAACTGACCGAGTTATGGAACTTTCAAAATCATACATTTCATCCATTTTCTCGGCCATTTTCAAGACGGTCCCTTACTAGCTTCTTGAAAACGGCCGAGAAAATGGATGAAATGTATGATTTTGAAAGTTCCATAACTCGGTCAGTTTTTATCGTAATAAAATGAAACTTTTTGTGTTTACTTTGTTTTTGTGTACTGCATCTTTTCCTAAATATAAGTGATAGGACCTGGGGACCGTATAAAAGTTTAATTTTTGTAATTTTTTTCTAAATGGGTTTTTTGGTTCGAAAAGCACGTAAAAACATTCTTTAACTCTTTTAAAACATTTTTCCAAATTGGAAGTGCATATCTAAACCGAACGATTCGGGAATTAGCCATTGGGTCACATTAAGGCTGGACACCCTGTATATATATATATATATATATATATAACAAAAATAATCGAAGCCCCAAGAAGGAGTGCCCCGATTGTAATGAAATTTCGTATGCAAAGATATTCGGACCGATCAAGCAAATGATTAAAATCTGAAGTCCAATACATGAATAGCGGAAGAGCTAGCACATCGGAACTGCGCATTCAGCAGGTGCATATAAGTTGCGATTCTCAATCTGATGGTTAAAATTTCTGTTGCATTTCGACTGCGATATCTTACGTCGGAATTAACAATGCCTCACCGGAGGATTCGTGCGCATTATGAGCAGATGTCGGAGTTAGAAAGAGGTTGTGCGATCAGACTGAAAGTGCCTAGTTGGATGAATCGAATAATCGCTCGACATCTGCGTCGAAGGGATGCGTCTTTTAGACGATGTTGGCAAGAGTGGGTCAACAACGGTAGCTATAAGCGTCAAAATGGTTGCGGTCGACCGAGGGCCGGAACAGAACGGGAGGATAGAGCAATTGTATGAGCAGCTGTTACAGCACCGGATTCGTCCGTAGCAACTATCCACTGTGTGACCCGCATCCCTGTATCCAACATGATCCTCCACAGACGACTGAGAGAGCGGAATTAACACTCCTGCTGACAGTTATGACCGTTGCCTCTCACGCCTGTACACCGTCAAGTCCGATTACTGTGGTTCCGGTTTCGATCAACGAGGAACTGCTCTGACTGGGCACGCATAGTTTTTTCTTGACGAGTCCCGTTTCCAACTGTATCCTGATGGCAACTGCACAACTTCAAACGTGTCTGGAGATGTCCTGGGCAGGGAGCGGTATCCTGCCCTGAATATCGCAAGCCACACAGTCCCACAACAATGTGTTTTGGTCTGGTTGCCCTCTCTTTTGATAACCGGACCCCTTTGATAGTCATTTCTGGTGCACTGATAGCACGGCGGTACGTCGACGACATAATTTTAATCGGGTGTATTACCGTTCCTTTTTGCGACACCCTGGACTTACTTTTCAACGCGATAATGCCCGGATGCATACTCGTGTTGCTATGAATTTTCTTCAAGCTTTCCTTGTACTTTCTTGGCCAGCTAGGTCACCTAATCTGTCTCCCATAGAGCGCATTTGGACGTTATGGGAAGGCCACTGCAACCCCCTCAAAGGGATGCCAATTCAGCCCAACGAAGACAATTTGGATAGAAATTCCACAGGACACCATCCGGGAACTTTCAGTCTTTGCCAAACCGGGTGACTCTGCATCAAGGCTACAGGTGGACCAACGCCATTATTGACTTCCTCCCTTTGCAGTGGTCAAACTCCACAATAATCATTCCTCAGTTCGTAAATTTTAATCGTTTGTTTTTTTATTTATGTTCTTTACATCCACCAATTTTTCTCGCAATCTGAGAATTGCTTCTTGTTGCGTTGTCTTTTTCTTTTTGTTATAAAGTGTACAAAAAATTGCAGAATGCCATCCGCAAATTTTAAGTTTTTTCGTACCATTCGAGTACCACTGGAAAAAAAAAGGAAAACCAAACCATCCAACGAAGAGTGAAATCTGCTTTCGCATAAGGACCATCGTGTATGCTCATTTTTTTAACAGTAATTACAGAATGCACATAGAATGAGTCAAAAAATGCTCATGATATGATGAAACTATGATTCAATTCAAAACTCTACATCAAAATTTGCTTTTCAAAAATTTCGATAGCCTTATAAATGCGATTACAAAACACCTTGAGAATTTGGAAACAACTTGAGAACACCAAATATTTTTTCGGTACTTTGTAAATAGATTTTATTTCTTAGCTTTGTTTTCGTTTACATCCGTATTCCATATTATTCTACGACCTTTCATGTAAAATGTTTCTTCTTTTTTTTTCTTGCATTGCTTTTTTTCCTTCATTCCGGAGACTATTTGTATTCTGAATTTGTTTAGAAATGCCTTGATACAATCTCCTTTGAAGACATGTTGATTATCGTCTTTCGGAACGAAAAAGGAATAAATTTCTTATTTGGTTGTATTCTGAATAAAATACAAATTCGTTCCAATAAGGCATTTCTTTATACTGAAAAAAAAATACTCTCAATTTAAAATTACTTCCTATATATTTTGAAAAATTGGACTAGATTACTGAAAGTTCCATAAAAAAGCTTGATTTTATTCTGTGGAGCGAAATTAGTTCTTTTAGATTTATTTGTTCGTAAAATTGTGCAATGTCAGCGGTAAATGAAATAATTCAAAACATAACGTCCAAGACTTAAATGCGTCTAATAAAATTATTAATAGCTACTCTTATATTTACAGAAGTATTAACCATTAGATGACGGGTAGATTTTGGTCCTTTTGCTTTAAATTGAGAGGAATATCTCGACCGTGCTTTCCTCCATTCAGCAATTTTCAGATGAAACTGCTCTTTTCACTACAATAGTTAACTCCATTCTTCCCATGAAGTAAAACGAGCTACTTGTGCAAGGATATTCCGTTTACATGCGTGTTATCCTTTTTTGAAACTGGTTTGACATTGGAAAGATGGATGTTGACATCTGTCCTAGTCCGTTTGGTACAAATGAACCAATAAAAGAAATGGCAATCCTTACTTACTAGAAATCTGAACCATGTTTGTACTTTAAGATTTTCCTTGGCTTGGTTGAAATGTCTGCCTCCCATTTTCAAAGGTCTAAGATTTTCAATCTACTTGAACTTGTATATTTCTTGAATTCACACGTACAGTGTGAATGTCCTTTGTTACTCCATTAACTTTAGCAGGAGGAGAACTATAGTCATGGATGTCGGTTCTAAATGAAACTATGAGTTACGTAATGCACCAGCATTCAGCTCCACCTGGCGGCTGAATTCGGATTCACAGTTCAGTGTACAAAATATGCTCATGTATCTCTGGATAAAGATAGTACATTATTATTAGGTGAACTACTTTGCTTCCACCTTTTCCCCTGTAGATTGCTTTAGCAATAAGTAGCGATTGAAAAAAATAGATCACAGAGGGAGACGCCATGCTTTGACGAACTTGAGCTTCTGTCAACATATCATCAAAGAAACATAATTCATTCGTTTCTACATGATAAAGTTATTCTCCAATGAAAAAGTCAGTGTACGGGCTAAATTCACACCATTTGCGAGAGATCGTTTATTTATTTTATTTCACTTTACTTTATTTTATTTAGTTAGTTTTGGCTTTAATATGAAGAAATCTGCAGCTGAAAATCATCGAATGAATGCCAGAAAGCTGAGAAGCATCGAATGAAATACTTATGGTGAGTCCATTTCTAGTGGGATAACGTGTCATGAGTGGTTTCAATTCTTCAAGAACGATGATTTTCATGTCGAAGACTGGCATAGCGGTGGGAGAGAGAAGATTTTCGAAGATGCAGAATTCCATTAATTACTTAGTGAAGACTCATGTCAAAGTCAATACAAATTAACACGATCATTGGGTATGACTCAAGAGTCAATTTCGTAAATGCAATACTAGCTTTTTAAAATAAAACCTCGAATTTCGGAAAAGAAAAGACGAAAGCAAAATCGTACACATAATATAGTGCGTTTACATTTATAAAATATCTAATGTTTATTGCAATTATTAAAACATTTAATGGTTAGCACAAAAAAATACGGCGCAAAATAGTGTTTGTATCAGAGCAGATTTAATAAATCGTGTCAGGCATTTATAAATAACTCCTGCTTTAAAAAAGCATAGTTAAACGTTTTCTGCAAGAAAAATTAATATTGAAATATTTTTAATTTGCCTCTTACATTATTATAAAATATAATTAAAAATTTTCTTCTTACAGAATCATATCTGCGTTGTAAAACCCAGATTTTTTTCTAAGTAATTAGTTTTCCTCAAGTAAATAGTGATCAACGCAGTTAAATGATTTGTTATTTAAATATGAAAACGTGATGTACGTGTTGAGAAAAATCAATATTGTATGATAAAGATTTAACTGAAGCATATGCTGATGACATAATTAATCACTAAATATTTAATTCAAAAAATAATAACTAAAAACTTGTTCTGGTATTTTTAATGGCGTTAATGTTGATATTTTACAACAGCATCTTATGCAGTAAATATGTGCATTAGATAATTAATAGTGTTTGTTTTTCAGATTCATTGAATAAATACAGAAGCCTTTCCCTTAATTAGCTGATAAAGTATCTTAAATTAATCATGTTTGTGAAAATATATTTCAGCAAATTTAGATTTTACTAAACTTCAAAAATTAATTTTAGAAATCCAAAATGTTTCTCTTTTAATATCTTATTGTTCTGAAATATATTCACTAATACCCCATTCTTAATGTTCCTTTCCTAAAATTGCAGGAGAAAGCAACCCTTTTAACCATTTACTTAAATAAAATTAAAATATGTAATTTTAAATGTATATTTTATATCAATGGACGATTCTTGGGTTTGATTATGGTTAGGTAACTCATTTTTTTATTTAAAACTTCTGTGCTTTTTATCATGTTTGACGTTTATATTGTAATATAATTTGCTTCATTATCTATCGAATATCATCTTTATTAAAATTACTAGAAAATAAATAACCTTTTGATCAAGAATTTACAAGTTTTAAAACAGAAAAGTGTATAATTTGTTTCTTAAAAGCTTAAATTTCATTTGGCATCAAAATATAATTCAATCAATTTCCCGTCAAAAGTTGCATCAATCTAAAATACGAGCTACGTTAAAGCAACTATTTGAAATATTTCTCTAAGTATGACTTTTTTTATAACGTAATTTTCTACTTCTGTTGATTCATTTCCTTCTCCCTAAATTAAAAATGAAAAATTATTGTTATTTTATTTTTTGGGGACATGTAAGTCTTTCTTTTATACTAGATTAAGCAAGAAAAAGTAATTTTCATTCAGTTCAAAATCTATTTACGTTGATTAAAATGTTCTAATGCAGTTCAAAATTCAAATTCGATTATTTTTTTGTTTCTATTACACAACGGTGGATTTATTTTCTTTTATTATATTGATTAATAGAAATTGCTTCTAACTGGATATAAGAAATAAATAAAGCTAAATTGAAAATTCCTCGAAATTTCAGTTCCATTATGAATAAGTAATGGTGTAAGCTCACTTGAAATTCTGTAAGAATGTGAAGTAGATTAAGCTCTAGGATGAAGTTTATAAATAGTATGAATACTTTTTATTTAATTCAAACTACATGGAGTTTTTAAAAGAATTTGTGTGTTTCCAATTGCATAGGAAAAAAAAAAAATATTTGTTGGGAGTGATTCAAGAACTTATTAAATACTTTAAGGTTGTATTATTTTCAAGAAAACGGTCATAAAAAGTGTCCATTTTTTATTCAAGAAAATAGTTAGAATTTAAATGTAAGTACACTATATGTATTTATTTTAAGGTTTTAGACGTATTTTTAACATTGAAGAAATGAAAAAAATAGGAAAAAACAACATTTAGGTCTATTGTGAGTAAATGTGTGTTTTCAGTAAGCAGAATAATATAATATATATATATATGTTTTAAACTCTAAACGAAAATTTCATAACTTTCTTAAAAAAATAAATAAATATGTGTAAATTTTGCTTTAAATATAAATAAAAAAGTTAGCTAAGATTGCAAAATGCATATCACAAGTTCAAATTTCTAAGTAATGCTACCATCTATTTTAAATAAAGTATCTCAATTTAAGCTAAAAGTAGTCCGGTACTGTCGTCATATGTTGTATAAAATATGATACAAAAAATTCCGTATAAGAATTAAAATGCACTAATCACTAATCATTTTCGCAAATAGCTTTTGAACACTCCATTCCGAAAATATCACGGTCCCCCCTTCAATATAAAAATCAAAGTTTCATTTTTATATTGAAGGGGTTGGTCGCAAACAATTAAAAACCATTTGAAATAAATTTGTGATGCCAAATTTTACTTTTAACTATAAAGTTATAGAAAAAGGGATACCGATATTTGATAATTCAGAATTGCAAATTTCCCAAGTACTTTTTTTTTACTACACACTGTTAACCCGTAAGCAGGCGCGCCTACTTTTGTAACTTAAGCACTCGCGTTGGGTAAATCTTACCTCATTTTGTCTTCTTTATATTTTTGACTAAAAAATGTTTGAAAAACAAATTTATTGACTTATAACGTAAAATACATCAGTTCTATTACTTTTCATGGTAGGAAATCGTGCTTTTCATATTTATTTAGAAATTTTCTAGCAGTTTCTTTAAATATCATGCTTTCTGAGAAGAAAATTTCATATGATATGCTTTATACCTAAAAACACTAATTAGCTTATTAATATGATATATTACACCTAATAGCCTTTTGTCAATACAAACCAGTAGTATAACATCCATTTACATTTAATTTACATTTAGTTTATATTTAGTTTACGTTAACAATGTAATGAAACGTTGTTAGTTGCGCGGGAGTATTTAATCCCAAAGTGTAATTTTCTTCCCTTCCGGATAACAAAGAAACTACATTATTTCACCACCCCAACTAGACCTTGACCTTGAAAGGTACAAGACGGGGCAAACTTGTTCTCAAAAAATTTCTCACATTTTACGAAGAAAAAATGTCGCTGGGGTGAAATTTACCCCAGCGTGCGTGCTTATGGGTTAAATGACCAGATCAGTAAATAAAAAGTACGTATTCATTGGAGTTGAAATATACTGTACTTTCTCTACGGAGTCCTATCTCTAGAATTTGTCACAAAATAATTTGTCACAATTTCTGTTTCTTTTTTTTTCAAAATATAAGTATTTATTGATTAAAGAAAATCACATAAAAACTATTCAGATTAATTTTCATTTCAAATACTATCGTATATAAATATCGTCATATAAAAGGAAACATTTCATAGGAATGTGTTGTCGATTGCGTTATGCGTAATATAGTGGACTCATCTATAGCACTTTGGACAAGTTCAGTGTTATAGGAATCTGTGTTCTATTCGGCCTGAGCTATACTCTACCTAGAATGAGAAATGTGTGGTATAATCGCTGCAAATACTGTTTATATTCCTTAGAAACACAATGATCTTCAGTGTTGCCATTCAGAAATTATATTAAATACAAGGGCTAAATCGTAATAAAATCGGACCCCCTGTCTCATTTTACCGTGCTGTACGATATATTATACGAAAACGGTTGCAATGTTTTCGCCGTGTTCTGCGAATCCGTGTTGTATGGACCCATTTTGTGTTAAAGGGGGGTCTGCTGTACATTTGTCTACATAACGCAAGATTATAGAACATTCTAGTCCTTTGTGTAGTAGAATAAACAAATTAAATGGATTGACTTCGAAAGTTGTGTGTAGAACGTATCGATTATTTATGGATGAAAGAGCAAAATGATGTAAAATTTGTTCTCACATTTTTCTTTTCGTTATATTTATTCGTAATTGAGCAGCACTGTGTGCATTGAAACTATATTGCTTCAATTTCTCGAACTTATACATGTATAAAGAAGCATGCGTTATAAGTCTTACAATGCATAATGGGAAGCTTATGAGAATAGATGCGTTGTTCAAACCACTGTGTCGGGCATATCAGATTACTAAACAATGCTATAATAAGTACGCAGCCGAAGTACGAATGAATTTGAAGTACGAACGGGAATAACAAAAATATTTGTAAACCTTTTTTACGTTGCCCGCAGTAGCAAAAATTTAGATTAAAAGAATTAGAAATGTGTATACGTATACGCAGTTGTTTAAAAAAGAAATTTATTCAAAAATGCATCTCCGAAAATGTGTGTCTTTATCGATTTGTTTATACAATTTAGCATGATTACTTCCGTTGTACTTTTTCTTGATGTTTTTTAATATCGTATTGGGATATTATTCTAAACTGTAAACGTGATTTTTCGTTTCTATGTTTTAAATTTACTTATCTAAATAATAATAGTCCATGTATTGCCCATGCTGGAATAATGCTTATTTTTATTTTTAAGGAAAATAAATAGGATAGACTGAAAATTTTGATATATCATATTGACACAGATCTATATCGCCTTTACTTTCTTTTGTATTGGCTATCGTATCATTTTCACATTAGGTTATGTTTCTTATTATTCTTTCATGGTAGCTCTAACAGCAGCGTGCTTGTTTTGGCACGAAAAGTCTTTGAACTGAAAGGAACTAGGTGTAAAAATTACATGAAACATTAATGTCAGTCAAAACATTCGTTTCCACATGTTATCGTACCTCGGTATTCATAGATTTTTTTTTTTCGATAAGCTCTTAAAAAATTCATCTGCTGAAGTACTCCTTTTAATTGCTTATATTTCAGATATTAAAAAGTGGCAATAATGAATTTCGATGGCGAGAGATGGCACTTTCATTCGCTGGATGAACTTTTAATATTCCACGTGTCTCCAAGCATTTTAATCTGCATTGCTTTTATGCTTTTTGAAACAGTTCATTGTAATGTTTTCCTCCAGATAAAATTTAGTTCATCTTTTAATAAAACATATTGCTATGAGTTATTATGGACATTTATAACAAAAACTTTCTTAAATAAAGTGAACGCATAGTCATTATTAATGAGTTTATTTTCATAGACTGCTGGACTTCAATTGTTACTAAGGAAAGTTCAACTAAATTATTATTTAGTGTGAAATTTATTTTGTGTTTCATGTTTAACATCCTTATAATTTTACTTTTGAAATGTTGCCGATTAATACATTGTATAAATGATAAGTTTTCTCTTTGTCTTTTTCAACGTAATAAAAGCAGTTAATCATTTCAAAATATACGATATACTAAAAAAAAAGAAAGAAAGAAACGTTTTTTCTATTTTAAATGTTCCATTTTCCTTGCTATTTTTCGCACGATCCTTTTCAGCTGTTAATATAGTTTCCACCGGAGTTTTATTAAAAATGAAATATGATATATATATTTCTGATTTTCTTTTCGGAATCTGTAAGGATTTGGGGGTTTTCTTGTGAAGCAGTAAACATTTGTTATTTTTAAATCAAACAATAGATATATATATGTCTTTCTTTCTATATATTAAAAAACGTAAAGTTTGTTCAGAAATCCCAGGACACATAAAAGAAAATATTGGTGGATACACACACAAGACTAAGAAATGTTCCAGATATCAAAAATATCATAAAAGAGCTTCTTAAATTATATAAAATATTAGAAATGCTTATTTTATATTGTTCCAAATGCTTATTTTATATTCTTATTGTTAGAAAACCTAATTGGGTTTTCTAATGCATTTTAAACACATGACATCAAAATGACGTCAAACTCACTTTCAACATTTAACTAGAATGATTGAAAGCAAAAATTTAATATCACGTTGTTCAGAGATCCACTTTTATCAGCTACTGTGGAAGTTTATTATTTCGCTCGGGGTGCAAATTTTACGTCTAAGCCTGTTAGCCTAAATGAGTTTCTAATGTATTTTCAAACTCGTGACATCAAAATGATGTCATTTTCAATTGCAATATCTTGCATGAGTTATTCATAGCAAATAAACGAACCTCATCTTGTTAACCCTCAGAGCGTCTTGGAAATGGGCAAATGATGTAAAGTTGTTTTCACGTAAAATTTTTAGGAACTTTAAAATCATATAAAAATAAAATTTTGATAGAAAGATTTGAATTTTTTAAAAAATAAACTCTTATATTTGTTCACAAGCTTTAATATGAAAGCATATTTTATAAAATCTTATAAATAATTAAAATTATAGCTGCATTGCAGTGTAAACTAGAATGATGTTGACGGGATTTTACTTCACAACCACTTGGAGGGTTTAACTGTGTTCAATAATGAGCTCAAATCGAAATTTTAAGTAGCTTTCTGCACTGAACAACGAGCAAAATCGCTAAAAAGCATTTAACGGAGGATTTTCATAATTTTAAAGCCGTCTACGGCCTCCCCTATACCGTTTTACACGTCTGTGCAAAATTTCAATCCGATCAGTCAAACGATGTGGATTTTTATACTGAAAAAAAAAATTACAAAGAAAGTTTCATATTTATATACTATGTAATATCGAGATTTTAAACTGCTTTTCTTTTTAACACCTGCTCAGTATTCCTTTCAGTAAAAAATACTAAACATTGTAGATAGTATAGTTAAATCAAATATGCTCATTCTAAAATTCTTCATTACTTAAAATGTTCATAAAAATAATTAGCATATCTAAAAATGCCATATATAATTTTCTTTACAGTCTATGATCGAGTTTAATTCATCGTTTTCATTCATTTTCTTGCGTACAAGATAAGCTTTTTAATTTAATTTATTCCCCCAAATCCCATAGAGCGAAAAATTACTGTGGGTTGGTATTCAACAAAAAATAAATAGTTAACAAGTTGGCCTAGTAAATATTTTTTTTATGTGTTAAGCAAATGCTAATCATTAAGATGTCTCAAAAATTAACGTATCTAATGGTTACATTAAAGAACAACTAAAAAAATAAAAGTATTTATTGAAATTAGAAAACAACTTTTGGTTTCTTAAAGAGATGTTTAGTTTACTATCAAGAGAAAATTGGAATTTAACGTAATAATAAATTTTGAAGGAGCATTAACTTTCTATAGAACTATTTTCTGCATTTCTTCTCATGAATGTTTAATGTCTTATTTTCTTTTTCTTACCAGAAACCTATAAATTTCTATCGGTTACTTAAACTCCAAATTTGCATTTACTCTTTCTTTCTTCATACAAAAATGCCGAAAAATTAAAATGACTTGAATGTTTCTTTGGTTAAATCGGGTATTTATTCCTGCGGTTTAAACAAACTGATTTAAAAAAAAAGACATATAACGTATAATTTTTGGAATTTTTCTGTTTTCGGAAACGCAATGTCATTTTTTATAAATGGTAGATTTAATGGAGCATAAACGGTCTTGCATTAAAACACAGGATAAACGTTTAATGTTTCTAAGAACTTTAAAGCTTTATTACCGACAGTTGAAAATGGGGTACAATTGTTATTAAATACGAAAAAAAAAATTGTCACAACTTTTGCTAGAAATGTTTTTGTTTCTTCATGCAATTATTTCTTTAGATTTTTTTTCAGTTCGAACATTTTAAGCTGAGACTGAAACTTATTTAACATGTTTAAATATGTATAGGTGGTTTTTGAATTTCCAGATAAATATTTCTGTACTTTCCAGAATGCCGTGACACTTTAAAATGTTGCTTTACTGTAATTTTTTTTCAAGAGATTTGTTGATCTTACTTTTTTTTCTTGATGTATAAATCGATAGAGATGTATATTGTGTTTCTGAATTCATTATCCATATTTGGTAGTGTTGTGCGGTAGGGAATAAAATAAGAAGACTGTTTCACGAAGGAAAGCACTCTCTGACCAACAAAGACTTGATGATGTTGAGAACACTTTGTGTCCGACTCTTAGTCATGATAAAAGCGTTCAAGTGAACAGTCAGTCGTCATCCAAAAAAGGGACTTTACTGAAGTAACATAATCTGCTCGAGAGACCGGTTTCCCATGCAACGTTGTCAGACTTGCATTCTACCACATAGTCTTCATTCCGTACATCTCTTCCAAGTTTGTAAGAACGATACTCAAATGTTATTTTTTGCTATTTTCTTGTTATCTTTTCTTTATATTATTACCCGGGCTTATCTTACTAGTTTTAGCCAGACAGCTTTGAGCATGAATTTGGGTTAGAAACAAAATATCCTTTGTAGTCATGCGTTTCACAGCATCCATGGTTTCCCGTGAAAAATACTCTTCTCATTGTATTCCTTGTCTCACCAAAAACTATTTGCAATGAATTCAGAAACATGCAGTATATATGTATCAAATGAAAGCAAAAATTCTTTTATCAAACTACTGGACTCAAAATGGTAGCAATGAAGAAGCAATTTCAACTTTGCATATCAGAAGAATCACACTTTACCATATCAGATGACTAGGGAGCTTGAAGAGCCATATTTGTTAAATGTTTGACGAAGTTTTTCACTAATAAACAAAACAAAACATGGCACAAAACACTAAACCCTTTGAGGCGCAACCCTTTTCCCAATGCTGAAAAAAGGGCAGCCGTTGCCATCGCTCGACTTAACTACGAGCAAGATGGCGAACGATCGAAGTGCTCTTAAAAATAATCGCGACAATTTTTTTACGGGAAATGACGTGCCGAAAAGTAAAGGATTCTCGTGGAGCTATGTCACCTGCAACTATTTTTATAGAAATCAAATACTGATCAACTACCGATGTTCCTTATAAAGAGTTGTTCTTAAAACTTTTAGTCATATTTCAAATGCGTCTGTAGCAAACATTTTATTTCGGAAACAAAATTGTGTCTATGTTCTTTGCTGAAATATTCCCGCTTTAAAAAAATCAACACATTAAAAGTTCTTCTCACACACATTAAAAACAAATTTATTTTTAAATAATGAAATAAAGTACTGATACATGCCAGATTTCAGGCTTATTCATTATTCATATTTCTCCTTTTCTATTTTGCTTTTTATACAGCTCTGTAAATTCATTTGAGTTTGCAAAACCCACAGACGATATACTTAGACACGCAATTCACATAATTTGAGTTTTAAAATTCACACTTTACCTCTTACAGAAATGTATCTTCTAAGTCAAAGGAATAATAGTTAAATATAAATAAAACCTTATATAGATACTATAATATGGTTATTAACTATCCACTACTCCGCAGAGTGACTATTTTCCCCGAGAAATGACTCTACATGTATTAAGAATATGATCTTTTCCAATTACTCGTAAATGCCATGTCTTTTGTTAGCGTGTAAGTAACATTCCAGCTACATCTTGCATTAGCATATGAACTATAGTAGTGTACATCACTAAGTAAGATGTTGCAATATGGCCGCTTCAAAGTAGTATTATAGTTCCGAGTTAAATGGTGCAGCCTCAGTTATATGCAGCTCTCATAACTATACACATATTTACTCGTAAATGCAGATTACCATTATTATTGTTTCCGAGACAAGTCCATACTATAGTCTTACCTCCGCATCTTCAACTTTCCTAATAAATTCTGCTAATTGTAGCTGAAATCCCGTCAGCTACTTTTCAGCGATTCAGATGACCTTACCGAATACAAACAAACAAAGCTAAGCAAGATTGCCTAAGAAGTACTTTGTTATCAGATTAGTACTGATTTTTACAATTAGCATGCGATACAAAGTTTGTCTCAAATGTCATGAAATATATTTTAAAAAGGTTTATGAGCATCTGTACAAGGGATTAATATTCTTCAAAGTATTTTCCAAAAGAATAATTACACTTTTTCCACCAATTCTGCAATGCCCGGTACGCTACCTCGAAGACCGTGACTGAAATCTCTTAAAGATGTTGCCGCAGCCACTAGAATAGACTCATTGCAGTCAAAGAGTATCATTTGAGTGATTTTTCGAAATTCAGTAACAAAAACAAATATGGCTGCTGGTGCAATGACTGGACTAAAGTTTGGCTGCGACAGCGTACCCTGTTATGTTTTACCAAGAACTCACGGATGCTCAGAAGTATTTCGGCTGGGAGTATTGTTGTCAAAGAGTAGCTGTCTAGCGGTGATGACTTTTTGCATTCTCTTCTGCAATGTTCAGAGAATCAGATAACATTCGAACACCCATTCGCCTGTAAACATTGAACAATTCATGCACACGAGTCAAATTTTTAATAGCTTGACTTGTTGGTAGCTGTTCAGTAAGGCTGTCACCGTCCATTCTTTTCTGTCTACCCTTATCTTCATCTACCTCATAATTTGAACAGAAGAGCACACTCCTATGCAGCCTTCTCTAAGAAATTCAAGCGTTTCTTCTGTGTATTTGTCTAGCTTGTGAAAGAACTTCTGTGTTCAGTGTTCTTTCACAAGCTTGAAAAAAGCAAAAAAAGCTTGTTGAAGTGTTCTCAACTCCCCAACTTTGTTTATCCACCATGACGTAGTCTCAAAACAGCCGTCTAATAAATGAGCGGTCCTACTGCAACCGATGCTCGGTGTTAACTGACCGGCAATGCACTGCAAAGCTTAGATTTCCATAGCTTCGATAAAACTAAGAAAGATGAGCTTAGATTTAATTCAATGAACTCAGACCTACTGATACTCATCGGGGGAGGGGAGATAATATATTTCATGACTTTGGAGACACACATTTAACAAACAGTGATCTCTGTTTTTCTTCTTATTTCTACAAGGAAAAGTACTCAGCAGATGAAAATAGTTTTGCAAGAACATAAGTTTCTATATTTAAAAAATAGCTTATCTTTATGTATTTACTTATTTTCATATTTTTTTCAATATATTGCCAATAACGCCCTTTTTCAAGAGGCAAAGTCGAAAGATTGTAAAAATTTCAAAGATACACTGATTTAATTTTTCAAAAAGAAAAAAAAAAGATTAATCTTGTGATTTTCTATAAATACTCTCAAAATAATTCAGCTAAATGAGCTGAAATTTATATATACGGTACTTAGTGATTAGTAACAAATAGTTACCTTCAAGCAATTTATTTCCTCTTGAAGAAAACTAAATAATTTGTTTTGATACTGTTAACGAGTTTAGAGTGATTAACTACTAAGCTAAATTACATATTCAGTCATTTTTATGTTTATTGAAAGCTTAGTAACTTTAATTACCTCTGATAATTTATTTAAATTTTAAACATTTTGTGAAAGAGAAAAAAAAACTGTAAAATACGAAAAAGCTAACTTGTAAGGATTAAAATATGCATGCGTATATTTCTCTTTTTGGTCCATTTCTCTGTTAAAATCTCAAAATCTGAATACTAAATAAGCTTCTCAATGTATATAAAAATAGATCTTTTAAAGCTGATAATATATATATATATATAATCAAATCCTATGTAAAGCAACTGCATTACATAGCACACAAATTATTTTATGCATTTACTTTATAATAACAATGGCTGGCCTGAGGGGCATTTATCTAGTATTTTCTAATATATATATATATATATATATATATATATATATATAATATAATAGCTTACTTACGTAAAGGGAAATCCCAAGATAATCCATTGATAAAGTGAAAAAAAATATAAAAATAAAAATGTAGATAGCACATGGTGCCAATTAACGAGCTTATACCGGATAAAGTGTTTAAATATAGCCTTTTAAGGCAATGATATATATATTCTATTAAGGAATATATATATTCTATATATATATATTCCTTAATAGAATATATATATATATATTCTATTAAGGAATGAAAATGAAGAAAATAAATAAATATATATATATATATATATACATGTGTGTGTGTGTGTGTGTGTGTGTGTATTCTTCATTTTCACTCCTTAAACAGGAAATACTTAATTCACTATTTAATCAATTCCATAGCATCCCATATTGGTTTGATATATTTCATTTAACATAGCTGGTTAAAAGTAAATCACACGAACTATCAAATTTCCTGAGCAAGAATGGAGAAAAACAAAAAACACCCACTCGAAGATGAAACTTTTATTAAATTTTCGTTACACATATCTAATTCACCAGTTACAATAATTACATTCTTTTTACAAGTAATTTAAATGTTTGACTCAAAATTTAAAAAAAAATGTTAGTTTTTTATCGTGCGAAAAAAAAGTATTTTCGCAAGGCACTTTTAAATCTTTTTTGGCAGATATCAAATTACTTATTTCAATTACGCCTTCGTAATTCACGCTACTTGTGTACACAGAATACTCCCATTGCTTTAAAAGAGAATAAAAAGAACGGAAATTTATCAAATGCGAGAATTCCTTTTGTAAAAAAAAGTTAATTAAATCTTAAAATACATTATAAAGTTAAATAGTTCGGCTTTCATCAGAGATGGCCTTTAAAACGATTTCGAAATAGAAGGTTGTTTATGTGTTTTTCCTCGTTTTACATCGGATTTACTATGCATATATTATGTATGCAGTTGGCTACAGGAAGTAAGAACTTTAGTGGCAGTCAAAAATTTCAAATAAAATTTAGTTTATATACACTAGAGTCTGGATAATTCGAGGTGGACGGTATCAGGCTTGCCTCTAATTATCGAATTATCGGAATCATAAAATTTAATAAATAAGCAAGTCGAAATAAAGCATTTTTGTCATTTGAGTGCACATTTAAATGAAATATATACTTACATATTGTCACATTACTAATGATTAGAACAGGTTAATTGTACTGGAAAAAAAACTCGGCTGTTCAAGCCTCGCCTGGAGTGATCCCCCTGAACCCCCCTAATTTTTTAGTTCCATTATAGCCATATTAGAACGATATTAATTGACTTTGTCATTTTATCGCTCATCTTTCGCGTATTTCGTCTGTTAACTCTATTTTTAAATTTTTTTGAGTGTAACCTATTTATAGAAAAATACATGTGATGCATATTGTATAGCTTACGAAATATTGTAACAATAGATTAAAGCTGTTGTGAACTAATAGTATTTAAATATATGTAAAAAATACGTGTGAAGCATATTCTACATCTTACGAAATATTGTAACAATAGATTAAAGCTGTTGTGAACTAATAGTATTTAAAGACATGCAAAATTATGTCGCAGACTTTTATGTCGCTTTTTTATGTTGCATTTTTGGGACACATTTTTCAATAAAGGGTGTTGAGAGATAAAATGACAGAGTCATTAATAATAGTCAATTGTTTTTGTGGTGACATGTTCACCCGTTTCGTTCAGCAATGTCGCGTCATAGCCAAAGCAGCATGTACACACGGCACAGAACTGTCTGAAATTGCTATAAAGAAATGGGAGGGGAGGGTGAGGGAGGGGGATTTCTGAAGTTACTGATTTAAGGGAGAGGGATTTCTGATGTTACTTCAGGGACCGACAGATATTTGAATTTTGTGGTGCGAAATAATTCTTGCACGTGTTCTGCATGTGTTCCTCATTATATGAAAGCTAAACTGATTTTTGACTTACATGGATTTATACATATTCTATTTTAAAGAAATCGAGGAATAAGTTTTGAAGAAATCAGTAAACATGTAGCCTGTAGTAAAAGAATATAAAGATGGTAATTTTAGCACCTAAGTATTCCTATAATTTTTAGAATATTAAAAATGATATTTGGCATTAATTTTTTTAGTTTATATGTTAAATAAATGTAATAATTAAGATTTTAATACATAGTTATACAGTTACATTTTCATGATGGTATGTTTTACATATTAATGTTATTAAAATAGCTCATTCTATGATCTTAAATGGGGAGGAAAATTTATGACTTGCGATTCAAATCTGCTTGAAAGTCATCAATTATTAATGTTCTGCTCTTTTTTCCCTCTAAAGTACAAAATATTACATAAAGGAATATTTTTTAAAGAAAACTACGTGTAAAAAAGTAATACACCAGACAAAAATCTGAAGTTGATATCTCAGTGAATTAAAAAGAAGATAAGTCACAATATTATTTTTACTGTTATCTTTTATAATTTAGTTTTATTTTTAAGTATTTCTTTTAAATTGTATTTTTTATTAGATTGTACTAATATTTTACAAAGCTTTTAGTTAATGATTTAGTGTAAACATTAAATATTTTTTTTAATCTTGGATATTACTTTATTTTTTTCTAGGATAATACATCATAAATTATCATTGTTCTTTTCTTTTCCCGGGATGAACTCTTGAGGCTTTATCTCACATTTTATTATTTGAAATTGTAAAAAAGGAAAATTTAAAATTCATGATGCAGAAAATATTTCTAATGGATTATAAAACTAAATTGTTTATCTCTATATTTTCTTTTCGTACACCTGGGAAACAAATGAAAATTGAAATCTAACAGATTCTGAAAAAAAAAACTTCATTATATGTTTTATCATAGTGAAGTCAGTGTGAAGTTAAAACTAGCAATGCTCAATAATTTTTATTGATATTTTTGCCTTCTTGCTTTTATACAATTTTGAGAGGATAACTTTAAAAGTAATTAAGGTGAAGCAATTTTACTGAATAAGGAAAGCAAATTTCACTATTCAATAAAATTTAGTTTTTTACTGTATTACAAGTATTTGTTTGATAATGGTAATATTCTTTTACAATTTTTAAGCAGTCCCATTGAGTTCCCCAAAATAAAACGGCCTTAGTAGTGGCAAAATGCTTGATGAGCGAAAGTGCAGGTCCGTTTGGGAAAAAAAATAAGTAGAGAAGCCCCGCTTTAACGACAATAAAGAAATCACAAAGCAATTTACATAGGTGGAAAATCCTAAATGAAAACTTAATGAAAAGGAGCAATGTCCATGAAATAAAGAGTAAGTTAAACTACGTAAAATTTTTCTTCGTTTAGATTGGTCCGTCATTCTTTTGTAAAATCAGTTTTAAATCTTTTATTATAAATTGTAACTCAGAGACATAACTCAGCTTACGATTTAAATCCTACTCCAGAAAAAATAATTGTAAACTTTGGAGCTTCGGTGTATGTAAGCAATACTTTTTTTAAAGCTCGATAAAAACACAAAATCAAGAAAATTACAAAATTGATCGCTATGCACTGTTATGAATATATCAGTTCTGAGAACAAATCATCAGACTTTTATAATTCAGTAAATATCACACAATAAGCTTTTTTTCCAGGTTAAGCTTTCATTGTTAGATTTTAGATGGTAAAATCCGCAAAGAAGCACACAAAAGGAGGGACATGCATTATTATATTTCTAGAACAAATCATTGATCCATTCTCTGACAATCTATATCCAGCAAGTTTAAGTAATCTATACTATTAAAATCTGTGCGCGTCTGTCTGTGTGTGTGTGTGTGTGTGTGTGTGTGTGTAGCATCATCTCCTCCTAAACGGTTGGGAGTTGAGTTTCGACCGAGGTATCCACGAATTCGGAAAATTTCGAGAAAGAACCTCCGCTAATTTAAATTTCGAAATTCGAATTAGTTTAGGATATATTGATAAAAACCCCGTCAAAAACGCTAATTTTTGCTCTCCGTAATTCCATGATTGTAACCCCTGTAGTCAAGAAAGTGAGAAATAAGCATCGAGGTTGCCATGTTTGGCTATTTTATTAAATTATTTAGACTCCTGCAGTAAAAATAAAAGAATAATGATTCTTTTCTGTTTAGATTATTTACAAAGTTATTTTTTTATTAAAATATTGCGTGCATGTTAAATCAGAGCAGGAATTCAATGTTTTTTATGTGTAAAAGAATAAGGGATTGAGAGATTTCCGAGACTAATATGTATATTTTTTAGTTTGGCGAAAAAAAAATGGCTGATTTGGCGATTTTGAGAAAGTAGTAGGTTCTACCGATTTGCACAGTTTTGGGCTTGGCGCAATTTACTGCGAGCAAACCGAAATAGGTTTAGGTTTGTGTGTGTAGGTTTTATTATAATACGGCGTTAAACTTTAATTTCCCATGCAGATATAGTGCAATTATTAAGGCGATTTTAAGCGATCGATCTTCGGAAATTTCCCCAAATTAAGTAAATTGATTTACCTTGGGGGAATGCCGCCAAATTTAAAAAATAAATGAAATTCTCGCATTCGGTAAATTGGAATAAATAAACACGTTATAGTTGATAATTTAAAATACTGCTATGCTACTTTTCAAATAGATGCCTGCATTAATGCCTGCCTGCCTTTGTGATGGAACCATACACAAATAACTATTTCCCATTTTGATTGCTGTTAAATCAGTGCTTAGAATCATTCTTTGAAAAAAAAATCTCGCAAAATGGCGTATGCAGATTTCTTCTTTAGTACCTTTCTTAGAAAAGTTGGCGATAAATATTCAAATGTAGTGTAACTCCGTGTTTAATAGCGTGTGTTTTTTGCGTTTGTATTGCTAAGTCTATGGCACGATTGAGATGAGCCAATGTTACGAGCGGATGGATAGATAATTTTTTTAAAATCCCGCCAAACAGGGTATAGCAAAATAGGAATTCTGTATAAATACGAAAGTCTTTGGAGATGAACGAGAATGCCTATAAATTATTGCATTTAGTGTGAAGTTAAATTTAGGATTCATTTTGGCTATTTGCCATCGACTATAGGCGTTAATTACGCCAATATGGCAGTTCTAGCAAGCATAAATAAATTTCAATCATGTTCTATTTTAATATTGCTACAGTTTCCGTAATTACGGAATCCGTTGTTGCCACTCAAGCTGTTAAATTTAACATTTAAGTGAAAACACTCATTTCTACAGCTCTTGACTCGAAAAATGAAAACGCATTGGATATGATCCAATTAGAACATAATCACAACGTCAATAACGCGAACCTGTATAACTTAGGTTATTTTTAACTACATTCATTTTCAAGGTCTTTAAGAAATCCTGTATACTATGTCAAAGCCTCATATCTTAATTCCGATTAGTTTGCAAGAAAATTGGGGAATGAAAATTGAATATGCGCATGCACAAGGACCCCAAAATCAAGAGAGTATGAAAAGTCAGGAATATGAAATGAAAATCAAAAATTAATCAAATAATACGAGATATAAGTAATAATAATACGAGAATGACATTGCAATCATGTGTACAACAAAGGTCCCAATTGCTTATAATATTCCCCTAGCAATGACTTAGTCCGACCAGTGGCCGAGCGCTTAGCGCTCTGAACTGGGAGACAGAAGGTTTCTGGTTCAAAGCAGGTCGCGTCCGCCGACCTAAAAGTTCGGAATTTTCCAGTATTCCGTTCGGAAAATAAAACTGTACTCGCAACATGCATATGTTAGGAAACATATATGCCTGGTTTCCTCCAAAACGTAGCGTAAATACCGGTTAGGACCCCTTATAAAGACCCCTACGGAGGACACCCCCACCCCTTGACCTAGATCCCATGTGTGGAGACTAGAAGCAGGATAGTCTCCAGATTTGTAGAGAGTTCAATTTAACGCCCAGCGTCGTGTGCAATTTATAGAAGCAATTCTACGATACTGGATCCATCGATAAAAAGCCTGGGCAAGGTCATCTAAGAGAAGCTGCTTCTTTTTTGATCCCAGTGACACTGACGTAGTTTTTGTGCCATCATGTTGCAGTCATCTCAGATTTGCAACGTTTCATCACGATTGTCAACGTTTCATCACGATTTAAGTAATTTTTTACTTTTATAGATTCCGCATCAATGGGCTTAATTCGAATTATATGAATAAGGAAAATGTTCTTTTCCTACCGTGCGGAGAACGGGTACCCCGCTAGTAATGAATTAAAATTGGGGTGGGATATTATTTAATTATGGACTTTCAACAATTTTACTCGTTAAATAATTTAAGAATCAAACAATCGGTATCAGTTTATTTAAAAACACAGCAATTTGTCTCTCCAAACTTGTTCCAATGCCTGAAGGCCAAATATGCATGGAAATGGATAATTCTCTTTCCTGAAATTAACTTAGTAAGTAATGTAACTTCATATTAAATCTTTTACTTGTATAATTCACGCCAAATGAAAGCAGTTGATGTTTGAAAAATTGGTTGAAAGGAAAACATAAAATGTATATTCTCAAAACTGGTAGGGATAATTTGGGTTGAAAATACAGTAATTTTTTCCGATAGTATCTCAAGAGCTGTAAACCCAGCTACGAATTCGTTATAGAAATGCTCAGGTAATCTTTTTATCATCACAATATAAAAATACATTTACAGATAGCTCCCAAAATATAGCGACAAACTTTTAGAGAAGGAAGGGCACATATTAAGGACTATTGAATCCCACAGTGATATGTGTGGGATCACATGTGATATGTGTGGAAGTAATATCTATGATACGTGATCTGTGATTACGTATAAATCAAATCCCGCTGTGATCACATGTGATATGTGTGGGAGTGATTACTGAGTGAAAACGTTGTTTTCACACAGTAATCACTCCGCAATATTTGCTTTGTATTGGTTAACTTAATGTAGTACTATTTATACTGATCAATTTTAGTTAAGTTTTTGTTATAAAAAAAAATAAATATTGTCAAAGCATGGTAAGAATGCTCACTATCTCTTCAACACTTTTTGTGGAGTGATAATTAAACGGTGTATAAAAACAGTAAGAAATGTCCACATAAAATGTACCTTAAGAAAACATAAATATGTATACATTGACGAGCAAAACATTATGACCGCTCCCACATCTTTCAATGAACTCGTCTGGATGCCATGAAGAGCACGTAATTAGGTGAGTAAGGTATTTAACAGCTGCTGGAGAAGGTAAGGAATCATTCTTGTACTTACGTTTGTGAGTGATGGGAAAGGCTGTTGATTTAATCGAATTTCATAAAGGGCAGATTTAAATGGCCGGAAGACTCGAACGAGTATCTCCAAAACTGCACGACTGGTCGTTTGTTCACGATCTGCGGTTGTTAGTATTTATAAAAAGTGGATTAGTGATGGTTAAACCAGCACTAGATACCAAGATTCTGGGCGTCCATGCATCATCAAAGAAAGAGGACGCCGGAGACTGTCCCGTCTAGTGCAGCAAAATCGGCGGTAAACAGTGGTTCAACTGCCAGACCAATACAATGCAGATCCACGTACAACTGTACTTCTCTTCACATAATACTCTATAGAAATGCTTCTTTCTCCAAGGTTGTAGTACTGGTATATTTTGTTTTCATTTTCAGAATTGCTCTAACTCTGGAACGGACTCTTAGAAAATTTTATGATTTTTTTTATTTGTTTGTTTATGCTGCTCTTTTCTATCTTTTTCTTCTTTATTTCTGAAATACTTCTATTCATTTGGCATTGCAATAATTGAAGTTATACCAAAAAAGTCCCTACTTAGAAGGATGGTGAACTTGTTTCATCTGTATTTTCTAAAATGAGAATTTTTTAATGCTTGTAGGCAATTCTTTTTCATTTTCTTTAAAAACATTATACATTTCCACAGTTTAAGGCTTAATAGCTTGTCTAATTTTGGACAAAGCCGAAATATACTTAAATTTCAACTAAATATTTGGTGTGGCTAATGGAAAATTTTTGATCTGAAAGCCATGTCCATTTTTAAAAAAACAACCTTTTATGACATGCTGCTATAAGCTGTACGCATATTCAAACGTTAAAATAAAATCTAGAACAGGTAGCATGTAGAACGGAAGATTGAAAAGTATTTGGTTTTTTTATTCTTTTTTATGTCAAAGCTACGCATGAGCTATCTGCTAAAGATGGGAATGCCTTGGTCAGAGTCTTTCAAAGGGGTTCTAACGCCTATTCATACTACGCATATTTTTAAAAAAATTACCTGCAGATAACTATCTGAATAGCCATTTGCTGCATTTCTTCGAAATTTCATTCAATTATCATGGATATGACTAATAGAACAATAGCTGACTTAGTGTCGCTTATTGGGGAAATTCATTTTTTAATTATTTTTTTAGATTGACACCCCATCATAAATAAATAAATAAATTTTTTTATTAAAGAAACTCTGCAAACTTATTTAATGTACTGTTAATCTTATAGAATTCAGCTTAAATTATTTTCTAAAATGAATTATACTTCAAACAGAAACAGGTTGAAAATGAACTTTTCTTAATTTCAGCTTTAAGCCAGTTACTGAAAATGATATTTTTTAGAATTGAGTTTACAGTTTCAATTTTTTATATTCATAGCTCCCTAGAGATTAAAAAAAAATAATTCCATAAATTGGTACTAGATAGCACCATTTGGTAGAATCTGAAAAGTTCTGAAATAAGATTATTAAAATAAATTATGTAGCAAAGTGTCAGTTATTGGTGCATAAACTCTATTCAAAGTGTGCTATTCAAAGTATATTTAGTTTTGGAATACATAATAACATTTATACTTTAATATTTCTATGCTAATTTTAGAGAAACACTGTTTTATTGATTCCTTACCAATTTCACGTTTACTATAATAGATTTAGGCAAATGCATTAAATGCGATTCATTAATTTTTTTAAATAAAAAAATATATCCTTAGACCACTTTTATTAAAATAATGACAAATAATAAAATACTACAAAGATTATAATTATTCCTTTGATTGTAACATTCGGATTCAGGAGCAGCTCTTTAATGAGCAAAAATGATAATGTTTTGATTTTATAAGGCAGAAAATCTTTAAAATTCTATAGTGCAAACTGGAGAAAAACCTCAATTACCAGTGCAAAAACCAGTGCAATTACCCGCAACTCAATTACCAGTGCAACCAGTGCAAAAACTAATTAACAATAACCATGGCTTTAAAAGGAAAGACGTCTGCATATGGGTATGCATTAATTTTCCTTTTAAAAAGCATAAAAATTGAATGGAGATATTTTTCATACGTATATTGTCAGAATAGCACAGCGATGGAAATATAGGTACTTCTAAGAAAGTAAACGATAAGATGTGGGAATATATATATATATATATATATACAGGATGTCCGAAAAGTCCTTGACACATTAAAAAAATTGATAGAACAGCAACAAATTGTCGTATAAATATGCGGTTTGCACAGTAACGCTTCACAAGCTGGCGTTTTTTTCTTCTTTTTTTATGATATCGTAAAAAAATTACTTCCAAATTGTGTTCATAGGTGGCGCAGTACAACAAACGTAATGTAAGGTGTTTAATCATTTCATTAAGCCGAAAGCAATACCTTACATTAGCAGAGTTCAAAGCGTGCACCTTTTGTTGCTCGAACCACATCTAAACGGTACTCAAGTTTCATCCCATGTTCTAGCTAGCATGGATTGCGGTTTTCCTAAAACATGTTACAAAACTTTCTCTTAACTGTAATTATGGATTTTGATTCGAAATACCAACCTACGCAATGCGCTTTCTCAATTACTGTCGTCATAGCCCGCATAAATATTCACGCACCGTCAGTGCTGTTTGAAACTCACGAAACATCCCTATTGGCTCTCATTGCTGAAAACGGGAGGTGCAGTGCCATCTATGAACAGGTTTTGGAAGTAATTTGTTTTAAGATGGAAAAATTAATTCTTGATTCTGTGAAGCATCATGTGCGAACCGCATATTCATACAAACAATTTGTTGCCTTTCTGTGAATTTTTGAAATGTGTCAAGGATTTTTCGGACACCCTGTGTATATATTATCTATCTATCTATCTATCTTTATATACATATATATATATATACAGCTTTGCTTTTCTGACGTGAATCCTACTTTTAAATCTCCTTTACAAAATCAGAATTAAATATAATCTTATAAAAATGTTTTGTAAAACTTGTTTTTCATAGTAATGATGGTTACACAAATCATGCAAACTGTTTTATTATTTCATAAAGGCTAAATTGGGATAGAATTTTTGAAAATATATTTTGCTATTTTGTAGCATAAAGTAGTTCATTCCTCTATTTATGGATTTAATTGAAATTCTCATCAATTACTTAGATAAGTATTTTTAATTTTAATTTTTTTCCATTAAAATAAAACTTTATGTTTTAAGCACACAAAATCTATTTTTTAATATGAATTTTAAACATATATATTAAATATTATTATCTAGTTCAGAATGAACGTTAAGGCTCTAGCAACTATAATTTTAGCTCACATTTTAGGAAAGCTGTGGCATTGAGTAAACGTAACTATAAGAAACTAAATTTCAATTAAATTACTGACGTATGTATTAAAAAAATCACTACGAATCGTTACAAATCTAATCTTAATCTACTATATACATAACAATAGTGTTATTGCATCGAAATTTCTTTTATTCAAAACAAATGGGCATAGAATAGTATTTTAAATCCATGTATGAGAGACAGAAGTGGTTTTATGATTATGAATTGAAATCTAACACACATCAATCTAATAATCTAGATTGTCTTATGCATTACAAAATGCTCTCACTATCGTAAATCCTACTTCTTTAATTAATATGTTTGCAAACGCAAATTGTAAAAGCATGAGTATTATTTTATAATTGCGCTTCCTAAAGAGAATGTTCTTCATTAAAATATCCAAATGGTCGTAAGTGTTTATGAACATTGAAAATGTTACTATTTTTTATACCTTTATAAAAATATTAATTATTTTAGCATTTGGGGAATCTTGCACCGTATGATTCGTTGCGAATCGTGCAATTTTTTTGGAAATGAAACGTAAAGCAACTCGACACATAACTGTCTAATAATGTATCATTCACAAAAACAGCATTGTAACAGCAGAAAAAATGTAGAAACAAAACACCATTCAATTAAAAGGGAATGTAGAGCATTAAATCTCATTAAATCTTCAATTGGAAATTTAATAAAATTTTAGTCAAAATTATATCAATAGCGATATGGATAACTAAACCCACATCAAACAGCAAATGAAATAAATAGCTCATGGACAGATGTTTTCATTGCTTTTCTGAATTTTTTTGGTAAAAAAATTTAGTTTTGTTGTGAAACGTAGGTATATAAAAGCAGTGCACACATACTAATGCTCTACGCAAATAGGTCGTCGTAATATTAAATATAAAATCATTTTAAACCAAAACTTATAATTGCACATTTCCGAAAAATTTATTGCGTAATGCTGCAATACAGCTATACGTATTTCTTTTTATATCGGAATAGGCTTTAACTAAAAAAGTCTAATTGGTCAATGTATGCAACTTATAAGAATTCTAATATCTAGACAATAAAACGAAATTCAACATAAGGAATTCTTTCCCTGCTCATGTTTTATTACTTGTAATCGTATGAAATAGCATCAATTCGATTATCTTCACGAATGTTTGTGTGCAGCAATATTGCATTTATTGAACAAAAAGCTATAAAAGGCAATCAGAAGGCTATTATGAGTATAGGGCGTTCAATCGTAATTGTAATTAAGCATTTATTATTTGATAATTTCTTAGCAAAATGCATTAGAAATTAAAAGCTACATAAATATATTTAATTTTGCTCGTTATATACAATCTCAATTTTAAAAGTCTGGAGACTTGCACGAATATAGCATAACTTCTATATCATACAATCGTTTGTACTTTGTCTACATATTTAAAAGATAATACCAGATCTCTTCCAAAGGTTCAATATACTAGTATTATTTAGTTTATTTTTGATGTCTTCAGAATCCAGTTTGTAATAAAAAGAATTTTCATTTCAAACGCATGAAAAATAACAATAACTATTAATGTTATTAAAAAAATGCAAATAAGACGCATTTTTCTCTGTAGGGGAGATCGCAGCACGGATTCCAAATCTGTTTAGTTTAGAAATATGCATCTCAATGACACCAAGGGAGAAATGTCTGAAGTAGCCACACAGGACTCATCATCGGCGAAATTTTTTAATCCTTAGCTGCTGTCACATCGTCGGAAAAGCTGTTTTCTTCATTTTTTTCAACTGTGAGTAAAATTTCAGTTCTTTGTATAAACTTAAAATTACTAGCATTGAGCTTGCTGCTGTGGTGATGAAAATGTTAAGATGAAGGATTTCCGTTTCCTTCGTTTAACAGGAAGGGGAATAATCCGTGTATTTTGATTGGTTGATCGGTCTCGGGGTCTAAACTGATCCAACAGGTACACATTCTCACTTCTTTCATCGGACACTCATCGTGTAGTACCGAATGGAGAGCCGCGGCTATTCGAAGACTATGACTATCCGTGAGTGCGAACTAACAGTCACTGATGTTCTCTGATGGCATCGTAATAGGGGCCCTAGGACTCTAGCACCATGGTGTCGTAGAATATCAATGACGAATGTTTCTTGCTCTCGAACAGTCAAATACTTCGTATAAATAGCCGCGATTCTCCTATTGGTGCTAGCACGATGAGTGTCGAATAAAACAAGCGAGTATTATTTTATATGCTAAGGTTTATCTCGATTCGATCATTTTTCCTTAAACGAAGGCATGTTCTTCAGAATTTTCGAAGACTCCGGAGACATCCATCAAGAATGGGAGTCAGTTCAGACCCACCGTGCCAGAGAGAGGGGTCCTTCTGTGCAAGTAAGAGAAAGCTGGATTTATTCACTACCGAAAGCTTTCCGATACTATGGTGGTAGAATCCCTGGAGAGCCAAAAGAGTGAACGCCAGTGGTAAGTACTTGAGCGAGAACTGACCTAGCAATCAGTGGTGGTACCGGTATCCCAGGTGTACCCCTGAGGTTCTGTTTTGTTGATCCTCAGGAGTAGACGGACAACTGATGGAACGACCTTGACGCTTCAGACGGTTTTGCCGAGACCCGAATATAATTCTCCTAGAAGGATAAGCTTGGGTGAGCGAAGTATTGCCATTATCTTCGACCCAATGAATGTTTAAAAATTTACTATTGATAAGTAGAAATCACATACCCCGCAGACTGCAATTTGGATTCATTGCATGTATGAAGGTGAATATAGTGTAACGTTCCTGTGGCAAAGGGATTATTATTTAAATTACCAGTCATGTAAAGATTTGACTTTTCTGATTCATTGAGTAAATAAAAATTGTAAAGGAAACGTAACTATGTCTCAGTTATTTCATTTTAACGTAAATTTTAGCTCTTATCTTTGGAGGTTTCTAGGAATAATCCTTGGTAGGCTCTAATGGTACAACTACAATTACGATCATTTGGCCAACCTGCATCTGGTTTTCTCAGGACCTACCACCACAGAAACTATGCGTTTGCTTTGAAGTTAAAATATTACGGACTCGTGAAGGTAGCGTCAAAATTCCAATCTGGTGATGGACTGCTTTCATAAGAGCATATCGGGCACGTGATTTCAAGATATGTCTCGTTAGGGAACTTGCGCACGAAGACTGATTCAAATGGTATTTTACAGATCCTATTAGCATTCACAGTGATTCAGACAATGAAGGCTTTCCTTGAAAAATTTGTGTTTGCTAAATTGGACATTTTTGTGAAAAACCATTAAGTGGCATTTGGTTTATGTATCCAACTACTTAATCTATTACTACCTTACCTTCTATTATTATGTCGTTTTAGCTTACAATAAAAAATATATATCAAGTAACAAGGAAGATTTATTACTTGCGTTTTACCATTTAAAGTATTACAGGTAAATTTGCCCCGCATACGGGGTCCATTTCCACAGCAAAGATTAGGCTTAATCATTTGCTTTCAAAAGCAATACTTTTGTAAAAAAAATAATTGCGCAATTCTGTAGGTAAGGGCATAGGAAATGCAAAAATATCCTGATTACTGAAAATCGATAAATATAAAGAATACAAAAATTAAATTTAAAAAAAAGTTGGATAGCACGCCTCGGTCTATCCTAACTTATGCATTTTCAACGGTAGTAACAAGTAGTTGGAACTGCAACAATGACGTTTACATTGATGAATTACGAAGAAAAATACCTGTGTAATTGATGTGTTACCAAAATTTTCAAGAATCGGAAAAGGTCGTTTCTTTTAAATTTCCATTCAAATGTTTTAAATCAAAATATATTGAGACAAAGTTGGAGAAGGAGTACGTGCCAAATTGTTGCACCCTCATCCAGCCTATTAAAACACCTACTTATTTCTAGCCCTTCCCTGAAAAGAAATTTAGCACTCTAATCTCATAGACATAGACGATTAATCTCGCTACAGAATCAGAAAATTTACTTCGGATTTTTTTTCTTTTTGAAAAATACAAAAATTTCAAAGAACAAAGAGTTAAAACGGTTCATAAATGAATTATTTTTACTCTGTATCATAAAAAGCCACCTTGTAGCTGAAGTTAAATAACCTTATATATACTTTAATGAGAGTCTAGCATTTAGGTACTTATAATCTAGAATACGTTTAACTCTCTTTTTATATACAACCTTCCTCATTATACTCTTATTGAGCAAACTGATTACGATACAAATTCTTTTTAATTCACCGATCAGCGGTGGGGGCTCTTAGAAAATTTATTGATCATTACATTTTTATACTTAAAATAAGGTATAATTTATAGCAGCTTGAGAAGCTTACCTAGCGATTTATATATAAAGTCAGAGGAATTATTAACACCTCGAACTTTTATAAATTACGTTATTTCATATTTAAGGGAAAATAAAATGTTAGATGAATTTTCTAACTCCTAGAAAATGAATTTCTATATATTTGTAAAATTAATATCTTGATCATTCATAGACAATGAACGATTGCAAAAAATTACTATATAAATGAATTTGCAAAGTTCATAATTTATATGGGACACAAAAAGTATACTCCTAAGAAATTTGTGGTACGTAATGAAATTGTCCATTTTTTATAACATATTTTCAAGCGATAAATAATTTTGGGTTACACTTATTCGATACCTGATGAATTAAATTTCATCAGTGTTGTTGTGTAAGCTTTTATTTTTAACATTATAAGTAAAAAGGAAAGCATGAAAAATCAGAAATTACATTTTAATCTGGAGGGAAAAAACAACTTTTGTTTTAAAGCAAAGGGATTTCTTAGGGCAGTATCTCTGTTCATAGCACTCACACTAATCCTTTTCTAATAAAATGCTAAATTGTTAAGTTGTACTCTTTCAACAAACTTTTTGAATTAAATACAAAAACTTGGGATTTAATTTGAATATTTTGTAATGCGTAACTTCTCTCTCTCATTTTTACCGAGTTTTAAAAATTGTCTGTACAGTTCCATTTCTGTAATCCTTAAAAAATAATAAATATTAAGGAGTTTTCAAGTATTTTTATACATCGGCTCAGGCTATTAAATTAAAAGAAAATCTTTCCGAATGTAATTTTTAAGAAAGAAATTTACGTTTTTATCATAATGACAGTGAAAGAGGAAAAAATTTAATTTATAGATGGTCTGAAATGTTCATCATTTTTTTTTTATATAGGACACAAAAAAATAATACTTTCTTAAGAAATTTGTAGTCTTTAATGAGATTGACAAAATAAAGCATTTTATATTTAATTTCTATATGGAGATTTGTTTCTAAAAATTTTCTTTTCTATTGCCTCGCATATAATTGCCTATGTGTCGTATTTTAAAAATTTTAATCAGTCTAAAATTCAGTTTTCGTCAAAATCTTTGAAGCTCGTCTTCTAGGATTTGAGATTTTGGTTTCTTTTCTTTTCGGATTGAATGAAGTAGATTTAATCAAAAAGACAACGAAAGAAACTTTATATGGAAACGAAAATTTGTTTTTCATATCATTCTCTTGAAAATGTAATCTTGTTTATAGTTATAAGTCGTAGCTAGCATAATGCGACTTGATTAAACTCTGTTTCGTTACAAATTTTTGATTACAGGTAATTTAAGTTAAAATCAATTATTATATTAAGGGTATTGCATCATTTTAATTTATTTGGTAATTAGATTATTCAACGATAAATAGTGGACAAATCTAATAAAAAATCACGATGAAATAGTTCATTTAATTTCTCTAGGTTTTTAAATGTTTTTGAAATTATATACTTATTTATAAATAAAAATCATTTACATGTGCCCATTTTATATTTTTACTTTGTAAGTTATTTAAGAGTGCAGTTTTAAAATAAATTTTTCTGGGAGGTACATTTTTTGCCTTGCTAGGTGTTCCTGCACTTTTTGTCTCATATTGAATATATCTCGCATAGATTCACTATAGGAATTTTTCAAAAATGTTTTCTGACTTGTTTTAAATAGTCACAGTCACAGTATTCAGTTATTTGCATTTATGAACTCTAACTAATGCACACATATATACAGGATGTCCCCAAAAGTGGTAACACGCGTTAACAGGAGCGTAGCCAGGGGGGGGGGGATATCGGGATATATCACCCCCCCCCGAAGTTTTTGGATTAGTGATGAAATTCCGTCTATTTATACACATATAAGTTCATATCCCCCCCCCTCCGAAAACTTTTCCAGGCGCATATCCCCCCCCGAAAATTTTTCCTGGCTACGCGCCTGCGCGTTAATTCTCTAACTATAAGTGATAAGTGGATAGTGTTAAATGAAAAAAAATCATGTTCGAAATAATTTAGGAAAAAAGACCACGTTAAGAAAAAAAATCATTTAGTTAAATTTTAACACGTTACACTTTTAAATTTGCCAAGACCCCAGTAAAAAAAAAATTCCAATTTAGTAAAATGTGCCCCCATACACTAATGAGGTGATATACGAAATTTCAGCCTTTTATCATAAAATACGTCAGATATATCTCCAAACAATGATGATCGGGGGCTATATATGGATTTGAATGTAAACGTTTATATCCAGAGTATTGGGAAAACTGAAACGCGATCACCCGACGTGATATTTTTCACTTCGAGAGGCTTTTATAAGTGGTTTAAATCAGCGTACATCTATTTTCATATCTCTGACACATTTTAGAATATAACCTTTGAAAATTTTCACATCACATCATTAGTGTATTTGGAACAATTTACTAAGCGGGAATTTTTTTTTAACGGGGTCGTATACAAATTTGAAAACTGTAACTTTCTGCAAATTAACGAGAGGAATTATTTTTGCATCATAGTGTATTTTTCCTACCATATTTTGAACATTTTTTTTTTCAATTTACATTGCCGCTTATTTTTAACAGATAAAGATGTAAAACCTTGCCATCCCCTTTTTGGGACACCCCCAGACAGCACATAAGCTTAAATCAAGCTTGACATTTCTTTGAATTTGACGTATTAATGCAAGCTTGACAGTTCAATTCATTTTAAGCTTGCAGCAAACTTGGAGAAGTCATTTCAACTGTCAAGCTTGAATACAGCTTGATTGCTGCTTGATTTCGAAAGCCGCATCCACATAACAAATAATTTATCATCAGTCATAAATGTACTTGACCATAGAATTAAAAAAAAAGATTCTATATTTCCAAATATGGAAATTCTTCAACATAAAATACAATAATACTACGAAAAATTGATTTCAAAATCAGTCGTTTGTCTCGATTTTTGCCAGTATTGCCCAGCATGAATGTCGCAATATTGAAAGTTTTAAAACGTGTGCTGCTTTCAAGTTTATATTATGCTTATTTCCCTATTAGTAGAGTCTATAAATCACACATAACATTATTTTAACTTTGATTCATCCTATGGAAAAATAAAAGAAAGAAATCGGCATCGGGCAGTGATCGATCTTGCCAGAAAATGACGTGACAACCATGACAGCCACTTCAAACTTTAGTCGCCCCGACGCGAGGCAGATTGGCGGAACGGTTAGGACGCTGGCCTCCCAACCCTTTGGTCCCGGGTTCTATCCCAGCCGCGGACGCTTGATGGAAACTGATTGAATTAACTTGAAATTTCAGCATAGAGGGGAAAATGCGTGGAAAAATAAAATATGTGGGGCGAGTTCGCCGACGGGTGCCCCGTGTATTTAAGAAATTTTTTTAAGCTTGAAATTAAGCTTGCTATGTCAAGCTTGATTCAAGCTTGCTATGTCAAGCTTAATGCAAGTTGGGCAAGTGTAAACTTGAACACTTGATTCAAGCTTGCATTAAGCTTACACGCTTGAAATTTTCAAGCTTAATTCAAGTTTATTGACTTGATAAATCAAGCTTGCTGCAAGTTTGATGCAAGTTTGCTGTGCTGTCTGGGCTCTGTATATTACAGAGAAAGCACTTATAAGCATTTTTAAAGACATGTGAACTAATAAAGTCTCACTATAGTGAGCTCGCTATAAATTTAATCATCCAGCTAGTTCCTTTAAAAGACGGATCAAGTTTTGGATCTTTATTAGTACTATAACATTGAATTCGTTTATTTTTCCAGAATTTAACTCTTTGCTTTGAAGATTGTAGATAGAATGGCATACTTTTAACCCTTTAAGGCCCAACCATTTTCACATCTGTATAGAAGAGCAAATTTATATAGTACCCGAAGCCGAAAAAGTACACCGTTGCCATCTCTCGAGTTAACTACCAGCAATATGGCTGCCAATCGAATCGCTCATCGCGTGGTAAAGAGCTAATACCTTTTTTTGACGCAGACGCCTTATTATAGGATTTATGATGGTGAAAATACATGAAAAATTTGCTATGAATACTAAAAGACTACAGCTAAAAAAACAGACATAAAAAGGATTTCTTTGTACCTACATATTTTTATGATCACAGAACATTTGTTATTATCACCTTGAAAACACTGGACCAAAAATGCTATTGAAAAGAAAATCAGATGTATTCTTCAGAATAAAATAAATTATTTCATACAAAAAGAAATATATTTTCCATTAGAAAATTGTCCTATGCAGTAAAACAGAATTTGTTCATATTGAAGAAGAAAAGATTTCTGAAAATTGTTCGTCTCACGAATCATCAATGCAGAAAATATATAAAGAAGCATAGATACCAACAGAAGTGTCAAACAATGTGCCACTGTGGAAAAAAAGAAAAAAAAAAAATTCTTTTAACGAAATCTTCCTTAGCGCAGGTAGACATTTCTTTCTTTAAGCATTTTGAGTTAGGTATATGTGTGCCTGTGCCTTGAATTAGGAACAAATTCATTAAATAAATCATTACTAAGTTTGCAGCAATTAGGTTTAAAAACTTTGTATTCAACAGAAACAACGTAAGTCTAATGCTCGACCAAAAGCAATACATCTACATACTTATTTGAAATCTTCTGTAACTTATTTACATTAGAATTTCATAAGGGTCGATGCACAAGTTCTAAATATGTCTTATACAAATAGATAGGTTGAGTAATTTTTACAAACTATTCCACCTTTCTAAAAGCATTCAAAACTTATAGCACAAATGGCACAGAATTTGTTTGTTTGTTTTGTGCTAGGTTAAGACTACACGAAGAAGCAAGGCATTCTAACGCCTATTAACATTACATCTCGAGAAAACCGACCAAAACTCCCGACTGCTAGGTCGACAGCCGCACGGTACGCCATAAAGCGGGTCTTGCAAACTTCGGCAGTCTTCCACATGCCTTATCCACTCGGCCATGGTTGAACCCACAAAAAACTTTCAAAAATTCTATAAAACAGAAAAGTAATAACAAACTTTACATAAGTTTTCAAAGAAGCAGGACTTATCTTTCTTTGGGGTAAACGACAACCAACGAGTAGGTTGGAAAAC
Source organism: Cheiracanthium punctorium (assembly GCA_038373885.1). Classification (NCBI taxonomy): domain Eukaryota; kingdom Metazoa; phylum Arthropoda; class Arachnida; order Araneae; family Cheiracanthiidae; genus Cheiracanthium; species Cheiracanthium punctorium. The sequence continues at coordinate 788,282 of JAWZYV010011642.1, forward strand.
AAAAATAAAGATAAATAAAACACACAAAAAAACCACATTCGGAAGAGGTAAAAAATGCGTGAAAAGTAAGAGTGATTAGGAAAGCATTATCGGTATACAGAGGACGTATACAGTATACAATATAGTATATCGGTATACGGCAAAGAAGCGCGAGTACAGGGTTGGTGCCTCTCAAGAAAAACCTGAAAAACCTTGAATAGTTGGGAAATTTTACTTTAACACAACGTCAAGAAAATTGGACAATTTGACGAAAAATTTGGAAAATCTTAAAATGTGGCCTGAAGTCTGCACCTGTAAATTAATTTCACGTCTGCTGAATGTCCAGAATTTTTTAAATAGGAGTTCAAATATATGTCGTGGATACGGAAGTTTTTTGTGGGGTATCCTAGTTTAAAAGAAAGAGAAAAATTGCTTATTTAACCTAAATAAAAGATTCAGTAAAGCAAAATGTTACCGTATAGAATTCTTTTTATTTGACTAGAACCTCCCGAAAATTATTAGCGTATCCGCCTTCGTTGCGCACCCATATCAAGACAGATTTAGATCATTCCAGATTTACGGCAAAAAAAAATATATATATATTTATCAATGCAGACTTCAGATAATTTTTCATTTCACATTTCAAGATTTTCCAGGCTTTTAGAAAAAACTTGCAATTTTTCTTCTCTTTTCTACAAGTAAAACTTCCTGATCATCTAAGGTTTCTCGGATTTTACTTGACCAGTACAACCCTGTATATGCAAAAAAAATCCCTTTCATTATCCCTAAATAATCGCATGATTATTATTACACCCGCATTCCCATGAAAACATTCAATAGTATTTTTAATGCACCGTTTAGCTGTAAACTATTGCCAAATTTACTGTCAACTTTTTTTCTACTTTTCCAGAAGAGAGTATTGATTCAGTACAATCGAAACCTTTATCAAAACAGAGTATCTGCGATTAAAAAGATTACGATATATTTTAAATTGACATTTATTTAAGTAAAAATGCTCATTTACATTTTCTGCATATTTTGGGTGATAATTAGTGTTTTTAGAATACGAACAAATACCTTTATACTGTATTTTAGTTTGATATATTTTTAATATAACGTTGTTTTCTAGTGCGATTGGTATCTACGCACGTGCATTGGAATCCTTATGTAGTGAATGTAAAGATATAAATGTATTGGGGTAGGCACGGTGTGATAACATATTCCAGGCGATATACCACACTACAGAAAACACGTTTATTGAAACAAAGATAGGATTATTACAGAAAATAGGATAAATAAAATAGGGGATGTTTGGGTACAATGATACAAAATTTACTATTTTTTTTCGTGTTCACAAATTTCCATGCAAAAAAATATAATTAATGTACACTTTTAAACTTACTCTTTTCCCCATCTAAATGAATTTTTATGAGTTTGTAAATGGCTTTTTTCATATTTAGAAATATTGCGAAAGGCAAATGCCTGTCAGTGTTTCATTGTACTCCGAATGACGGAGGTACAATGAAACACTTAATAACACTTCCCAAACACTCAACTAATATGAGTCAAAATTCAAATTTTAGCATATATATTTTATGCACATATAAAATAAACATTAGTGAGACTTAAATATGAAATTTAAATGGAAAAAAATCATTAAACTATATAGTTAAGATGAAAACATAAAACTTTTATTAGAGGTTATAACCTATAGTTTTTAATTCTATAATAAATATACTTAAATCAAATTCAAAACTTAGCATTTTTGCTTTCCCTTCTGTACCACCTGAAGGAACAGGAGATTTTTGTTTTGATACAATTTGAGTTTTGTCAAAAACATATGTTTCCAAACAATGCACAAATTTGAAACTAGGACTTAGTTGCTTGACGTACAGAACTTAACTTCACATTTCGTTTGATTTAAGATTATTATATCCCAACAATAGTAAATTTCTTTCCATTTTTCACCTTCCTTGATTAAAACATAATCATTTAGAGCGATACTGCTTGTGCCATACATGTTATGTGAGAATAGCTCATAAGCTGTACTGTTTTGATTCTCAGTTGAAATACTTTCTGGATTGCCACCATCTTCAGAGCGTGAAGAGGAGTACGATTTAAAAACAATTCCTTGTTAACTTTGAGTACTGTATGGAAATCTCAATCTAAATATTTAATAGTGTTATCTTTAAGTGAATGCATTCACCCGGGTTACATGTTAAATTGTATCCCAAATTGAGATTACAAACTAAGTGAATTTTTAATAACACCTAATGTTTTTTTTAATTCTGGCTTTTAAAGTATGAAGAGCACACCATAATGATTACAGTATTTGAAAAATAAATAATTATGTACATGAAAAAAAGGAGATAAAACAAAATTACTTTTACTAATGAAATCTACTTTCAATGGTGAAAATCAAATAATTTTCTATATCGCTTCCTGTAAAAATAGGATTGTCTCCGAATTGCATCGGTAACTGGAACATATATTTGTACAATAGGTGTGTGAGTTTCAAATTTCTGTGATGAAACCTATTGATTTTAGATACCATGTTTCATTGCACCCGATATTTCGTTTTACCACAACTTCCCTTACATTTTGAATTCGCAGATACTACAGGATACTACCTTCAGGAACGGCCTACCTATTTGGTTTAAAGCCTGTTTTAGTTCCTGAAGTGTCCTACTGTCCTGCTGAATCCTAGCTCTAGGCTCAGGTCCAGCAAGCAGCGGTTTCCCTCATTTTTATTTTATTTTTTTACAGCACAATTTTTGGATTACAATTAGTAAAATACATCAGTGTTATACAATATAAAAGCAGTTAGTTTACAATGGTTTAAAATTGCTCACAATATTGTTCTTAGTAACATTTGACCATAGATATATATATTTAACACCTTCTTTTTTTTCTTTTTTACAATTTTGAAAGTTAAAAAAAGTAAATAAATATCTAAAAGTAAACAATAGGCTTGATAAACTTTAAAAGTAATTTTGAAAAATTTAAACATAAATAAATACAACTAATATTCATAAATGTGCTTTAGAAAGAAAGTTTCTTTTTTTTTAATTTTGAAAGCATACATATACATATAATAATATACTGAAAAATAAATTTAGACTTCAATAGGAGAAGTGTAATTTTTTAATCTAACGAAATAAGAGCAGCAACAGAAATTCTATGTCAGGAAATAATGCTAATAAATTCATAATTAAAAAAATTGTTCTATTTAGAGTTTTTACGTGGTTTTTATTAACTGAAATTCTTGTATTTATTTAATCTGAATCGCTTTCTGGTGTATGAGGTCTTATATCAATCGGATGAATATACTTGGGTTGATTATTTTGTAGTTCTTCAATCCCTTTTATTATTTTGTTGCATAAGTTTTTATTTTTTAATACATATGCAGCCCACTGCTCATTACTTTGTGGAGGTGATTTTAAAACTCTGTATTGCTTTAATAATTTACAATTAGTGAAATAATGTAATGAATTTCCTTGCATATTGCATTTACAAAGATCGGAGGAGGCTCTGTTTATTTTTCAAAAAAATATTCAGGGAATGGTCCATGATTGGTAAAAAAAGATAAAGGTTCCTGTGTTCTAAAAGAAAATCCTCTGATGGTTTGAGCTTAAATTGATTACTTTTTATCAGAATTTTAATTCGCAGAGCAATAATTTATACATGTTAATAAATTTTTATCGAAATACTAACGGCAGCTTACTGAATACAATGAAACATGACCAATGATTGCGCCAGCTGTAAGATGACTGATGAAGTTTAAATAATACATTAAGCAACTAAATTTGTTTTTCATTAAATTAGATACGCCAGCCACTTAATTTACATATTATTCGAGACCAGAAAAAATCCTAACATCAATGTCTTTGAGATCTATGATCAAATCCTGATTAAATTTTAGGCGAAGCACTTAGTGGGAAGAAAGGGAAATTGTGCCTGATACTGATGAGACTAAAACGACCTTCATAAGGCACTCGCTTTTCAAGAATGTAAAACAAAAATTTATATTTTCATTGTCCGGGAACAATCTGTCATATAAATGATACTGTGCTAAGTCTTCCACTCCTAGGTCCTGTTGGTGAAACATCGAGGTGTTGAGACGAATAAAAGCTCATTTCTAAATAAAATTTTGGTTATACTGTGCAATAGGCTTTTCAGACAACCGACCCATACACCAATGACAACCTACCCTGCTATGGCATAGGTTATCTCAACCCAAATTTGAATAAAAAGCGCTGATTTTCAATGTGAAAAAATGCTTCCTGGTTCTTCATGTTAACGAGAATTTGAGACAGCATATATCTACTTTATAGGCTACAAATTTGTTTTAAATGGATTTGTTACAAGTAGAGTTCTTTATAAAGAAAGGAAAGGTGAGACAACCTAGAAAATATTTTCATTAATATAGACAGATATATGTGTGTTTGTATATATGTCGTGTGTATGTAGATATGTAAGACAAGGGGAAAAAATGGAAACTATCAAATACAAGGATTTTATTGGCGAATTATCGGTAAAAACATAAAAACGGAACTGTACGAATAATGTAAATAGTACATAAAAGAGATATTAAAAAGATCAACTTATCTCTCTATTCTAAAAAAAGTAAAGGCCGCTGTCGCCGCCGCTGGCGTTGTCAAAGCTTCTGGACCTATCTCCTCCTAAACCGTAGGGATTTGAGTTTCGACTAAGGTACACACAGATTCGAAAAATTCCGAGGAACCTGCTAAGCTGATTTAAATTTCGAAAATCGAATTATTTTAGAAGATATTAATAAAAAACTGAAAAAATAAACCGAATGGATGCCAGATTTGGCACAAAATCATTCATTCCTTTACAACAAAGCGTTTCCAAGTATCTAGAATCGCGTGAAATTTACAAAGTTAACACAAAAAGCCTAATAACTTCTTCACCGTTTGCACGATCCGCTTGAAAATTTTCATGATCATGTATAAAAATATAGAAAACAATCTGCGCTTCTTTAAAAATCTGAAAATCTACCCGTTCCCTCCTTTTTAAGTGATTTTTCTCTATTTTCAGCACCATTTTATTTCCGAGAGTCAAAAAAGTAAATCATTTGCGTGACAAAATTACCCTTTTCAAGTGAATATGACGTCATACAATTGGGATTCAAATTCGTTTAAAAGAGATTTTCCAGATTACACAGTTTATTATCATTTTTTTTTCACAAATAAATCGTTTGCATGGACATGAGAATAGCTGTGTACACAAAACGAAATCTTTCGATTGCGAAAAGATTCCGCGAATTTCCAGAACAGCATGAAATTTAATTTGGGTATCTCTCTATTCTAAAAAAAAGTAAAGGCCGCTGGCTCTGTCAAAGCTTGTTGGCCTATTTCCTCCTAAACCGTGGGGATTTAAGTTTCAACTAAGGTGCCCACAGATTCGAAAAATTCCGAGGAACTTGATGAGCTAAGTTAAATTTCGAAAATCGAATTATTTTAGAAGATATTAATAAAAATCTGAAAAAATAAATAGAATGGTTGCCAGATTTGGCATAAAATCATTCATTCCTTTGCAACAAAGCGTTTCCAAGTATCTAGAATCGCGTGAAATTTACAAACATGAGTTATAATTACGCCCATTTTACGCCAAAATAAGAACTATATGAAATAAGTAACTCAAAATGTGTTACACAAAGTTGACAATTTTCAAATAGTAAGTTCGCTTAGACAACAGGAGTTTAGAATTAGCGATTATTCGTTTTTCCAAAACAGAATAAATAATATCTTGAAAATGAAAAATAATTAAAATGCAGATTATTTTAAAGCCGGTTCTCGTCCAGCTGGATTATTTGCTACCAGTAGAAATATTTGGCGTTAACTATGCCATTATAGCAGTTATAGTACACTTTGGATATTTGCTAGCGCAACGAGATGGTATAATTCGTGGTGTTAAGTACGCCAATCTGCAAACGATTATGTAAATGAAAGTATGGATAGCAGTTTTCCGGTAACCTTAAATGAACAGTAAATATAGGTTGTGAGTATGTGTAAATCGCCAAATAATGAAAAGTCGCCATTGGTGGCAGGCTATTCTATCTGTTCCGTAGCTTTTATTAACTTTACATGTACGCAAGTCGCCAAATAATGAAAAATTGTCATGGGTGGCAAATTCGCAAGGTGTCCAATAGGTTTTACATTATTAAAAATACAGCTGAAACATATGTTCTTATTTTATTACGCTTTAGCTCCTAATTAGTATAACCTTTGAATGGCAACATTAAATATCATTGTGTTTCTGAGGAGTACAAATAATTTTTCCAGCGATTATAAGCGGAATCCGTACTCCAGGTGGAGTATAGCTCAGGACCAGACTTCGTGCCGATTACGCAGATGTGTAATCGATTACGATTACGATTAATTTTCAATTTCAGATCAAGATTACGATTACCTGGAAAATATTATGTCATGATTACGATTATATTACGATTACCATAAAAATCCAATTTTCCGATTATGATTATACTACGATTATGTAATCCATGAAAACTTTCGATTACGATTATATCGGAGTCCGATTACGATTAAATTACGATTACAAAACTTCCTTTTTTACACTTCTGGCGCTGACATAATGTGTAAAGTTTACAAAACAGAACAGAATTATGGGTCCGGCAGACCGGAGGCAAGAAATTATTATAATTGACAAGAAAATTTAAAATACGCTACGTAATATATTCAAGAGTAAAAATAGTGAAGTTTCTATAGATCGAGAAATCAACGGTATTTTCAACAAAGACGATGCATATCCCCTCCCCCCGTATTGCGCCTATGATAGTTAATATGAGTTCTGTGAGGAATCAAGCTTATAATATACGTTAAGTAGAAAAGGTATATGTAATTAGTCTCACTATATTTGAATTCCAAACTGATGATAGTTGACAACAATTCAAGTTTGAGGGCCTCACACTTTTTTGGGTGACAATATTTTACTGTATCAAATTTACTCATAATCAAGGAATTACTTCAACTTTGCTCACTTTATGTTGTTAATTTTTGTAGATTACTGATAAATGACTATAGCCGGTAAATTTGGGGGATTTTTTCTTCTGTTGTACAAACAAATAAATGAATTAGATTTGCAAAAACTATGTTTTTAATAAAAGTTGTAACTAAATAGTAAACATTTTACAGTGACACTTATCAACTTTAGAACCATACAATCTAACTCTTATCATTGTTATCTAAATCTTTCAAGTTTGTAACTATGATGATACTTCTCTAAAATATACGATACATACCCTTATGGGCATTTAACTGATACTCATTTTGAATTTCAGTTGCATGTACGGAAGAATGTGAGAAGATCATAAAAGTGAAAAATCGAGCATTTTAGTTATATTCATAGGATATAATTAGTTAGATTAGAAATTAGGAAAGATATTAGTCGTCTTTGTTTTTTACTTTTTCTAAGAAATGATTTCTCTCCGATACTTTTCAATCATTAAGAAGTTTATTATAAAAGAAATATCAGAAAATTATTAAACATGTTAATTTGACAGTTATTAGCTATCTACACAGTATTTTCAATAAAAGTGAATTGTAAATATGTTTATCAGAATTATGAAAAAAAAATTCTAAATAAATCATTGTATATATCACTTTAAATATTTTTATTTAGCTTAATGAAAACTAAATTTTCAAAATTAGCATCTTTCAGTAAGGCTCATGAAGGAGAATAAAACTTCTCCGCTACACAAATTATGTAATGTGATATGAAATCTGAAATCTCTTAATAACTAATTTTGAAAGTTTAGCAGGGATATATATCCCGATATCCCACTCCCTGGTTATTCTCCTGGAGTGATATATATTCCTGCAGGGATATATATTCCTGCAGTGGCGTAGGAAAGGGAGGGGGGCTTTGGGGCTCGAGCCACCCCTATACCTTTGGAAGATGATAGAAAATAATCATATATATGTGTGTCTTTTTCAGTGTCCAGAATCGATGAGCCCCCCCCAAAAAAAAAGAAACAACCGAATTCCTACGCTACTGCGCCCCTGCGATGAAGAATCGGATTGAGGGGAGACCTAGCGTTGAATTTAAGCCGATAGAAGACCAATTTTGTATATATGGTGAACGCGCACATTAAATCTGAAGGGCCAGATATCATTAATCTGGGTTTGGTCATTCTGATTTAAATACTACTTAAACTACAAGGCAGTCTATTTATGTAGAATCATAAGTAGATGGCATTTGTATAATAGCAGACAATATATTAATTGTGTCACTATTTCAATACATAAACTTCTATTGTATTTTTATGGCAAAAAAAATTATAATCATCAAAATAATAAATAGGGATTATTTTCGAGGGATGGTGTGTGAATAAAAGATCTGAAAATAAAAAATAAGAGCAATAATTAATATTTATTTAAATGAATCAAATAAAATGCATAAAATACTTAAGCATTTTAAATGATGCATGAATCAAAAATTAATTTTGAAATCTCCTTTCTCCTTGAGTCAAATAGTTACAGTTACCAGAAAAATATATTTGAAACTTATTCATTTTTTAACCGAATTAAAAAATGTAATGATTTATAGTGTATACATTAAAATAATTTTTAGTTTTAAAAAATTCTACTCGCAGGTACAGGGTTACGTACTACATTTTATTTTAAAATTATCTTATATAAGGGGTGTATATTTTATAACTAGTAGTTAAACTGTTTAACTAAAAATTTAAATACAAAAATTATGAATACATGTTTTCCAGAGTGACCAATATATTTTTTTTAGAGGAAACCAAAAGCTTTCTAGGAAATCCCCCCCCCCAGTTATCGCCTATCGAATTACACTGAAATTGAATTATTGAATTACACGTGTGTCTTCCCTCATTTCTGGAAAACAATGTACTTTAAACCTCCTAATTCAAATGAATACCCCGTTCCACTTTCCACCCCCCTTTTCCGCGAAACAAAAGAAATTTATTTAATGTATTTAATTAAATTATTACACAAATAACTTTTGAGGTGGCGTTTTTTTCCTACATTCAAAATTTTTCATACTCTGAATGACCCTCCTCCCCCTCCCAATAAAAGCACTTGTATGTGCGCCCCTTTATAAGCCCTTTCAAAATTTAGAAAGCCTACTTTGATTAACCTAATTTATTTATTTATTATTTATTTATTATTTATTTATGTTTTGACAGAGAAAAGAAATTACTACACATTGCACTTTTATTACAAAACAAATTTGTACCAAGTAATCACACACACACACACTATAAAATTATTATGTGCATAACACTGCTACATAAATAACACTCTAAAACACAATAAACATAACACTTCGAAAGTTAAACAGTAAATTATGATAATTAAATTTTGACCAAAATTAAGATTCTAAACAAGTAAACAATGTATACCAAAAATAAATTTTATTTAATTAATGCAGCGCATTTTAGTCAGATCAATGAAACATGTATTAAACGGAATTGGAAAAGACCAGGGAATATTTTCGTGAATATTATCGTTTTCCCCTTAATATAGAAACCTTTTAAATGCAGTTTTTCAATTAATATATGCACTCATTTTATAATAATCTATACAACAAATAAATACTCAAGAAAAAATATCTAAAATTACCTCCATATGTGTATTTAAGTTGGAGTTCATCTTTTTTGACACTGGCATCTGTACTAAGATAGTGCATTTATATTTTTTGAACTCCTTTCCTTTTTCATTTTTTTTATTTTCTTGAAATTCAAAAAAAATCTTGAATTTTTTTCGTGTAGGCATTGCTGTTTTCTCTTCGAGGTCGCAAATTGAAATGAGATAAAGCAAAGATCTGCAATAGCAGAAAATACACCTCTTGTGTACCCCCCCATAGAATTCCCACGTCCACCCCCAATTTCTGGGAGGTCTGTCCATTCTAGTCAGTCACCCACCACAGTCAGCATAAAAAAGAATGGTCATCCCGGAAAAAAAAGGGAGCTTTGCTTCTCTTATCTTTGTCCCGTACGAACTACGATGGCAGAACAATGCCCTCCCCCCTCCCCTCTTCCCCTGAAAGGTTAAAAAATAGGAAACTTCCTGTCTTCAGGGCATGCAGATTTTTCGATGCTTTGCTTCTCCGAGAAAATCTTTTTTCCCAGCAAGCAGGACAAAAAATAAATCTGGGCGCCCGTAATCGTTTCATAATCGTCTTGTAATCTAAGCGATTACGACTACAGGCTCTAAGATTACGACTATCTGGCAAATGAAATTTCTAGATTACGATTAGACTACGATTACACGAAAATATAAACTTTCAGATTACGATTAGATTACGATTACATAAAAATTCAATTGTCGGATTACAATTAGACTACGATTACATGAGAAAATGTAATCGATTACAATCGATTACGATTACACGACTACGATTACACGAAGTCTGCTCAGGACCCGTACAACACGTATTCGCATAACAAAATATCTTCGGTGTCATGAGGGGTAGGGGGTCTACTGTAGTGTGAAGTTTAAATTTTTATGTACCAATGAAGATGCAAGAACTAAGCAATGTGTATCTTAGCTCCGTAACATTCTATCTGATCCAATCTTCGGGTTTTCTCTGTTGAAATTATGTCTTTTTTACGAATAAGCCCGATTAGGGGCCGAATGCCTCATATGAAAAGCGAGCGTAGCAAGTCTGGGGGCCTTGGCCCCTAGTACGTAAAAAAACCAAATTATTTATAAACACACACACACACACACACACACACACACACATATATATATATATATATATATATATAGAGAGAGAGAGAGATTTAAGAACTTTTGAAAGCAGTTCCTATGCTAAGTCCAGTTTTGCAATAATACACTTGTTTGTTGTAAAAAAATTGTAAAAAAAAAATAAATTTTCCAAATGAAAATTATGACAACAATGACAACATGGCTTCTTAGAGCATTAGATGTTGCGTAATATAATCGAAATCATTTATAATTTCAGTGAAGTGACTTCATAATTCATTGAGCCGGTACAGTTTAATGCCTTGATAAACAAGTGTATATAACCATGATGCCTATGAGGACCGACTAAATGATAAAGAATATTTGGACGCTGTAATGAAGATGTCATTGTAGCCGATTTCAACTGTATTATATTTTACGCTGTACAAGTACTATAGAATGAAGCAATATTTATTGTTGTGTCAAACTGTTAAACAGTCGGTCTCATTTATTTAAGTTTCATGTTTGTGCTGGGGTAATCTAAACTCCGACCAAATTTTCTTCCAACTCTGAAGCTGTCTCCTCTATTGCCTTAAGGAAGAGCTTTTCTAATTTTCTAAAGAATGTACCACATTTAGACTTCTTGACTACCTAGAAAAAAAAACGTTGTAGAAACAGAAGTGGAATATTCAAGTATCATATTTGTAGGGTCCTGAGCCCTATAAACAGTTATAGAATCTGAATAATATTGAGTGATTTCTAACATTGTCCTGGGTAAAGCCAGATGTTTACCTACTTCTCTGCGTTGGTGAATATTTGATGTCATGTTTATAGACACTCGTTACGTGTCGGAATTAAGACAAAAGTACGATCGTCAGCCATTTTTCCTAGCCTGCGGCAGTTCTTGCATAAGAAGTTAAGACCCCATAGGTTCCTGACCATAAATAGCTTACAGAGAGCGGCCGTTTTGGAAGAGAAGATGTGCTTCAGCAGTAGTTATTCCTTAATGCCTATTGTTTTTACGAATATATCTTGTTAAGGTTGAAGTTTTCGCAATTTTAAATTGATTAATCAATAAGAAACTGTATAAAATGTTTTTATAGAGTCAGTATGAATTTTTTATGCGGTCAACTTAGCTGACGCTTCTCGTCCCTCACCCGCTACCTTTGCATGTATTCTACAATAACCAGCATCTTCGTTTTTATAAGGCTGGTTTTATTCTACTTATCTTTATATTTTTGTCTACAACATGTAATAATACGATAAAATCAGTTTATAAAATTTTGAAATAAACTTAATACAATAAAAATACGTTGAACAATAATCTAAATACGTTTTAAATGAAGGGAACATTCTTCGCTAATACAAAATGTACAGGGTATATACTGTTTTGTCATCCATACATGCATTTTCGAATTCAGGACTGAAAATTATACAGTGTCAGAAATTAAATGATCAAAACTTTTAATTTTCAAATTATATATCTACAACTATTGATAAAATCTCTAAGCGACTTTAAATTATTCTTCAAATTACCTTCTTTTAAAAAGATTTTCCTGGTGTCTCGGTATCGCATTCATGAGTTCACCCGATTCCGTTTACCGGATATTTCTATGCATTGCGTTTGTCACTCTGAAACTCCAGGAAACGTTATTTTACTCATAAACCAAAGTGTTACAGCATTCTAAAACTCATATTTATAACCGCGTTATCTGAATACATGCGTTGGACAATGATGTAATATCCTAATGTTAAGAGATAAATTCTGCGCTCCCTTTGTCTGAAACACAATTATATGATTCACTAAATTGCGGAAAGCAATCCATTCAGCCTGATTGAAACCTGGAGCTATTTTGTTAAGTAGCGAAACATTAGGAAGATGGAAATTTTCGCTGGATTTGCGACTGATATTAACTTTAGCAGTCTATTTTTGTCACAATTTTACACTCAATTATGTATAGGTTGCAAAAGCATTCTATTGTTTCTAAATGCATCACAAACTCGACTGTACATGCTAATCATTCGTACGATTTTTGATAATAAATGAAGTTGCTGGTAATCAAAAATAAATATTATTATTATTATTATTATTATTATTATTATTATTATTATTATTATTATTATTATTATTATTATTATTATATTATTTGCCGATATTAGTTATGTACATATTTATTTATCGTTATAACACAGCAACTCCACAAGCATTCTCTGCCTCTTTTTTTAAAGTGCGGGAGCAGGGGGTTAGAAACGGCTGCTTCAAAATTTACTATTAGCAGTATTAGCATTGTGGTATGCTTCCTTTCCTATAATTTTAATTTTTCTGAATAATGAGCGGTCAAGTCAGCGTATTGTTAAGTGCTAAAGATTGAGACGAATGTGTTATTTCTCTACTTAAACCATTTATGCCTAGTGTCCCTTTTTTGGGACGGCATTTTCGCTATTAGTCGAAAACGTTATTTATTTTTCCTAGCCTTTATTCATGAGTATTGAGCCTTAACTCTAAAAAATATTTTAACATGACCAAGTAGGATGTTGATATTTCGATTTTTATGCATAATAATTTTAAAAGAAATCATCCCTTGTTCAAGAAGTTGACATCAGAAATTTATCTATTATTTCTGTTATCAGTAAAAATGGAAGAAAGTCGCAAAAATATCCAGGCACAAATGGGTTAATGTTCAAGGTAATCTTCCCTTAAAATGTTTTTGTTCTGTTCCACATCATTTTTTCAGAATGAACTTCTTAAATTACTACTGAAAAATTGTTTATTAAGGAGCATAACTTGAAGAATGTTTGTTAAAGAATAAACTGGAACATCAATCAGAGTCAATGTACTATCAGAAATTCACTCGAATCTTAAATCTCCAGCTGAATAAAATATCTAAATATTATACATGTAAAAGTGTGATACTTCGATAGTATCAGTAAGCAAAAATAAAAAAAATACATATATAAGCTATGCTACCTAAAGAAAGATCGAATTAAAATAACATTTCTTGAAAACTGCCCTAGAAATGATTAGAAAAAAAAACTGAAAACTGTTCTTTTATTTGTTTAATTTTTTTTATTCGTTCGTCATAACTTCTTTAAAAGTTTATATTATTTTGTATTTCTTTAAAATGAATAATTGATGGCATAATTCTAACTAATGTTGATTTTTTAGTTCTTGTATACATTTTATGTTCCTATCTAGAAGCTATTTGCTGATGTAAATATACATATCTTTTAAATGATACATTTATGAAATCTTGATTAAGAGGTTCCCGCAGAGATATTTTGAGCATTTTAACATCTTAATAAAGAATCATATATTTCATTTTAGTATCATAATGTAGGATGTATTTGAAAATGAATTTTAAAAATCATGGTGACAAAATTAAAAGACAAATTTGAAAACCTTATTTGATTTAGACAGATCATTCTTATCCTACACTCACGTGTAAAGTTCACTTTTATTTAAATATTTTCTACTTCTGATAACTTTTAATGGGTCGTCTGTTGGGATGCCAAATTTAATTTGAAAAAACGCACAAAAAATTACTATAAAATTGAACGGTTTTATTTATTAAAAATGGGCATATTGTTCTCATTTAATGTGATATTTATTTTTAAATACAGATATATCAAATGATTAATATATGGCAACAGTCTCAGTAACTGTTTGAAGATTACGAAAAACTATCGTGAAAGTTGCCATAAGTTTTATCAAAACTAGTACATTTTTCTTACATTTCTTTAAATAGTTTCAGTAATCCCAAAGGCAACAAATAACAACAAATCATTTTGGTTTCTAACTTAAATATTCTAAAAGATGCTGGGAATGCAAGTGTGGTAGTCTAAAATTTTCACTAGGTCTGAACTAAAAGACGTCGACACTCTAAAATAATTAATAAATAAATTGTATTTTCAAATGCTCTCATAAAAAAAGTCTAATGAAGGAGTCTCGCACTTTATATTTTAATTTGCATAATTTCCTGCTAAAATACTTAATGTAAAATGCTACGTGTAAAAGGAGATCTGCAAAAAGAAGTACAATTTTAGAATTAATTTTCGCACCATTAAAATCTTTGAAATTTGATCTCTCACTTAAGCAATTTAAATGAATAACTTATCTAAATTGCTTTACGGGAAATGTAACTTAATCCTTTAAGTGAACATATAGATAAAGAAAGTAAAAGAAATAAGATCCCTTTCGGTCCAATTGAAATTATATGTCTGGGGAAAAAAGGGCCAGGCATAAAGTTTGAAAGGTAATTCAAGCGGAGGTTGGGCATTTAAAATGCTTAAATGTGCAATTTGATGACAGTAAGTGAATGTTTGAAAAATAAAGATACTTACTTACTTTATCCACTAAAACTATAATGTAGACATTTCATGTGTTGAAAGTTTTTAATAATGCTTGTAAATGCAAATAAATAAAATAAAATACATACACTTGATGGATATTTTTCTTTATTTCTTTGTTAAATACTTTGTCTGATGTTTTGCGATACGATATAGTAATTTAAAAAATTATGGTTTTCATTTTAGTAAAAAAAGTAAATTGAAAGTTTTTCTTTTTTAGTTTTTACACTAGAGTTAGGATTTAGCATTTTTTACACAACACTAGAGTTAAGATTTAGTTCATCATCACATGTAGTAGTTTAAATAAAGATTTTTGTACACTCTTCAAAAAAAGTATTCGAGCAAGAGAGAAATTTCCTACGTTGGTTTCGTATATTAAAAATTATTTATCAAAGAATATGAATTGGGCTATGTATAAATATGAATTTCTATATTTCTATCAAGTTGTGCGTTTTTCAAAAACTCAATTATTATTCACAAATCTAAAATAGGAAATTTCTCTCTTGCTTGAATACTTTTTTGGAGGATGTGCAATCACGGTGAATATTTTAAAAAGTATCAATGATTTCAAATAAACCCACAACTCTACTAGATTCTTTAAAGTACTATACGCTATATTACTTAAATTACTATACTATAATGCTTGTAAATGCAAATAAATAAAATAAAATACATACACTTGATGGATATTTTTCTTTATTTCTTTGTTAAATACTTTGTCTGGTGTTTTGCGATACGATATAGTAATTTAAAAAATTATGGTTTTCATTTTAGTAAAAAAAGTAAATTGAAAGTTTTTCTTTTTTAGTTTTTACACTAGAGTTAAGATTTAGTATTTTTTACACAACACTAGAGTTAAGATTTAGTTCATCATCACATGTAGTAGTTTAAATAAAGATTTCTGTACACTCTTCAAAAAAAGTATTCGAGCAAGAGAGAAATTTCCTACGTTGGTTTCGTATATTAAAAATTATTTATCAAAGAATATGAATTGGGCTATGTATAAATATGAATTTCTATATTTCTATCAAGTTGTGCGTTTTTCAAAAACTCAATTATTATTCACAAATCTAAAATAGGAAATTTCTCTCTTGCTTGAATACTTTTTTTGGAGGATGTGCAATCACGGTGAATATTTTAAAAAGTATCAATGATTTCAAATAAACCCACAACTCTACTAGATTCTTTAAAGTACTATACGCTATATTATTTAAATTACTATACTATACTATGCACTACTATATTACAATAGTTTTTTTCTAACATGGTTCGTATTTGAAGCTCGTGTTTCGCAAACTCGCAAACCTTAACAACCATTTTCTCTTGCATATTTCTACATAATTTTATTATCAAAATTTTCTCATTTTATCTGTTAGCTAACTTTATTTATTCATCAGAACGAATCGCTATGTAGTTTCGTTTTATTTCGAACGTTTTAAAATTTAACAACTAGGTTATCCTTTTAGAATTAGTAATTCATAAAGTGGACGTCCACAGTTCCCTATGAATAATACCTGCTTGTGCAACATTTAAACAACATTTGATGTATGCATAAATGAAATCTCAACCAAAAACGTAAAATATTGTTTGTGAAGTTTTTAACAGCAGAATGGAAATTTTAAATTTAATCAAAGTTTTCATCTCATACTGTTGCTGATAGCTTCAAAAATATTTCAAGAATCTGATATAAATTTCAAAAAGAATGTGTTTCAAAAAGCAGGTAAAATAGATGGTTCCTTGGGTCTGACACTATAACATAAGCAAAAAAAAAAAAAAAAAAAAAAAATTCAGTCCATGAATGCGAATCAGGCGTTTATTATAGGGTGATTGGAATCATTTGCCATAAGTTCATGTTTAACAACTCGCTTAATTTTGAAGTAAACCGGTATTTATCAAAGAATATGAATTAGGCTATGTATAAATGTGACTTTCTATATTTCTATCAAGTTGTGCGTTTCTCAAAAACTCAATTATTATTCACAAATCTAAAATAGGAAATTTCTCTCTTGCTTGAATAATTTTTTTGGAGGGTGTACAATCACGGGGAATATTTTAAAAAGTATCAATGATTTCAAATAAACCACAGCACTACTATATTCTTTAAAGTACTATACACTATATTATTTAAATTACTATACTACTATGCACTACTATATTACATTTTTTTTCTAACATGA
The DNA here is from genome assembly GCA_038373885.1 of Cheiracanthium punctorium. Classification (NCBI taxonomy): domain Eukaryota; kingdom Metazoa; phylum Arthropoda; class Arachnida; order Araneae; family Cheiracanthiidae; genus Cheiracanthium; species Cheiracanthium punctorium. The sequence goes on from JAWZYV010011642.1 coordinate 805,488, forward strand.
TTCGTATTTGAAGCTCGTGTTTCGCAAACTAGGAAACATTAACAAACATTTTCACAACAGGCAGCATACTAGCTGAAGCAGCCACCCACCACAAATCATATACGAAAGTTTCAGTACAGTAGCGTTTGTCAAATTTTCGAAAGACACTATTTTCGGCATTTCTTCAAAGTGAGTAAACTGGCACATCTTCATTCAAACTGAAAATAAAGTAGTAGCATTAAACTTACTGTTTTAATATTAACTGTACAAAAAAGGCGTTTATTTCTTTAGATAACTCTGCGTTTATTTCGCAAATAACTTACACATGTACTTGCCGAAGTAGTGTCAAAGCTCTAATATAGTGAATAGGTAGGTTTTCCCAATAGCATACGGGGCACAAATTCCAAGACCTGTCTCTTCGGGAAACTTGCTTTCTTCTATCTTATGAAGAAATTGAAAGAAAGAAAAAGGAACTCAGCTGAACTAATTGATACTCACGTTACAAATCAGCTGAACATTTATACAAAAATTATGAAACTGCAAAAGGAATCACGTAAAAAGGGAGCAAAAAAACTAAAGCAAATCCTGGTCAGTAAGATGTTTGCACCTTCATCTTCACATGTAAAAGGCATTAAAACATCAAATCCTACAAAAAAAAGTGGCATCGTACGTTCTCCAAGTCACAAGAAAAGTTGGTGAGATGGACGAAATTCAAGAAATTTGCGAATGAAGATTGAACTAAAGGAGATGTTACATATTTTTTACATTCACTGTGATTCAGAAAATGACGTCTAGTGGTTGAAATCATCTATATTTGTAAAATTATTAAGTGACAGTTTTTGTAAAATCATTTAAAAAAATCATTTGTTTTAAATATCGAATTACTTTTTCCATTACTCTCTTATTATCTGATCTACTATTAGTATGCGACTCTTTAAAACTTGCCCCGCTTACGGGGCACATTTTCCGACTTAAGATGTACATATTTAACCATTTTCTACTGAAAATATTCATTTTTTGAAAAATAATTGTGATATTTTGTATAAAAATGTATAGGAAATACAATGATATCGTATTTACCTCAAAACAGATGAAAATAATAAATATAAATATCAAATTATAAAAAGTTGAGAAATGTTTCCTGGTGTCCAATCTTTTATTTTCCGCTTATTGAAAAATTTTGGATATATGAATAAAAACTAATTACAAAATGTATCTCTAATATCAATTAATAAATGAAAAAGTGCAAAAGTATTTCAGTAAGGTAATTTATTAATAAACTTAAAACGTTATTGTCAGACTTTGTTTGAAAAATTAATAAATTTTTAAGATATCATAATAAATGACAGTCTGGATATATAAAGTGTAATTATTTTTTTTTTCCAGAATTAGCACCGTAAGCACTCAAATGTCTTTCTACATGCGTCAATAATTCTTCTAGGCGTCAATAATTCTATTGAAAATACTGGAAATACTAGGTCGTGCGTTTTACATCCCAATAAGTCCAGGACGCAATCTGCTGTTAATCTTGCTTTTACAATCGCTAATTGTTATATACGGCCCTTATATCATCAAGCGTTTACCCATCTAATTTGAATGTAATAGACACTTGAGAGGCTAATTTTCTCTCGATAATATCTTTAAAGTTGGATCCAGTGTTTGTGCAATTTAAATGAGGAATATATATATACTTAAAATATGTTTTATGGATTTTATATAATTTGAGCAAGAACGTACAAACAACATTGAGCAAGAACGTTGGGAAAACATTACTGCTTCAGTTGAAGTGTAAATTTAGAGATTAAAAGAGCATCCAATTACATTTTAGAGAAAATAAAACAAAATTTTGGAAGCTTCACATTTAATGAATTTTTTTATCAACTAGACATAATGGTTGATTCTAACACAATAAATTCAAAATATTTCTTAGTGTCCACCATGAAGAACCTCATTTTCACCAAGCACCATTTAACATTTAAAACAATTAACAAGTTTACAGAAAGCATGGATATGCGTGAAAATATATTAACTTTTATTTAATGCACGCTTTATTTAAGTCACACTGTATGCCTTAGGTAAAGGGTTTCATTCCATTTTTCCGCTTACTTTGCATTACTTCGATCTCAAACTTTGCATAGTAATATACCTTTGTTAACAACACATAAATCCATTTTAATAAGTTTCAATTAGAGTTTTAATTTTTATAACACACTAAGTGTCAACTTAGTGTGTTATAAAAATTGCAACAATTTTTATAACACACTAAGTGTATTTGGCACACACTGTGTGCCAAATACTGACACGCTATAAAATGTCTTGTAGGACACTAGAAATAATTAAATTCTAAAATATTGTCAGTTATTTAAAATATGTTCGATTTAGCCAGAAATAAAAAAATGTTTATGTACAATTCCTATAAGTAGAAGAAACTGTACTCAAGAAATCTGTTCTTCAACAATGGAATTCAGCCATGGAATCGATCAGTTACACTCTTAAGAAATGCATACCGCAGGTATTTCAACTCATACATTTTTATTACTAATGGGAATAAAGTCTTGAAGTTACTTTTTTAACCCATCCTTTTTTTATTCTTAGCTTACTCTCAACTCAACTAATATTAGTAAATATTATTTATCTCTTTACTATAGACTACTTTTTTTTTTTTTTTCTAACGAGTGTAAGTGTTCATCGATCGCTATTTTTAAGAATTTTTTTTCACAATTAAATAACTTTTAGAAATATTCCTACATCCAGTATAAATTCTTGTGTCGCTTAATATTAAAGTTTATTTATTTATTTTTATTCTTATTCGTGCTTCCATACTTTTTCACACGTCATATTATCATAATTCATGTAAATATTAGATCACTTGAAAGTAGCATCTTATCTCATATTGCAACAACAGAATAAAACTATATCATAGAAATTCTATCCATATACATTAATTAATATGAAACATCGAATCATATAATATCTTTCATTAAAGTCGCCTCAAATTCAAGCACTTAAATTTAAATCAAATGTTTTACTTTGGTTTTACAAATAAAAGAATATTCAATGAAAAACTTCATTAAAAATAAAATTTTATGCCTCAAAATTTCACCAGAACGTGTAATTAATTACAAACGGGGTAAACATTCAAAAACTGTCTGATACTCGAATGTGTTTTGAATTTCTTTAAGGGAGATTTTTAACAATTTTTTATAGCACATTTACCGTACATATCATGATTTTTCGAAATTTTAACAAATATTTCTCCAGAAAAGACTGAGTGATCCAGACTGAGTGAATTATAACCATTGAGAAAGGAGGACTGAAAGGAGAAAAACCTTCCATGCACGTTTACTTACAGAATATTTGAATATAATTTTTAAATTTATATATCAGATCTATTTTTTTAACATAATTAGATATTCATCATTGATTCATTCATTAGATATATTTTTTTTAACATTTTTAAAAATTTTTAACGTAATTTTTAAAAATAATGTATTAAACTTTGTTTTATACAAGGCAATTATTCTTTTAAAACCAATGTATGATATTTTTAATATATCCCAGCTAGAAAAAATCTGCACTTTTTTTGCAAAAAAGTATAGATTGTGCAATATTTGTGCATAAAAAGTAGATATTTTTGATTATTTCGAAAGTATACACTTTTTGTGCAAATTATACACAGTTTTTATGCATACTAAAAAGTGCATATTCTATATTGCCAAAAACTTTGCACAAAAAGTGTATACTTTTCAAAGTATTAACTTTATATGTACATTTTTTGCACAAAAAGTGCAAACATTCTCTAGCTGGGATTTAAGCAGTTTGAAACAATTTTCGCAAAATCTCAAAATCTAATCCAAATAATAAGAAACTCCAGGGACAAGGCCGTACCCAGGGGGGGACTGGACCCCCTGGTCCCCCCCCCCCCCGAAATTTAAAATTTTGTTAACAAAACAATAATAATGTAGCCTTTTGTGAAAAATTGTGTGTGATAGCCTTTTTCACATTTTAGTCCCCCTCGCCCCTGAAATTTTTGGTCCCCAACCACTGGAAATTTTTTCTGGGTACGGCCCTGTCTAGGGACATTGTTTAAGTCGCTAATTTTTGCGAACAAAAATTACCCAGTTTGGAACGATTTTTAGAAGCATCTCAAAATCTAATCAAAAAAATTTTTTTTTTTAATCCGACACCTATAGTTTAAATTGAGTGATCATCTATCTTGTCACCAAATTTCATTTCTTTCGCTTTAGTCGTTCATACCTGATATGCGAACATAAATGTACGCACTTTGAAACAATTTTTGGAAAATCTTAAAATCTAATGAATTTTTTTTAAATGTAGTTCAAGATGAATGACCACCTATCATGTCACTAAATTTTATTTCATTCGCTTCAGTCAGTTTTAGGTGATGTGCAAATTAAAAAAGCGTCACGCACAGAATGGCAGAACGACAATCTTTTTTTTTTACAGTCTTACTCGGGTTCCAAAAGCTTAAAATGCATAGAAATCGCTTTTTTTTTTTTTTAACTTTGAGAAGTGTACTGGTAAAGTCTAGTTTTATTTATTTAAATACATAAGTGTTCCAATTCCGAACTTCAAACAACAATCACTTCAAACTTAAGACACATCATTCTGAGTCAACTCCAGTCTAGTGGTTAGAATGCTCGCCTGCCAAACCTGGGTTCCCCGATTCGAACCCAATCCTCGGAAGTTTGAAAAATGCAGCAACTTCTTATGCATGATTATGGATGGCAGTACTAAAATGGAAAGAAAGGATGAAAAGTCGTTCGACCACGCCCTCTACATTTTTCCGTCTAGGTCCACAGAGTGCACTTTTTGTGCACAATTTAGTTTGCACTTTTTATGCACAAGCAGAAGTGCCAAATACGCTCGGATTTTGTACACTTTTTTTTTACACCTTTTGTGCAAACTTTTTCTAGCTGGGATGTATGTGTGCCTATGAATCGCAAGAATGAAATTGATAAAAATTTAAATTTTCCTCTCATGTGCTTTCAAAAATAAAGAAAGATAAAGAAAAAAGCAAAGAAAATGAAGAAGAAAAGAGGAAGCAAAATGTTAAACCTATCTCTTGAATCATAAAAGCCCACCTACGTTAAAATAAATACGAAAATTGAATTATTTATGCGGTACAACTAGTTTTTGTTTGTATTTAATCCAATAATGTAACTGTTTTCTACCACTTACATTGCATCGTCTATTCATCTTACACAAGCTGCTTTGTTAAGCTTCTGCATAAAAATTTACAACACATATTCTAATGACGTATTTTGTCACAATGTTTTTCAAGCAATGATGGAAGAGGCTAGATTACTTTTTATCTGAAAGGATTTGTTCATGTTAAGGAAATTTTTACAGCTTTTAAAATGCATAAAAAGCTATTCTGCTTATCCAACTGAGACTATTAAAAATTTATATTGATGCCTTGAAGTTAAGTCTACACAGTGAGCCGTATTTGATGGATGAGATGTAAAGTATATATGCATACAATGGTTCTGTTCTACAAAGTATGTTAAAGAACCATGTCAAATTGCTGACTTTTGTGTTTATGTTAAACCGTTTCGCTGATGCTTAAATATGTACATAAAATATTTCTATTGCTGCACACAGGCGGATTTTCAAATATTTGCGGTCAAAACACCAGTATACGAAAATAGCCATAACAGTCACATTTCTTATTTTTGCGCTTCTTATTGGTTTTTTGATTTCCAATGAGAGTTTGCATAATATTAGACTCAAATGTTTCAATGATCAACCACTATTTAAAAGTTTGTCATCTCCTAATTGACAACTGATTATCATTTAAATTTCAAGTTATTTAAAAGAAAAGTTCTTGTCTTTTAAAAGTGTTTGGTGTAACTTTTATAATGGATTGTGACCTTGGGGGTATATATTTGTGTACTTAAAATTTAGTTATTCTTTTCTTTAGTTTTTTTTTTTCAAAAACCAAAAGAAAACGAATTTTTGGGTTAAATTTAATGTAATGATTCACTTTATTGAGCAATAAAGTTATAAATTCTTTAGAATCAGGCTACGTTATAACGATTTTAAGAAAGTAGTTTTATAGATTTAGTTACGAAAGTTCCTCATTGTAGCTTAACGCCTACGTTAATTGAAGCTGCTAATATTTGCCAGTATCCTCATTCAGGGCCTAATTATGACCAACAGGGGCCCCAGGTATTGATGAATTCTCGGGGAATCCACCTAAGAAATTGTTTTATTTTACATACAATTTGGAAATAAAAAAGAATATTTCCGAACAACATTCGTAATTGGGGGGCCTTTTGAGCCTGGGGCCCTGGGAAAAGTCCCGATTTGCCCGTGCCATAATAGAGCCCTGTTCGCATTATTAGATAATTAATAACAAAAATAAAAAAAAACACTAAAATATTTTTATTTTTTAATTTTTTGATATTTTTATACGTGTATCTTTTGATAATGACACCATAAGTCCTGGACAATTAAGTGAATATTATAGAAACTTTAATTCAAATTATCATAATAAAAAATTTGAAAATCTGGTTGGCAAAGTAAAAAATTTTTTGCGTGTTGAGGAGGATTTTACAAATGACTTTTCATATGCTTTTAGTAAATGCGAATCATATTTTTCTCATTTCTTTAGCTTTCTAAATGATTACAATCCATCTATAGGTTTTGACCAAAAATTTTTAAAAATCCACCTGTGTGTGCTGCTATGTTTAGTATAACTTTTCCTTAATGCTCGTTAAAATTTGTAAGTAAAACAAGTTTGAAATATTATCTTTTCATCGAAACATTCGTAAAATGTATACATAAAAGGTATAATATTAAATGTACATTCTATAAAAGTTACAGATCACTTTAAGCTTTGGGGAGATTTATAATTTTTTCTTCAAATCTGGTTTCTTATTAGTCCACAAATTGCATCCATTTTCGAACCATTACACGAAAATTGCAAAATAAAAATTCGCCCATCGTTTAATTATATGGTGTATAAGAATTTTTAGCATTCTTAACATAAGGATAATTCTTTTATTATTTACAAAAATACCAGAAATATTCAAGAAATAATAAAAAGAAATAAAAGATTAGTGAATTCAATGCTTAACTAAATACTTAAAATAAAATAATGTTTTCTTTGGCAAATGCAGGATTTATTAGAAAGGAATAAGTGAGTGTTAAACAACATCAAATTAAATATTTATTGAAAAATTAAGTTTTATTAATATTGACTTGAAAACATAGTATATAAAGTTAAAAAATTACTTGATTTTTTAAAATATAATTTTCATTTCTATTATTAGTGGGAAACTGGATAAAAAATCAGAAAATAGCCATTTTCATAAATTTTTACGGAGCTATCATGATGCCCCCTCCCCTTCCCCTTCAAGCTTATTGCATATCTTTACTTAAATTTAAAAATAAATCTTTCATTTATTCTTAATATTTCACTTATTATTTAAACTATCCATAAAAGTACAGTCAAAGTATAGCTCCTAAAAGTATTGCCAGAAATGACCAATGTTCCTAATTGGAACCATAGTGAAAATTTGGGGTACAAGATTTTCCCTCATTTAAATGACTAATATCCTTTAATTAAAGCATTAGAAGAAAAAATATGCAAAAAAAAAACTAATTTAAAATATGCCTGGATCTGAATACCATCTGTAAAAGATCAATGTAAATGTCATCTTTTTGTAGTGGATAACAGATCATTCAAGTCTACATAGTTGAAGCTGGGAGATGCGTGTAGTTTCAGAAATAAAATTTAGTTTAGCTTTTAGTTTTGTCTGGAAACATTCTTTTATGATTGAAATAGCATGCATGCAAACAACAAATATGATTAAAATGGCAAGATTTGTATTTTCTTGCTTGTAAATGTCTTGATCATTTCATTTTCCATTCAACGATTTGTGAAATGCGTTTTTCGCAAAAAAAGAGAAACGTATTTCTAAAAATTGTGGACCTTTATAATCATAATATCAGTAGGAACTTTCTATAAATCAAATCAAAATTTTAACAGCATTTGAGGCTGTTGTTTAGTATAACCTATCGTGGATATATGCAATCAAATTTGATTTATACGCTACAGACATTTAAACGGGAATGCTGAACAAATATCGAATTTTTAGCAAAATCTAAGTCTTAAATTTTCCGCTCTTACTGGTAAGTTTAATAACAACCTATAATATTCGACCACATATAATTTCATTCAATTTATCTGATTTGCATTACGAACAAGAAAACACTAACCAGTACAATAAACGGAAAGACACCTGATGTTCGATTTGGTCTCCTAAGAGCTTAAAAAACTGGAAATATCAAAATGTCTCGACTCCACAAAATATATTTAAAAATGTGCTATTTTATTTTTATATGCATTCGTTTATACCCATTTATATTTCTAGCGACATGTATGCAAATAATCTACACTCTGTCATAGTATTCACCTTTATTTTAAATAAATCCGAAAATTTCTAGTTATAAAACAAACGCTTTTTACCTTGTAAATGAGAAATGTAAGACTTAGTAATATTTTTATGCAAATTGTAACCTTTTTACCTTTTATTTAACTAGTATAAAAGTAAAATGAAACAAGAAGTACATTTCATACGTAACTTCAATCACGTATTTTTAATCATAAAAACTGCTGCGTCAAATAATGGAAAAGATACTACACACGTAGGTATAGTAAATTTTAAAAATTAGACTTGATTGCATTAAATCCGAGTAAATAAGCAAAAACTTTAAAAAATATATTCCTTTATTAAAAAAGTCCCCTTTTATAATGCAGATGTTTTGTAACATTTTTATGCGCATAGGTAACTATATTTCCAAGTTCAACTTTGATAAAAATCTGAAATAACTACAATCATATTTCAGAATATTTTTGAATTTTCATACAATTTTGCATGACTGAAATTGTTGTTTAGAATTTTGTTTTTCTTTTGTAGTCTGTCTGTTACTTTTCAAAATGATTGCATTCGTCATAACACTAGTGCTTCCGTTCAGTGTGTGTTAATATTTTTTCAACATTTCTGCCAGTAAAAAGTTATTAACTATATACATTGTTTCACAACGCAATTTAAATTTCTAAAAATTTTCAGTAGACATGACATAGTTTTAACTTAACACAGAAAGTTCTGTATACAGTCGGAAAATGACGGAAAAATAAAACGCATTTTTATTTCCTTTAAAGAACTATGTCAGTGTTCTGACATAGTTCTTTTTTAAATTTTAGTTGTTTTATAGTTCACGTAAACTATGCAATGTATAGGGATATAAAATTGCTCCTAATTATGTCTAATACTTTTTATAAAGCCTTTAAGCAATATAATATTGCATTGTATTGTGTTTATTAAGGCGTGCCTGTATGAGGGGTATCTGCCTAGAACGGCGGGTGCCTTCGACGGAGGACTTTCTAAAGCATATTCACTTTACATCTGGAGAAAACCGACCAAAACTCCAGACCATTAGATCGACATCCGCGCGACGGGGCCCGAACACGGGACCTTCACACTTTGACTGCAATTTTGTGTGGCTTATCCATTCGGCCATGGTCGCGCCTTAAGCAATATAATAACAAGAAATGAAATTTAAGTTTTGAATAACGAAAGATTAAAACAGACCAAAAGAAACGTTAACTTTCAAGAATATTTTTAGAAACGTTTTAAACCCGAAAATGTAATTACATTCAGCTATGTGATTTTCTGTACAGAGGTTTTTAGTTAAACCGCCGTTGTTATGATGGAAATGTTCTGTCGATTCTAATAAATGGAACATGCTACACCATTAGTAAAAGTAGTTCAAAGTTTTACCATACAATGGAGCTAAATTACCTGCATACTTTCTATGGACGAACGTTTCACCATGATTTGGTTTCACTTATCATTTTAAGCACTAACTCAAGGTTCAACGCAGAGCTCCATAGCTCTTTGTAGAACCGTAATACAAGCGCTTTAGGTTACGAGAGCATGGTGCAGCTAGTACAGCACCATGCTCCATAGAAAGGCTGCAGGCAATTCAGCACCATTTTATGTTGAAATGTAAGTATTTCTATTAACAATGTATAATGTTCATATTGTGAAGATGTATAGTGTTCATAAAATAAACCAAAAAGTATATTTTCTTCACCAACCAATGTGTGTCATTGTAAAATTACTGTCGGATCTTGGGACAGAAGAAATGTATAGCAGTATATAAAAAAAAAACTCGGCTGTTCGAGCCTCGTCAGGGGGAGAACCTCCTGAACCCCCTAACTTTTTAGTTTCATTATTGCCATATTAAAACGATATTAATTGACTTTGTGATTTTATCGTTCATCTTTCGCGTATTTCGCCTGATAACCCTATGTTGAAATTTTTATGAGTGTAACCTATTTATAGAAAAATACATGGGATGTATGTTCTAAAGCTTACGAAATATTGTAACAATAGATTAAAGCTGTTGTGAACTAATAGTATTTAAATATATGTAAAAAATTCATGTGAAGCTTATTCTAGAACTTACGAAATATTGTAACAATAGATTAAAGTTGTTGTGAACTAATAGTATTTAAATATATGTAAAAAATACATGCGAAGCATATTCTACAGCTTACGAAATATGGTAACAATAGATTATAGCTGTTGTGAACTATTAGTATTTAAATACATGTAAAATTATGTCGCATACTTTTATGTCGTATTTTTGGGACACATTTTTCAATAAAGGGTGTTGAGAGATAAAATGACATAGTCATTAATATTTGTGTATTTTGAGTTTATTCAAAGCTACTGGAGGATTCTCTGTCTAATCATGGGGGCTTTGGACAAAGGGCATTTTAAGAGGTTCTACAGCGTCTTCACGTTACATCATAATTTTGAGTGTTCGGAAAGTAATATCGTTTTCTTACATAGAACTCAAACAAATAAATTTTCAACAAGTATTGATTTACAAACAAGCTGTGCCAAGGCATAGGACCCGTATTTATTAAATTTTAAAGGGACAATTTTATAAATAATACTTTTTTCTCTTTTTAAAAAAATTGACACCCTCCCCATTTCTTCACGTCTACCCTCCATGAAGAATCATATTCGAAATGTTCTGAAATCAATTTTTAGGCATTCGCGAGGGCTGCATTTTACAGAAAGAATTTTATGGATATCACATTTTCTTCTTTGAGATCACGAAGGATATGTGAAAAGAATATTTTGTCTCCATGTCTCCCATAAGTTACGAACTTTAAAAAATGATTTCCAATCTAGCACCTGCGCTAAGAAACTCACATACGTGCCAAATTACGAATTATTATCTTCAATAGTTTTGTCTAGGCAAAATGTTGACGTACTAAAAAACGACATTACTTTCTTAACAACCGGATAAATATTTGTACGCTGCAGACTTAATGCAGAAAGAGCTAAAAGCATTCAGCGTATTAGGTTCTTTTTGTGTTATTGTACACTTTCATAAAAGAACTTACAATCTCAAAGTATCCTCATCCAATGATCATCCATAAAGAAAATATCATCCAATAACAGAAATGGAAGAAAACTGCAAGACTTATTTCTTTTATTTCTTTGAAATTTTTAATTGCGGACGTTGCCAAGACAATCTTCAAATATTCACGTGATGTTCCTAAAAGAACTCAGATTCAGTATAACGTTTTTCATTTTTGCGTCTCGCGTCTTGTAAAACAGCCTAAAAGCTTTGTCTCGTCTCGCAAAAAATAGTCTCGCGTCCATCCCTAATGGGAGATAATATAGTCATCGTTGAAGCGAAAGAAATTTAAATTTTTGGCAAGCTCTTTGCGTATAATCAGCGTAGTATGCATATCGATTTTAATTCGAATCCGCTCCTTTAAACAGACATCGCAACTGTTCAAAAATAACTAGTTTTAATACTGTTCGGTTTATTTTTACATACGATATGCCTTTGCTAAGGTATTATCCCTTTCAAGCATAAATTAAAATATTTGGGCATGCTATTCCAGTACAGATGTAATATACTCAGAATAATTTAAGGATTGTTTCCACAGAAGATGCTTCATTTTATTTTGTTAAAGTTTTACAGGATGTGCTGTCATATTTTGATTTCCAACAAAACTACCACAAACTATGCGATTAAGAATGAAGTACAATATCTACCACATGACCGTCTCAACTCTCCTTTTAGTTAATTATCCTTTTGAGGAAATGTTTCACTTCATTTTTCATAATTATTCATGCATTCCGAAAACTTATCCTGTAATATTGTCTTTTAATACTTTGATCGTTGCTGGAGCACTGGAGAGGGATCTTATCTCTTAGTTAATCTAAAGGGGGAAATAAGTAAGAGTGTTAAATTGCACTCCCTGGATGACCACTTTAAATAATTGTTTCAAAATATTAAACTCTCGGACAGCATTTCTTTAGTAATACGAATGCTTTACAACCTGTGTGAGATGTAGCAACATCTTGTAGAAGAAAATGGATAGCCTGCTTTAGAAACATTCACTTCAGACCAAAATATTCAGTCAGCTTCTCATAGTAAAGCAGATTTATTATTTTGAGCTAAACGTTTATAGCTATTTATGAAGAATGAAGTGAACATGCTATCGAAAATCTTTAGGAAACCAAAATTCCTTTCTGAGAAATAGGGCGAGTTTAAATAATTTATACCTTTGCCATCCATTTCTAATTTCTAATTTCTAATTCGTTACGAATTTTATAGTGACACTTTTCCTTTGACGGGGCACGACCCGTAGACAAGCTGAAATATTGGTGAAAATTACGGAAAAATTAAAATATGATATTTATTTATTAATACATACGAATTATACAATGAAACACAAGAAATAGACGCGAAGGTGATAACCTTTTGCAAATTAGAATAGGGACTCCGTTGACTTAAATGTTCTTATTTTGCTTTGAAATCTGACACTTGAGTCTTGTGAGATATTTTTACCCAAACATTGCACGTACTCTTCAAATGTGCATACTCTGAAATGCGTCGATGCTTAAGACGGGGATAGCAGGTTAGGATAACTTTGTCTACGTCTGCTACGTCGTACGTATTTTAAAAGAAGCTTTAATTTCAATCATGCAGATCTTGAGCAATGAATCAGGTATTTTTTTAAATAGTTCTACCAGAATTTTTGAAGAATTTTTATTTTCATCCGCAAAAAATGTTGTTATATGGGATCCTTAATTTATATCATTCCATATGCTTTGGCTAATTATGCAATTCATGCAATGACTTCTTTTAATGTAAAATGTTACTCAAAATACTTTCCGATTGTTTTATTCCTCCGAGCAAGATGTGGCAAACGTACGCACACATTTGAGAAAAACGATTTGGCTGAACGATCCCTGGTTATCTTCCCGAAATTTTCACCGTTTTTGCATAGATGATTTACTATTTTAATACATTATGAAAGTGAATATCTTTTATTTTTCAAAAACCAATTTCGTTTTTACTACTCTAACATTAAGCAACACTGAAAAAAAAAACATGCCTCCGACATCTAGAAAATAATTGGGGGAACTAGAAATTCTAGGACTATGTGATCCCTATAAATTCTAGATCAAAGAACGAGACAGTTCTAGTTAAATATTCCGAACCAGGTACCCAGAATCTTCTAGTTCCCTGAACTAGAAAAAATGTATTCTGGATTAGAATTTCTAGCTTTTGAAAATAATTCTAGATCTCATAACTGGAAATTCTGGTTTAAAGAACTAGAATTTATAGATACTTTGAATAGAATATTTAGTTTCCTGAAACAGAACTCTTTTGCTTCATGAACTAGAATTTCCAGTTCCCCTCCACTGAGAGACAGATCTGAGGATTAGAATTTACAGATACCTTGATTGGAATATTTAGGCTCCTAAAACAGAACATTGGGTTTTGACTAATAATTTACGGACACCTCTTTCAAAACTTCTAGTTTCATGGACTATAATTTCCATTTCCCCTCCACTGAGAGACATCTCTGAGAATTATAATTTATTCATTTATTTCATTAAAATTTTTAATTTCATAACTAGAAATTGCCAGTTCTTTATCACTGAAAGATCTCAGAACCAGGTCGAAGGCAATACGCATAAATCAAAATATGGAATAACCTACCTGCACAAATTAGAGAAATCCAAGTACCTTTGCAATTTAAACAAAAAAAGTAAAATGTACTTTGCTTTTACTTTTATATTCTTGAATAAGATATAATATTTAAGGTCTTTTAATTTAAACCAGATACTTTTTACTATCTTTTGGGTCAACTCTGCCAAAATACTGGTGTTAAATGATAAAATAAATAAAAACTTTGTGAACACATAAAATGTTACTTATTTCACAGTTTTTCTTTTTTTTTTTTTTAATATATTACATAGTTTTTCAGGAAACTTGCTTGCAATCACACTAATTACTCCATTTTGTGGATTTCAAATGCTAATTAAATACTCTGCCGAAAAAGACATTAAAAAAAAATCTCAATAACAAATGATTTCCAATAATAGTTTTTTGTTTAATATAGTTTTGTGACAGTGGCGTATACAAGGGGGCCAATTTGGGGATTCAACCCCCCTCCCCCCCTTGTCATTTTTAAATAAAATGTCCATAAATTCTGAAATTTTAGCTTAAATATTACATATTTTAACACAAAGTATGTCTATATCCCCCCCCCTGAAGGAAGTCTGCATACGCTACTATTTTGTGATATAATTTACTTAATATATTTTTCCACAATATCAAGTAAAGTTGCAACATCACCAACAATTTTCCAGAACATACAATTTTCAACATTAGTTAAAAAATATCTGGAGTGACTCCACTCAACTTCTTCAACACTTCATCTCTACAAAGTGTTAAAATTTGATTTAACTCAATTGGATGTAGTGTTAAGACACTAGTACACTTCAAATAATTTGAGTCTATTGGTAAGTAATACTTTTTTTTACAGCCCTGTAAAAAGCTGTAATCCTACACACAGCAAAATCTATACAGTATGTAAGATAGTGACCTATAATCTAAATACCCAATTTGAATACCTACACCATTTAGGCAGTAGCAGACTTCAATAACGGTTTTATTAAAATTACTTATAATACTTACTCACCAGGCTTATCTGCATTTACATTGTAAATATAACCCATAAAACAATAATAAAATGAAGTGTTATTCTCATTTGTTCCTTAAATCATGTCAATGTACTACTTTATCTCACAAAAATATTTATTCTTAAAAGTAATAAAATACCTACCTTTTAAGTTATTTTTAATGTTTAAAATAGTCAATATGATAGCCAAATAATGTGCTTTTTTAAAAGAAAATGTTGTTTATAAGATAATCAATAAAAGTTTTATCTTTTTAGTAATTAATGACTAGGATCGTATACTTTTTAAAGTACCTTTTCTTTCTTAATTTAATTGCACACATATATGCAGTTAGATGACGAATATTGAGATGAATTTACAAATGTTAATTTTTAATTTGTAAATTCATCTAAATATTACTAATAATTAATATTCCAGGGAACATATATATCTTACAGATATAAGAGATGCTTTATACAGTTAATTTTCAATAATTTACAACAATAAAAATGACTACATATTCTAAGTGTAGGCAAAGTTTTTATTGATGAACATATATTTATAGATTGTTTACAATTTTTTTTCAGTAAAATACTTAATATTTGGATGCAAATAACTACATGGTTTACACACAGAATACACTGAAATGTTAACTATACTAAGAAAGATATTTCATTAAACCTTGAAAATGTTTTGGAAAACTAAATGAATAGTTTTAAGACAATATTAATGAATCGGGAATTGAAATTTTATCAACAGCACATACAGGTCTTCTAAATTTACCAAATATAATGACATTTAAAATAAAATATTTTAACAAATGATTTTTTACTTTTCTCAAATCATGCAAAATGAAAACAGAACATCCACAAATGAACCATACTTAACTGCATTGTCAAATTAACAAATTAACCTTTTCTATTTCTCATCTGGAGAATATATATTAGCAGAAAAACTAGCGTCAAACAATTTGATTATTTACTAAAAAATTTTCATGATGAAACTGAGTAACATTTTAAGGTATACGCAAGATAAACAATATACTATACAATATATATTTTGAAAGCAACCATAAATATTTTTAAAGAGGCATGAAAATGTTTTCTTTTTCCGCTGTCCAGTTTTGTTTGAATACAGAAACTGAAAATGTATGAAAAGAGTAACATATACAAATGTTGAAAATTTTTAAAGGGCTGGCAATATTTATGGAATAAGGAAATTATGATAATTACTAATACTCATAATTATTATTTATATGTAGTATTAATTATTCATATATCTCCATTTCTCTTTGGGGATTTATTATTATACAACCATTTAATTTTTTAAATGTTCAAATAAAAAAAAAATACGTAATACATTTTTTTAAAAAGCAACACTTTTAGTAGGCAAAACTTCTTTTTATGAGTTGATAGTGCTTATAATTGAATTAATGACTTATAATGCAAATGCACATTTAAAAGATTTCCAAAAAGCTACCTCTTAAAATTCATGTATACTGTATAAAAAAAAGTTAAACTTACCAATTATTGTTGAGTATATGTAGACTTAAGCTTTGACAGTTTTTTTCGCAATTCATCATTTAAATTTTCTTGTATAATTATTTATAAATATATATGATATGAATTTTATACACTTATGAACTAAAGAGAATGGTTGAGATTTGCCACTTTCACATACAAATTGATAAAAAATTGTAACTCATCTAATTTTACTTTAGGTAATTCACATAACAAATATTGCTGAAGTTTTAAATAATGTTCCTCATATTTACTATCAATAGAGATGTTAAATTTATAAACCCAGATGTTCACAGAAAAGTCAGTAGGCGAGCAAAGTACACCACTATGTAAAGACATCAAGTTATTTTTTGCTTTTCATACAAGATCCTGCTGCAGTATGAGCAAAATATCCAGCAATATAAATTAGAACTTTCAAATTAGATTTTCTCACTTTGATTGCATCGCATAAAAGCAAAACATCTAAAAATATGTCAGGTAGCTTCCGAGAATATTTATCATATTATCAAACAAATATTCGCAGATTAAAATTAATATTTCAGTAGTGTGTTGCAATGAAAAAAAATGTTTCTTTTGCCGATTTCGAATTTTCCACATCTACTCCAGGCTTTGCAAATGCAAGAGCAGGTAAATTTTCCAATTTGTCAATCCACTTACAAAAACTGTAAATTACAGCATTCATGATGAGTCAGGGATCATAAAATAAATCACGTTTATGTTTCCCCTTGTGCGGTGTCTTTACATTGGCAATTTTCCATCATTTTGGAATGACATCAATAAAATGTAAAGTTCCGGTGACATCTTTATCAATGCTTTTTTTTTTGCTGCTGATCCAGTAGATAATGAGACCATAAAAGGACTAAAGAAGGTTTGATTAGACTCCTGCTGATTAATCTCGCTATTCTGTTTCATCTGAAAAAAAAAGTAATAAAAATCAAGATATATGATAACCAAGTATAGGATTGCAATTGCAAATATCATGCTTATATAACAGATTTTTGTAACAACATAAATTCAAAATAAGCTGTCCCAAAAATATGTATGGACAATGAAACGGTTTAAGTTTATGGGTCATTTTCAAAATGCAGTGACATTTGCTGTCCGTGTGTTAAAGTTTTTTTTTTAACAATGTATAAGAAATTTTTTTTTAAATCACGGTTTTATTCAAATAGTTTCTATTAGTGAAACAACACATTAAAAAGCATAGTAAAAGTATTAGCTCGAATATAATGTGACCTTGAAATTTTTCATCAAGATAAGAAAAATCTTATATTTAGACCTCGAATTTAGCACAAAGTTAGGTTTTTAACAGAAAATGATCAGTCAAAAAATATCCTCTTATATTCAGGCTCATACGGTATTTAATAATACATTTTTTTAAAGAAATGAGTAGAGATGAAACCAAAATATAGCTGTCCAAATCATAGAACAAGAAGCGCATTATGCAGAATTACTGCCATTAAACTAAAATTTCTTCCGACATACTTTAACATTGTAAAATAGAGTTTAAATTACATTATGAAGAGGTTTTTATAAGGTTTTAAGAAAAATAAAAGATTTTTTTTTATAACTAAACATAGCTTTCAATAATTAAATATTTTGTGTGTTAAAGTTAAATACAGCTGTCCAGGCATTGATTTCATGTACATTATTTTAAACCTTTTAAACAACAAAATTGAAATTTGAGAATTCTAACATCTGTTTACCATTAGAGCATGGTTGAAATTACATCTAAGCAGACATCTTGAGGTTTTGGAATTCGACTAAAAAAGCAAAAGCCTGTTTGCGATAAGTATTTTTATTGCATGTTATGTCTATTACCTTAATTCGTTGTACACAATATATTTGTTTATTTGTTAATTCAACTGATTAATTTAGATCATTAGATTCTTACTCCAAATTACAGTCTCTTTTCATGTTCTTGTTGAACTATTTAAAGTAGTGATTCCTAACTCAAACTGCGGTCCACTTTTCCACTTCCAATTTACCTACAGGCCACTTACACAAGAATTCTTTCGGGGGGGGGGATAAAAATCTAACACAAACACAAATCTTTTCGAACAAATTGTAATGATAAAATGAAAAATTACAAAGAACGCACAGAATGTTATTTCCACTCACTCAATAATGCTGATAATAGTTAATCAACCCTGTTTTAAAATAAATAAAAACTTTATGAAACAAAGTTTTTATTTATTTTATCTTATAACACCAGTTTTTTGAGTGTTTATTTTCAACCCTGTTTTACATATGGACAAAGCCAAAAGCTTGGCTATATGATGCTACAATATTTCATTGAATTGTATTTAATATTGTGCTTGCCTGTATTTTCCCCTTTTTTCAAGTATTATTAATTTTTTTTTCTCTCTAAAAAGAAATATGCTTTTTGTCTTTTCACCTCATGAAATTATGAAAACAAATACTTTTAAACATTCACTCGCTTTGCAGACCACTTAGAACTTGTTCGTGGACCACCAGTTGGGAACCTCTGATTTAGACTCATGAATTTTTGTTTTTTGAAATGTCATGTCTGTTATGTAATAAGTAACAGACATGAAAAACATAGTTACATACATAACATGTTTATAAGGTTTGAAATTGGGTATTCAAGTGTTTTGTGTAATGGCAAAACTGCATGAGAGACATCTACCTGTGGGGTGTGCGCCTTGGTGAAGGCCCGAAAAAAAGTGTCAATTAAAATAGCAAAAAAATTTATGCATATACAGCAACCTATCCCCCCCCCTTGCACACAGCGTAAGTATTTAAAATTTCTCAAACGACAAATGATTATCAAAATTACTAATACAGCGTTTGCCATTTTTTTACCTAATTATGGTAATATTAAGAAGTTTATTGCTAATCACAAAGCCACATTTAATTACTTAAAATTATGTTCTTTATAGCTGCTTGTTAATAATTTTTAAATGATTTATTTATTTTAAAATCGATATCAAGATATATTAAAAAGAAAAGAACATGTACACATTGCATTTCTTAAATCAAGAAAACAAAACAGAAAAATTTCGACTGCAATGCAAGATTACAATCACGCAAATAAAAAATGATTTCCTTCTATGCGGAAAATTTCACCTATCGCTACCGATTAGCGAAATTTCTCCGTACAGTCCCGCAGATCACCATGCGAGGGCCCGAAGACAGTGCCAAATAAGGCATTTGGAAGACAAGTTAATGCCTTGTCAATATGGCTTTTGTGCTCAAAGTCAAATATGTAAAGCTGGTAAACGGAGAAAAAATGCCAAATTCAGGGCAAACCAACCCATGACTCATGCATGGTTTAGATAGGGAAAAATCATAACTATCACTTTTTTTAATGGATAGCATTAAAATAGAATAATGCGTACATTTTTTCATAGGTAAATTATTAAAAGAGCTGTTACATACTTGGAAGATACTTTGATTTAGGTGGTGATTACTCGGTGGGGCCAGGCCCCTCTGGCCATTAATGGCGAGCTGCCACTGGGTGAAGGACTTCTTAAGGGATCTAACATGTATTCATGTTGCATCTGTAGGAAACCAATGAAACAATGAAATTGACTGTTAGTTTAACAACCTCACAGACTTGAAATTAGATTAAATTATTTAGGATATTTATCTATTTAGCCGAAATGTAGTCTTTTTTTTTGGGGGGGGGGGTTGTACTGCCTATCAAAGCCTAATTGAAATAGTTATGCCTTTATGCAATTATTACTTTACTAAATGCTGATAAAATCAGCAAATTTAATAAAATGTCAATTCATGATTACTAACAGGTCCCCCAGAAATTTATGGAACTGGTATTAAATCACCCACTATACATAACATAAAAATAATTCTTTTACACAAGTTTATAAATTATAGGTAGTAGCTTAACTTTTTTCAGTTTTGATAAATTTTTATTTTGCTTGCTTAGTACATATTGCTTAACAACAAAAATCTGTCAGTTTATTATGGTCATTACAGGATCTAAATTCTAGCACAAAACTACAGCTTGGGTATAAGTCAGGGCCGTAATCAGAAGGGGGGGGGCTATGGGAGGCCAAGTCCTACCTAGCAGGCTTTCATCAGCCCCCCCCCCTCCTGAAAGATTTTCAAAAATTTTTGTAAATTTACAGATAAATACGAAAGTTTAGAAACGAATGATTTTTAACAATCGTTAAACTTCACAAATTTCACATCTTAACAGTATTTCTCGTTTGGAGGGAATTTCTCATCACAATGGCTAGATTTCTATAAATACGGTTAATTATTTTGCTGCTCTTGGTTGCATGTAGCAGTAGCACCAAATTTTGGATTTTGCCGAGAACACAAAATTGCCACTCTTCCTTTAAGTCCGTTTCACAAGGCAGCGATTTTGAGGGGGAGTAAAAACTTAAAACTTTCGACGTGTTCATGTTTGCATTCAAAAGGGTGGCAAATATTTTTAACATTTGTTGTAAAGAATGATAATGTGAAAATTTTGAATCGAATTGTTTTCCAAAAATAAAATTATTGCAGGATTAAATAACATGGTATGTCTCCATTTTAGTTTTACCAGACGCAAAGTTATAACAGTCCAACAGTGTTGGAAAGGGTATTTAACTTCAGAGTCGGCCCGAGAGGCGTGCAGGGCCCCAGGCGAAGCGCAAGAGCAGGGGCTCTTCTCTATCATGTCTTATGAGGTAGCAAAAACATCGCCAAGGAGCGGGGTCTTAGGCAATCGCCTACATTCGCACCCCCTTGGGCCGGCCCTGTTAACTTAAACAAGTTTCAAACAATTGTACTTTCATGTAAGAATAGTTGACACATCCTTTCGATTAAAGGGTAATAACAAAAACCAACGGGTACTCTTTTAAACTGATCACCGTGTATAATATTTATATTTTGCTTCATTTAGATATTTAAAATTAGAAATAATTGCATTTTTCAGTAAATTTTCATTCCAAAGTT
The DNA here is from genome assembly GCA_038373885.1 of Cheiracanthium punctorium. NCBI lineage: Eukaryota > Metazoa > Arthropoda > Arachnida > Araneae > Cheiracanthiidae > Cheiracanthium > Cheiracanthium punctorium. The sequence continues at coordinate 826,954 of JAWZYV010011642.1, forward strand.
TGATAGTTAAATTTATTTTACTGATCCTTTTTAATTGGTACTAGTATTTAATGGACTACAAAACTATGTCTTATAAATTATTGTTGCACAAAAATTACTCAAACCGATATCCAGTACTGCATTCGCTCAAAATATCATTTGAATATTTTTCATGGAATCTCAAAGTTATTAGCATAATGAATGTTAAATATTTTTAAAATTTGGCATTTTGTGAAGCAAATATTCTAGAAAAAATATACAAACTGAAAATCAGTCTCTTTCCGTGCCCCTCTTGGGCGAAGTCCAAATATCTGTTAAAATATATTATGAAAGTATAATGAAAATCATGTAGCCTTTTACTAAGGCAGTGGTTCCCAACCCATTTTTAAACACGACCCCTTTCAGATTTTTCAAAAATGTTCGCGACCCCCCCCCCTCTTCCATCCATCATGTTTGACCAATAGCCAAAAAAGAAAAAAAAATAATGAATAATGAAAAAAATATATCTTGGGATTTAAAAATGATTATCTTTTTATTCCGTATTGATTACTATTAGGATGACTGAGGTTGTATTTCGCTCACAAGTTATGCTATTCTTGGCTGAATATTGGTTAAAGCCAGCCGCATCTTGGACATCTAATTTATTACTGGCTTTTGTCTTAATCTACAAAAGAGTTTTAAATTCAAATTCACGCATGTAAGTGGATGCAAATGGCACCAACATTTGAAGCGAAAGCTTAGAAATTATCGGATATGAATGACGCATAGCACACCAAAATTGAATTAAAGACTTTACTTGATACAAATCATGTGCTGAGGAGCCATTTTGCAAATTTAAAAATTCATCCTGCGCTTCATCAGGAAGATCGGCGACATCTAAAGATGTGTGAAGTGGATTTCGCACTAGTGCCGCCTCTTGTTCATTGTGAGCTCTTGGATATATCTTTGAATTTCAGATTTAAGAGCTTCAAGGTGGTCAATAATTTCTCGCCTTAAATTAACTGCAATTTCTATTTCCGATACTTCTGCCATAGTGCACAAATTTTCAAAATTGGTTAACACTCCTAGATACACTTTACGACGTCAGTTTTTGTAGATTGAAAACGTCCTGATGAGAAAAAGGATTTTTACTTTACAAAGAGAAAAGGGAGAAAGCGTGTCTCATGGCAGAGAAACGTGGAAATATTTTGCCATTCATTTCCTACAAAATCGGTCTGCGCCGACCCCCGAGAAAAGGCATGACGACCCACTTGGGGGTCGCGACCCCCCGGTTGGGAATCACTGTACTAAGGGGTGTATTGCGGGAACTACTCCCTGTCCTTTTTAATCATCGCTCATATATAGATTTTATCAATAAAATAATTAATTATATTGATTGGCATAATTGATTATATTAATTATAAAATGATTTTACGCATTCTACCCTCCTGTTTCAGGTACAAAATTGCCCACTCCTTGAGTAATATCTGGATCCGCTCCTGACCTTTATGCATCAACGGGCCTTTTTTTTCATAAGAAATGTTTAATGAGACCATAGACGCACCGTCAAGTAATTTTGACTTAGTGGCTGTTCGATTGTGATACTTCATGATGAACGTTATTATTTTTAATTAAAATGCAAACTGTTTTGATCAGTGGCATGCCCAAAATATTGTGTTGCATGCCATTAGTTCCCATCCTGTTCCAAGCCAAGTGCGGATTAAAGGGGGGACAGAGGGGGCGACTGCCCTCCCACCCGATAAAAAAGAAATGAATGTGAAAGATCCTATTTTACTTCCATAAAATGGATGTATATGTCAATCTTCTAACTAACCGCCCCCTCCCCCCGACAAACTTGCATTAATCTGCCACTGTTCTAAGCTTTACCTAACATTTCATCCTGGTTACAACCTGGTGCAAGTCCCTCTAAACGACACATTTAATGAAGTGAGCTTTTCTCTCTTGGCAAGCTTAACTTTTTTCGAAACCAGGAGTATAAATGATTTTGCTTTTCAGGCCACGAGTTTTCTTAAAAAAACAATAGTACACAAGAAACAGTAAGACATTTAAAAACAAATTAACCAAAATTTGTTTTCTACTGTACACACAGAAATAAAAAAATGAACTAAGTATGCATAATATAGTCAGTAATGTATGAATCTGTTTGTTTATAACAAAAACTAGGTTATAAAAAGCAAATATTGTAGTCACTTCATGTTTATTATAAGAGAATTCAACTATAATAAAGTTTTACATTTTCAATGACATAAAAAAAACTCTTTTCAAAAGTTCATGCTGAATGTTGACATTAGCTTGTGTAAGTGATAAATAATATTAATAGCAAATATTTCAAACATACACCTAGTCACTCTGTTCGGTAGTTTTTGATCTTTCAGTTAAAATATACATAAATATTTGGTTGTTCAAATGAAAAAGTATGAAACGTAGTAACTTTTTAACCATTAATATAATTGCCTATGCCATTATGGGAGTGCATAGTTGGGAGGTGGAAAAATTAATCTCTGGGGGGTGCAGAACATTTGCAGGGGGCATGAGAAAAACAAGTGGATAGTAAGTGGTAATGCATGTTTAAAAGATCTTATTTTTACTCCAAAACATCTATTTACACTTAAAATGTTTATTGGAACTTTACCGATAACAATATTTTGTAGAAAAGGCAACTGAAAAAACAACAATAAAACGAATGTAAACAAATATCTGAAAGATTAATTTGCCGATTGATGTATAGCTCATTCGTAAAAACTGAAGTCTGTTTACATTTGTTTTTAACTACATGGTAAATAATATATGAGGATACGTCTGAATTTAAAATTCCTAAGTTAATAACAAAGTAAAATACTTTCAACGAGACTTACCTTTTAGAGTGGGTTGACGACATCGACATAACTTCTACTTCAGATGGTGAAAATATGCTTTAGCCCTCTGCTTGGCTGCTGTCAATAAAAACTAACGAGTTGATTGTCGTGAACATCTCCAGAATTACAATATATAATTTTAAGTAGTGGAAAGAATAATAGAATGAAAATAAACACGACAGGAATCGCCGCGCCGTCCGCCATTGATAGCGAACAGCGAACGAAACTTGAACTTCACGAAACGCTGTGACGTCACGTCACACATCACCTCGCGAAAGAAGATACGCTTATACGTTTTCAGAGCTTCTAGTTAAGGCGCCTAGATACTTTCTAGATCTCTCAGCTATAGTATCCGGATGAAAATATTTGTAAATCGATCCGTACACGAGAATATAGTTACATAACCGAGAATCCAGATCATGAGTGTACTCCAGAAATCGAACGACAATTTCTCGTTACACAAACTAGACATTCTGATGTGATTAGCTACCATACTACGGACTAGAAATTCTAGACCATTTCGTCTATACCAGTTGAGTGTATCACCTACACGCATCATCATTCTATCTATTCTTCTAGTTTTGGGACACAGAAAACAGCTACCTATTCGTTCTAGATGAGAGGGGTATATTTTTTTTCTCCGTGAACTAAGCTGCAAAGTTTTTCATTCAAACTACATATATGGGATTAAACAGTCTTCTGAATTAAATTTGATGCAGATCGTCATGCATATATATAATTCATTACGTTGAATTACAAAGTATAATTAAGGGACTGAGTCAAATTAATAAAGTGAGGCTTCAAATACCCAATTTAAAATATTTAACTCAAAGCTTCAGATCCTTTTTTATCCTGAAAGGCATTTTTGTATATCTGCAGTGTAATTCACTTCCTGGCACATAATAATTGTCAAATAAATATGCCAAGAGAACGGTTTTAATCTGATATACTTAAAAATCTGAGGTATATCACTCTTAAAAATCACCATAGGATTGGTTTCAAGGAAATAACTTATCATGCATCATTAGCTGGCTATTAATCAATGTCATGTTTAAGTCATTAACTGGAAAAGCGACATCTATGCAGCTCCTCCTTGTTAACTAAAATCTTCCTAAGTTAAAAAGCTGCAAAAGTGCAAAACAAGTAACTTGACACGCTGTCCTGGTGAACTTTGATTTTTGTATATTAAGTGTTTAAGTTCATCCAGTTAAACTAATTGCAATAACTCATTTCTCGTCTAAATCTTGACATAAAGCTCAGTAAATGTGTTGTTAAATGAATATGTCTGTAATATTCCTTCGAGTAAAAGTCTCTGGGAAGTAAATCATATATCTGTAAGCTAAGGGTGAAAAAAAGCTTAATTTCAATGTAATGAAAATTATTAAAAAGGAAAATCAAAAAAATAAAAGCATATAAGTTTCATTAAAAATGGAAAATTTTTATTACAAATTAACACGAGAAATATATTTGCTCACAAATGTGATTTACATGTTTCATTTTAAAGACAATGCAACGATATACAAATCTCTTTATGCAGAATATCTCTATATATACTGGTATATCTGTACATGCAGATATTTCTATAAATTTTACTTATTCTGCAAACAGTTCGAATATTCATGCATCTTCAGTAAGAAGATTTTTTTATTAATGGAGAATGACGCATGTATGGGAATATTGAAGGCAAGTCCTTTAATTTTTTTCCATGAATGGTCATTGAAATTACCAGCGACTGTATTCATTCAATAAGAATACAAATTCATAAAAATTACCTTTAATGATATTCCAGATATATATTGGCTGAAAACAGGGTATGTTTCATTATCATTTTAATCTCAATAATATTATTGCTAATTATATTTATTTTTATTTCTGGATAATATATAAGATTAATGATATATTTCCTATCATATGATCCACAAAGCATTTTCTTTTCAGAGAATTTCTATGTATTTTGGAATTGTGTTGAAAGTTAAAAATATTTCTATTCAAATCTTTCCATATAGGGGTACATCTAAAAAAAATACCTTTGCACAAATACTAAAACAAAAAAGTCATGAAGAGTTTTTATAAATACTCCAGGGAAAGGTGGCTTAAAATGATCCCCTTAAAGGGGAAAACTTTGTAAATAACATAAATGTTTAGATAAAACTTTTGGAATTTCGCGAGCATATTTTACATTATATTTTTCATTATAATCATATTTCAATACTATTTTCAAACCACAATGAGCAATTAAAAAATTAGAGTTTTAAAAAAGAGTCCAAAGCATCATTTTACCCACAACCAAAGGGAAAATTGCTCTTTTATATTAAAAAAAAAAAATTGTAAGCTGTTTTTATTGGCAAAATAAAATAATGTAAAAGTAATGATGACTATACATAATGAAAAAAAAAAGTTTTACAATCAGATAACGCACATAATTTATCTTGTGAAAAAATTAAAACACAAAAGTGACAAAATTAAAAAAAAAGAGTATTTGAAAATTATAATTTAAAAATTATGGCCTTCAATCAATGCAGTAAATTAAATAATGCCGTTTTCCGCTACTTCAAAAACTCAGACTATTAGAGCACATTTCACAAAGATGCACATAATCCCCATTCTCAGGTATCCCAGCGCATGCATCATTCACCCACCAACGCATTTGGAACACTTGATCTACTCTAAATAAAAATCTAAAAAATATACTCCATTCCGTAAACCAAGACATATTTCTGCGTATGAAAGACTTTTTTACTAAATAAGTATTAATATTAGTGCATACTTTGTGAATCCAATTTTTCAAAGACTTCTAACCAGGTGCCTAATACTGCGATCACTTTTATACCGCATTTGCTTCGTCTTCATTTGGCGCAACTAGTTTATGTGTTACCCGGTAGAGAGCGCTACCTGTATGGAAGAAAACGCATGTGGATGCTTTGTGGATCATTTTACCCACTAGGATCATTTTAGGCTACCTTTCCCTACATATAAAAACAATGAGAATAAAATAATAAGAATAAACTTAATAACTGCATTTGACTGAAATAACTAGCCTCTATTATTTAACAAAATTTAGGTGTATCAAAATATTAGGTTGTAACGAAAGTTTCCCGCCGCAGCAAGTTTCGTCTGTGCAAACAGTTCGCGTTGGCGTGTTAGCTCATATTTTGTCAAGCGAGTTTTGACATTTTAAGTAGGGGCGGCCCTAAGGAACTTGACGACCCCTGAAAACGTAAAAAGATTCCCTTTTATGCTCTAGATAAAGTTTTCTCAATTTTTATGCTCAAAATGGCGCCCTTTCGAAGATAGCGACCCGATGCGTTGCTTACCTTGCTTACCGTGTCGGGCCACCCCTAATCGAGAGCTAGCTAAGGAATACGTTAGTGTCATGCCCATTAGTCATGCTATGCATGGCATAAACTTAACCATCAAGTTTAGTCGCTGGCTGATAGACAGGTAGATTTGGCGGAAAACTTTCGTTACAACCTGATAGTTTGGAACAGTAAGCCAAGTTAGCATAGTTATGCTTCGTTGCAGCACTTTTCTGTAATCTGCTTCAAATCCAGAAAACAGATATCTAATACTTCTGGAAAACTAAACTTATAGTTTTTTTTTTTTTTTTTTTTTTTTTTTTTTTTTTTTGCATTGCAACTTGATATTAAGCACCATTTAAGCGTACAATCCCTATCCAATAAGACAAACATTGTAAAAAGCTGTTCTTTGTACATGAAACTGAATGAAATTAAAATAATTTACGTGCATCTCCTAAGGCAAGATTCTTGGTCATTGTACTTAAAAGACCTTTGAAATATGTTACTATTGTCTCACCTTTTCTGTTCAAGGATTCTCTATTACAGACTATTTAGCAAAACAAAGATTTATTCTATTCTATTAGACCAAAGAACGCCATTAGCCTTAGGGATAACTTTTCTCAGAAAGTAGTGAGTATGTAAAATGGAAAGCTTTGACTAGTTTTCAGAACTGAAGAAGTAATAATAATGTGATGTTATATACAGGGTGGCCATAATTAAACTGCAAGTGTTGAAGGGGTCCTGGAGAGAAAACTACCAGGAATATTCCAGTGAAACTTGGTATCTACACGTTTCAGAACATGCGCAAATCAAATATGCAATAAAAAATCGCCATTTTGGCGCGTGATTGCATATTTGATTTGCGATAAATGGCGCTATATCGTGTTTCAGTGCTTATAGACGTTTCAATGCTTCTCATATATGTAAAATTTAAGCCCATCGAACAGTGTAAAAACAAGACCACATTGAGTAATGGTCAATCATGACTCTGAATAAGAAGGAACGTGCATTGTTAGTGAAGATATTTTATCAAAATGGTAGCAATTATTCAGCTACTCTGAAAGAATACCGGCGTATGAAACGATTAAGGAAAGGTCCAATGAATGTCAATGAGAATAATAATGGTTTAATTGTTTTCCAAAGCGTCTTTATGAATTGTTTAATTTGTGATCATAATTTACGTTAATTTTTGATTACATGTTACTGTAAAAATTTAATTACTGAAGCGAATTGTATGGAATTTTGATAAACTGTAAATGTTGTTTTATATTGTTGATATGCCTCTTAGAATGTTACTATGCTCTGTCTATCGGTTTTGGAAATTGTATATGCCACCGGTGAGCTTTGAAATACAGTACAGTGCCATCTATCGGGTGAAAATGACGATTTTTGTTTTGCATATTTGACTTGCGCATGTTCTCAAGCGTGTAGATACAAAATTTCACTGGAATGTTATCGGTAGTTTTCTCTCCAGCACCCCTTGAACACTTTCAGTATAATTATGGCTACCCTGTATGTATTAAAAAATTATTTCACGCGTAGTATCTAGGTTGTTCAAATATGTGGGTTCATAAGTATGTAAAACGCATAAAATTACTTAGTAAATATCTAAATCCCGTGGATTAGGTTACCGTGGCCCTGTTCATCCCTTCTATAATGTATTTTCATGGCAAGCTGGCTGAAAAGAGTTTCTTAATTTTCAACCAAGCAAATTGACCCCGTTTCACGTCTGCAACAATTTTCTTCGCATATATTTTTAGTCTTACTGCAAAATTAATATGCCTGTCATACAATAAATGAACGGATTATAAAGTGCTTCAGATATTCGAGTCCGTGTTTAACTCCCTTATCTTTACAATTTACCACATTCAAACAGCTCTTAGATATTATAGCACATGTAAACATATATATGAATGAATGGATTATTACTACTTTCTATATAATATATAACATTAATAAAACTAAAATAGATTCTAAACTACATAGGGGAGAAAAAACGCATTACTTTACTGATGTAAGTAAAATGTTTCAGATATTCGATTCCGTGCTCTACTGTATTTACCCCTCACAACATTCAAACGGCTTTTAGATGTTATAACACATGTAAACTGATATATAAATGAATGGATTGCTATTACTTTTCATAGCGTAACTTATTATTAAAACCTGAATTAATAAAAACTGAAATTGATTCTATGGTACATTCAGAGTAGTACACACAATCGTGTCGATACTTTTTTATCCAGAACAATAATAGCTTATGGTGAAATTTAAAAGAGGTGTTTTTATTTTTCTTTCAAGTAAAATATTAAAAAAATAAGATCTACGACCACTATTCTATATAGTTGAAAAGAATTTATGACATAGGATTTTATCGGCGTGTCTTTCTGTACGTGCGTCTTCTGTACGCCATCATCTTAAATATGCATGAATTGACACAAAATTTAAGTATCTCATTGACGTTTACTACAGAAATCTCATTATTGAGAATGTTTTACATGGCGTTCATAGATTTTTTATTCAGCCGCGTAAAAGAAGTCTCGTAGAATGTCTTTATGGGCTGAAATGTTCTAGTGACGCATCGATCTCACTTTCATTATTCGCTACACAGAAGTGCATAAATACAAAACACATGTGTTCGAAAGTTTTTGTATTCGGTGCGTTTGTTATTGCTTCTATGAGTTTGAGTTAGTTAAAAATAATGCTAAATGCGAATGCAATATTTCGTTATTTATTTATCTATGAAACAAAACCAATCAATATTTTCAACCACTTTTTCAAGTGGATTCACTCACAAACAAAGTATACCGTTTGATTAAAATGTACCGTTACGATCACTAACTTCACAAACGAGAAAAAAATGAGACTTTTTTTTCTTTCGTGAGTATGTGCAATTAAAACCCACATAACTATCTTTAATAAAGGCTTTTTAAAATATATCACTTCATAAGTTCCATTAAATGTGTGTTTGGAAAACAGAATATTTAAAAATACAAGCCTTTCTGTCAATATTGAACATAAAAGTATGCCTCTTTTGGCTATTTATATTTAAAACTATACCTTATTTTGCATTTATCGAAAAACATTACACGATATTTTTTACATACTTCTTTGAATGAGCTTTTGCCGAAGCCTTAACAGTAACTAAATCAATAAATTTGCATCAACCATAGCCTACAGCGGGAGAAATATTTTACTTATTTAACAAATATAAAATACAAAATTGATAATCAATCTTCTGTTATTTTCGCTCATTCAGTGACGCTTTTTTTTTCAAAGATAAAATACACATGATAAAATTTTAGCCTTGGAATACTAGATATTCGTTTTGTTGCATTTATTTTCAGGCTCTATAAAAAAAAGATAACTAAACATTGAAATAAAAATATGTAAATACGATAATTATTCCGTTGAATAATGCTGAAACATATTATTCTACTCCTCCTTTTTTGATCAAATATTGATTGTGCGACATAATGATTAATTACTACTTTATCTTTTGTTATTACATCACGTGTCGTTAATTGGCGCTTTATAAAAGAGCTTATTTTTTAATGAAAAATGCGATATTTATGTTCATTCCTTCCTTTGTTAATTTTATATGAAAATATTTTCTTTTGCAATGTTCCTAATATACATCATCCTTTTTAAAACAATTTTTAATATGTAAGTGTTTATTTTTACATGAATGATAGCTGTTTAGGATTAAAAGAACGATAACTAAAGCTTTACAAGTTAACATTAAAACTCTAAACTATAATTAATCTACAGCTTTGATTTTTTTAAATTTCCTTTTCAGGATATACATTTTAAATCAAGGAGTACCCAATTAATGAATAAGATTTAGTAAAAAGTGATGTGCACTTCGGAGTATCTGAAAGTAGCATATAAAGTTACTTAATCGCTCCTCTCACAGACTAATGCATTTAAATGAGCATTTCAATCTAATTTAATGTTCAGCTTTACACAATCGAGGGTGATTGGAAAATGACTGGATAAATTTTAAAGGGTGGTAGAAGAAACTACGACGATTCCGAATCACATCACAATGTGGATCGTAAATGTAGTCTTCATGTGCCTCTAAATAACAAATTTGGAAGAAGTTTTAAAGTAATAGTGAAATTTGCGATCATGGTTTGTCAAAAACGAATCAATTATTTACCGAAATCACATGACTAAAACTGAAGTGCAGGGTGGGCGAAAAGTCCTTGACACATTTCAGAAAATAATATATAAAATAAAAATTGCCATAAAAGAGTTCAGTTTGCGGTCACTTCTTTATTAGAATGTCATATTTTTTTATCAACAGAAAATTTCAAACTTCTGCCAAAAGTGGGCGCCACGGGACCAAAAACCATAGAATGACATTTTATAGGAAAAACTTTTTAATAGTTACCCACACAGAACGTGTTTCTTGTAACAAAATTTCGATATGGGCACCTTCCGTAGCTCGTGTCACATCTAGGCAATACTCGATCTCATTCCATGTGCTTGTCAATACGGACTGTGGAACATTCTCAATGACTTCGATGATCCGTGTCTTGAACTGTGTAATGTCGGCCATTTTCGGAGCGGAGACTTTGTCCTTGACATATCCCACAAGAAAAATCAAACGCGGTTAAATCTGCAGACCTATGTGGCCATACTACTAATGTGTCAAGGATTTTTCGCCAACCCTGTATTTTGCGAATTCTATTTTCGGTTAACTAGCACTTCAAAGTTTATCCCAATGTTAGCAGGTACATGAAGGACGTCTCCAGCCCCACATTGTTCATGTTATTTTGAATCATCATAATTCCTTCCAACCACCCTTTGAAATTTGACGAGAAATTTTCTGATCACCTTGTATAAAAATTGTACATGGGAATAAAAAAGGTTCAGGTGAGAAAGAAAGAGCGTAAACTTATAATAAGCAATACAGTAAGTTTAAATGTAATTTCTGGCCATCCATAATTAAACAATATGAAGGAAACACTCAAAGCGTGTAAAACATGGCTATAACGAAATGTTGCGCAAATGATTAGCATTTCCCCGAAGATACACATTACATCTACAGCACCAACTGCAAGGGCTAGGTGTAGATAAAAAGAAGGCTGTTCAAATTCGGTAATTAATGTTTGTCTTAGCAGGTTTGTTACGCCGTGCGAAGCGAAAAAATCGTGGCTTATTGAGAAAATTAGAATTATCTTGCCGATAAATTGGTAGTCATGTCGGACACAATCAATGATGCAAATATGCGATAGACTTGTGTTGCAAGAATGAATCGAAAGACACAAATAGATGTACCTGTCTCTCTGATCGACGAAAATCAATGTATCAGGCTTCTCACCCTATCACATGAAAGGACAAGCAGAGCAATTTCATTTTGTTCCCATGATAACGATAAATACTCTCTTAAAAGTGTACATCTGATTTAAGAGGCACATTTTTAAAATGTTTGCTTTTAAAATTTGATTGCATTTTTAATACTGTGTGAGAGGCACTGCCGCTGTGTGCTTCTCATATTAAAATAATAGAATATACAATCCGCTTGTGCCTTACATTAACGACACAGTTTTAAGAGTGTAGTACTAGCACTTGAGGAACCGCATCTTATGAAATGTGATTTCTCGAACATAATTTTCTGTCTCTACCATTCAACGTTGTTTGCAACAACGGGGGAATTTCAGTAAGGCATCTTTTTCTCTGTGGAATGTTATGCGTTGGCTTCTACGCTGGAACGATGAAAACTAGATATGGACAGTCTAATATCATGATATTGTTTTTTCGACAAATATAGATTTTCCCTCTAACCAAATGATGATCCTAGCACCGTGGAATAAGTTTGAAAAACTGTCTCACTACCTACCGTCATGCCGATCTTTCGCCTGAGATTGCGATTTGGAGAGCTCGTGTACCATATACTGTACAACAGTCAGTTCTATTCCTACAAAGTTTCGTTGCCTGTTGTCTTACCTTATTTTCAAGGCTTTTTGTGGTTAAATTTCAACAATTCAGTTTTACAATGCAATCGATATTTAATGATTAAAAATCAATTATCTTATTCGATTTCAGTGGCATCGTGGTCTGCCCGTTCTTGCGATCTCAAACGCATCTGCTTTTAGATCAGCAAACGACTGCTTCAGTTTACAGCCCCACACATTTATGAAAGTTCAAGCTGGATGCGTGGACTGACGTACCTTAGGTAGACACAAAAGTATGTTATTAAGTATACAGGGCGGTCGTTAAAGAACTTCGACAGACAGACCTTCAGCTGCCATTTGGTTCAACCAATCGAGATTTGATTTCAGATCTCGATTTTTATAGTTAGAAGTAGATTTAGATTTTTTATTTAGAAGTATTCGCTCGAGATTGGGATTGTTTAAAACAACAGAACTCTCCCGGTTACGGTTACAGTGAAAAAATTTCAACATTTTCCAATGGCAACATCCTCTTTTTCCGGAGAAAGTTGATCAGCCCATTCAGAAACCAAAAATGGCGTTGGAACGATGTATGTAGGACGACAGCTAACACAGAGAGAAAGTGCATTAAAACAATTCTTCATAATTCACTGGAATAGATAGTAGAAATGTTGCTATTGGAAAATTTCGAATTCTTTTCTCTGTCCGTACCCGAAACTGGGAGAGCTCTATTGTTTTTATCAATCCCAATCACGAGCGCATACCTCTGAATAACTCAAAAATACCATTTCGATTATTTGCTTGTAACTAAGGCTAGAGGTCCTTATATTGAGGAAGTTTGTTTATGACGTGTAGCTGCAGTCATTACCAGCGAGACGCAAAATACTGAAATTGTCGTGATTCTAATCTTAAAAGGAAAATATTTTTAATATTCTGATTTCTAACCCTGCTGTCATAGTATCGAACTTCCAGTCAAAAATATTGAGTTTGAATCCCAGCTTATCAAAGATCCCATGTACATGCGTCAATCCTGCACTTTAAATCTGTGGATTGGTATTCCCTGTGTCGGTAGATGAGAGAGATTTGGAACCGAGAGAAAGGCCTCCTTTCTGATTGTACTCTAAATTGTTAGGAGCAGCGTAAGCACGCTTTGGAATATTCCCGATGTTGGCTTCATAGCTTCAAAGCAGCCTATTATAGCTAGCCTATCAATTTTCCGCTATGAAATAAAGTAAAATCATTTCGGCTGTGTGTTATTTTTCTAGTAACCAATTAATGAATTTGTTTAATTGCTTGTACTCATTGATGTTGAATTTTGCCCAGCAGAATAATTACTTAAGTAAAATCATAAAATAACTAAATCTTAAAATAAGAAAGTACAACATGCATTGAATATTTCAATATTTTTTAAACAAAATTATGAAAAAGCAAATCCAAAAGAAACATGTTACTCTTTAAACTACTTAATTAACATTCCACACTGATCCAAAGGGATGCATCTTAAATCAACTGTCTGTCAGCTATGTATTATACATTTTAAGCAATGTTTATAAGTCTTTTATATGCAATATGTATTCTCAGTAAGAGCAGCAATTTAAATTACAGAATAGATAATATACAAATTGATCAAAACTTACTTTTGTTTCTTTTTCTTTCTTTTTACATTATACTGTATATCTCACAATACAAAGAAAGAAAGTAACAATATACCCAAGAACATAATTCAGTTGTTTAATGTTAGTATATATATCACCTCCTTCAAAGAAATACAGCTTAAACTAAGTATCACACATAAAAGTGGAGATCTGTTGCATTTCATTATCGTCGCTTTCTTGCAGAAAAAAAGGTCGACTCTTTCCAAATCTCTTTTGGAACTTCTCTTTTCTCATCTTTAGAAAGCAGTTTTTTACTCGGTAAATACTTTTTGAAGCCCTAAAATATACTCTTTGAGAATAACGGGATATTCATAAGGAGATTACACATGACGACACTGTTGATATTTTCTAAAGGTGAGCTTTTTCTACAGTCACACGTATAAGCTAACATTTCCAGAATGAAATATGCATACATTTTAATATGATTTAGTGGGTTTTTAAATAATAGCTAAGAATTCTCAAAAGGTTAAACAATGGTGCATGGTTAAGCAAAGGTTAAACAAAACTGCAGTATTTATGATTATAAAAACGTGTTTAATTTTGGTTAAGTATTTTCTCGAGTTATATTTTAGCTTGCCGAAAGATGTATAGGAAAAGTGACCCGGTTTAATCTGAGCAGGCAAAACGATCTACATTTGTTTTCTGAGATACAGATACCGCTATCTACCGGTTAACGCATAATCCAGTTGTGCCAAGTAAAGAAGAAGCAATGGCGGTATTCACTAAGTCACAGTACTACGCCTCTAAATAGAATTCTTCGAAAAATTCTGTTTTATAACATCTGTCATAAGATAAGCACTATCTTTCCTTCTTATTTAGGTATACTGTCTTTCATGTGCGGAAATATAACTTAGTTTACTGAATGGAGTTAATGGAGTTAGTTTTTATATTGGCATTACACTTGCTTGCGGGCAAAATGATCCACATACGTTTTTTTCCAGACAGGCTGCGCTATCTACTAGGTAGCACATAAACTAAATGTGGCAAGTCAAGAAGAAGCAATGACGGTATTTAAGCGATCGGTGTGTTACGTGTCTGAGTAGAATTCTTCAAAAAACTGGATTTTATCATATCTGTTATAAGGTAAGCTCTAACGTTCCTATTTATTTAGAAATACAGTCTTTAATATGCAGAAATAGACTTGGTTTACTGAGAGCGGTCCTTTCGTCTGTAAGAAAAATTATAAAGGATATAAACCGACCTGGTTTACACCGGTCTGAACTCAAATCATGTAAATTCTGAAAAGTCGAACAGACTTCCTTAAATGTAGCAATAGATATAAGCATAATAGTTTTAAGATGTGAGTTATATTTGCTAAGTTTGCTATATTTCTCGGCGTATTCCAGTAATATGACCTAACGTAGGAAGCCATTTTGTGGGGTAAAATGATTCCTCGGCTGATGAAACTTCAGTACCGGATTGTAGGCCCCATGGCAGTCCTTCAACCGCTCTCGAAATGTGTGACTCCCTATTACATTATTTAATTTATTTCTGCGTTTATTGTAGCCCATAATTATTGAATTATAATTTTTAAATATTCCATTTTATTGTTTGTGACACTTTTTTATATTTAAATTTTCATAAAATTAATTATGCATACTAAGTGATTGTAAAACTGTATTTTATTTAATTATGTTTAATCGAAACTAATTTTGCATCTTTTATTTTGCCGATAAAAAACAATTTACAATTACTTTCAAATGAAGGTGCATTTTACCCTTTAGTGAGGGTAAAATGATCCTTTGGACACTACCTCAAAATTCTACTTTTTCATAACTGAATGTGCTTTAAAAGTATCATTAAAATATGTTTACGATGCAAAATATAGTGCAAAATTTGCTAACAAAAGGCCAAAGTTGTATTTAAGCATTTATGCTATTTTATGTTTTCCCCTTAAAGGGGATCATTTAAGGCCACCTTCGCCTACAGAGTCTGCATTTTAAAAATGAACTAAAATTGAAAGAAATAAAGGAACTGAAGGTGATAGAGATTGTATGTGTGATTAAGGCAAACCTGCGCGAAGAGTATCTGCCTAAGATGCGGGATGCCTTGGTAGGAGGACTTTCTAAGGGGTTCTAACGCGTATTCACGTGACATCTGGAGAAAACCTACCAAAACTCCAGACCATTAGATCGACGACCGCGCGATAGGACACAAACCCGGGACGTTTAAATTCGGCCGTCTACCATTTTCAGTGATATAACCACTGTGCCATGGTGAGGCCAGAAGTGATAGAAATCTCCTCTGCTGAATTCTACTTTGGAAAACAAGGACATTCAGTCCATCAAATTTTAAGCATTAGTTTCATAGATGACTAATAGAAAGCGCTATAGAATGCAGATAAAATTTAAAATTAAACAAGAATTATACCATTGGATGTTGCGCTCCCGCAGTCAGTGAGAGACTTAAAAATTAATTCCCTCTTTCGTTCATCAGAGTTGAGCGTAAGTGTGTACTACGACCTATTCAACGCAATCACTGTGAGAAGGCTGGTCATTGTGACATCAAGCAATAACATTAAGTTTTGATTCAAAGTAGGAGAAAGCCGAGAAAGACAAATGAAATGTCACAGAAAGTGTAAGATGTGGGAGAGCAGTGAGCAAAAAGTGCTTATATTAGTGATTTAAACGCTATAGAGACAAAAAGGTTGAGCCTGTTTATCCAGCGCTTGGGCCCCTATATATTCTCCAGATCGTATTTCCTATACTGTCGTTCGACAGCTAAGACTTAAGTTTTTTGAACTTGCGTGAATTGTATAGCAGATGTGCGCTGCGTTAACAAAACCTGAGCTCGTTGCACTTCAAAAAATGAAATCAGTAAAATAAATTCAATATAGTTTTATAGAAACATATCAGAATCATTTTAACGGTGGCTGGTAGAATAGAGAAAAACTGCGTGACGCTTGAGCCGAGAATAAAAGCTATAAGTGAGCGTGAAAAATGCCTGAGAACCAGAAAGCCAGCCTGGCAATGGAACTAAGCATTAGAAGGGACGGTCGCCAAATAAATCACCAGATTGAAAAAAGTGAAAGCAATCATTAGGCGGTATGCATTTTTACCAAAATTTAAATGTGTTTCACCTAGAGGTGAAAGGTATAAGGCGACCTTGTAACCCAAGCAATATTATTGAAACCACGTGATAACGGGAGCAAATAAATTAATTCTGAGACCTCTGACGCCTGAGAAATATATTGTACACGTTAAAACCAAAGTAATTCACGAAACAGTTAAACAGCGTTACGGACAGATATCTGACTTTAAAAATGACGAAGAGTATTAAGTTTGGAATAGGTAAAGGAAAATCAAATGTAATCCTATTAATAAATAAATGCCAACGTTTGTATGTATGTTTGTTACACATCGCACTTCCTCCCACTGGAGCTCTAAAAAAATGGAAGGCGAACCCCCGCTGCCCTTCGCCTCCCTTCTGGGGGGATCTGGCACCGACGCTTGCGGTTGTCAGAGGGAATCAGAAACTACAAAAACAATAACAATGTTTGTTGCTTTTTCACGCTGAATCGGTTTGACGGATTTGGTTGAAATTTGGATTACAGACAGTTAAAGTGCTGTGCTGGATTAACAAATAGACTACTTTTTATCGCGCGGAAAAAACACTGTTCCTATAATATGCAAAAAACTATATTTTATGAAAAAAAAATACCATTGAGTTTTTATTTTACAAAGCCGTCGACAGATGGCTCAAATTTACAGAATACGCAATTTTTAATAAATAAAACATCAGATTTCCTTTTCAGCAAGCGAATTTCAAATAATAGTTAGACGGTTTTACCTCATGTTACGAAATCTTAATTGAATGAGTCACGTGAAAAGTCATCAGCATACTTTTTTTTCGCGACGTGCAAAAATACAACCTTTTTTAATCTCAGTAATTATCAGTACAAGTAGATCTGCAGTATTTAATATACATTTGTAAGAGACAAACTGTATCACGTGACTGATGCTCTAACATCGTTAACTGATGCTAAAATAAAGTTTTATCGTCTGCTATCGCCTGACTTGGATAAAGAATACATCTGAATAAGTTTTTGAAACTTTCATTCATTTCTAATTGTGCATTTTTCTGCGCAGCTTTTCCCATTCTATTTCTATTGTATTACAGCCAGGAAAAGGAAGTTAGAAATATCTATCTTAATTTTGTTTAATCACACTCATAAATAATGATACACTTTCCAACTTAATGGAATAAGGAAAGAAAATAGGGAAGACACATGGATTATGATACGTAATTAATATATAGCACTTTAGTGTGTATTTAAAATCTAAAAATGTTTCAATTTTCTTCCTTTTTTTATTTCTTTCAGTTTTTTGATAACGGACAATATATCCAGAAGCTCTTCAGAGTTAATATAGGACGAAAATAATGTGTACCCTTTTGTAGGTTTTTGTCACTAAACCATCTTGTTTTTGTAACCACGGACGGCCCGACACAGTAAGCAAGGTAAGCATCGCATTGGTGTGCCGGCTTCTAAGGGGCGTCATTTCGAACTAAAAAACTAAGAAGAGCATAAAAGAGAGATTTTTTATGTTAGCAGGGGGCTCCACTTACCCTAGGGCAACCCCTGTTTGTAACCATCTTAACTTTAAATTCCATTCAGAATTTGAGAGATTTCAGTGTCAAGTAATTCGGTGAGAAAGAGGATTCTCGTCGAACAAGATTTATTAAGATGGCGAATCAACTGGTCGCCGAGGGCGGCTAGTTATAAATATGTGATTAATTGCATCACAGCACCTGCATATTTCTTCTTGCTTTCCACCATAAAGAAGTTTTGAAACGTCTGCTGACCAGTGGCGGCTCGTGGGATACAGCAAGTACAGCCGGGCTGCACTTGAAATTATCAGCACATACTTTAAAATAATTTATTCTACTAATTTTCCTAAATTCAGATTAGAATTATGGAATTCCTACGGTAAATTAAAAAAATCTCCAAAAAAAAACCCAAACAAAGGAACCGTATTGTGGCCGGATCGCTCGTTCAGAAAAAAAGCTCTTCTGGCAATTCAATTGGGAAAATCTTTGGTTCAGCCCAGAGCGCTGATAAGAAAATTGGCAGCACCGTTGCCATGACAACGATTACGTAAGCAGTCCCTCCGGCATACGCTATAATGGGGGTACAAAGCTAAGACTCAGCTCATGACAGATTTCCAAACATCGGCAGTACCTGTGAATTCGACTCACTGATTGGCTCGAGAAGTGAGGGAGGGGGGTAAGGAGAATATATGTTCGGCAAACTCTCGACTTTATATTGTTGAATTTATCAAGAAGGTAAGCCTGAATAGACGCTTATGAATGGACAATTACCCATCAAAGCAGTATTTTTTTAAGTAAGCAAGAACCGGCATTTAGAGGACATGGTGAGCGAGAAAATTCTTTAAACATGGGAAATTTTAAAGAGCTTTTAAAATTATAGATATCTGAATTAAAACAACGCCTTTTTATGATGGCATTGATTTGACTTATAAAAAGTAAGTTAGTTTTCTTTTTTTTCTTTTTCTTTTCTTCTCAAGTTATCGTTACAAAAGAAAATTCTAAGGAAACTTCGAATCAGACACGGATTAATCCAATTTTGAGGATAAAAGCGGCTGGCTGAAATTTATGTCCATTTTATGGAAGTAAAATAGGATCTCTTACAGTTTTTATGTAATTTCTTTTTATTTTTCCTCGGTGAGGGCTTAATCCGCCAGCTTTCGAATTCAATAACAAAGATTTTCCATTCCTGTCCGGAGGAAGGGGGGGGGGCTCATATGCTTCCGGCTGCACTAACGGTTTTGACCACGGGCCGCTACTGCTGCTGACAGGTCCATAACATGTGACAACGGTGCTTTGAGCGATTCAAAAAGGAGTGTTTGCTGACAGTCTCGAGAAGTTACACAAGTATCCTCTGCAGTGGCCCAGCCACTAAACTCCGTTACCGTCAGAACACGGAAAGTGAAGCAGCACCGGCTTGGCCAGTGCTTGGGAAGGTGACCTCTGCTCTCGGCGGTGATGTTGTGAGACCGTGTACGCTAACGGGAGCTGGTGCACATAAAATCTGTCTTGGCACCAATGTCCTCCATGTTCAAATGATACCTCAGGGGGTGCCGATTTCAGTCTCTTATCTGGAATGGGTTAAGAGCTAAGTCGGTCTTAGCTTTCACCACTGGGGATTTTCAAAATGGAGTAGCTCTCTTTTGTCCATCTCCGTCCCATCTGGAGAATCTGGTACTGTTCCGCGATTACCAACAACAGCTATCCAGCTTATGTCAGAAGTGTGTTGTAGCTAAAAATGACTACATTGAATTCTAGTAAAGTTCTTTTTTTATAACTATTATCTTTATAATGTTATGGCACCATTCACCGAACTTATGAACACGCCTTGTATATTGCACTGGCTGTTGAAAAAAATCCCAAAAATTATTTAACATAACCATTATTTCCAGGAGCATCGTTGCACAGTCTGAAAATAAATTTTCTGGAACCAGTGCAAAACCTTCAATCGGAATGGTGTCATGCACACACACACACACACACACACACACAAAAAAAAAAAAAAAAAAAAAAGGATTTATTCCAGTTATACTATTATCTAAGGATTTTGGCGGTATATGTGATGCACATTACATATTTTTCGGTTCTAAAATAATTTCCTTTTGTTTCGTTTCTGCAAATCAAATATTCTGTATTCCATTTTATTCTTCCCCACGTAGCTTTCCTGCTTGATAAAAATTCCTTCATTTTAACCGACATGAATCATTTTAACCTCTGAAGTACAGAATGTTGCTGTATTAAACTGCAAATCGTGATTACTTTGAAAATATGGGGTTTTTTTGCTTGTTTGCAGCGAGTTCATATCGTTTCATTTTCCCTTTCAATTTAAATATGCTACCTCTGAGTGACTTGTAAAGGTAGTTTTGCAAATTTATAGGAAGGATTAATTTTTATATGTCTCATTAATTTTTTAGACATACAAGCTAAATGCGTAAAATTCATGTACATATTCTTAAAACTGTGCAGCAAGCTTATTGCAATGGAAGACTGACTTTCTTTAAAAAGCATGTGGTATGACTATACACATCTCTGTAAAGACTCCGCAAGTCCATAAATTTCAGATACCTTTAACGGAAAAGTTGAGAAACGCATCCGTTTATATACGCACACCTAAAAAATAACTCATTTTTAACACTTTCCAACAAGGTTGAAAAGTGTTTATGATTTCGGTTTGTCTGTCTGTCCGTCCGTCCGTGCTCTAACTCGCGTAAATATGCATCGATTTCTACGAAATTGATGTATGTCGTTCCTAGGTACTGTACCATGTACCCTATTGAAAAGGGTCTATGTAGCATTTATAGTTTTTCTACAGGAGCACTCAAAACATTCCCAATGCATTGCGTTCTATGGGAAATTATTCTTTAAAGCGTATCATCCTACTATTAGTCCGAGAGCCAGCGACAGATTTTTGCGACCAAAATCCTCTCAGCCCATAATTTCTCAGATGATTAAGACGGTTGTGTGTTGAAGCATGGTGATCGTCAGCTGCAGCACCATGGGTGGGTTCGGCGGCGGCCGCCTTCCAGACACGTAAAAAAAATAAAAAAATTCAGTCATTTCCTCCCGGTTGAAAATTTCTGAAATAATAGTTGGCATAGTACTTGTTTGAAAAATAACCGTCAGCTGGCCAAGCGGCGGTGGATTATACGTCAGCTGCTCATACGAACATGTAAAAAAAAATTTTTTTTTTCAATGATTTCCTCCCGGTTGAAAATTTGACAGATGTTAGTTTACATTCTACTTTAAATAAAAAAACAAGTCAGCTGGCTGTATGCCGGTGGAAAACCCGTCAGCTGGCACAGTGAAAGTGTGGCGCGGAAAGGTAGTGTGGCCGCAGCTAGCCTATTTCAATGCACCAGCTGACGGGTTTTTCCCCGGCATACGGCCAGCTGAATTTTTTTATTATGGCAAGAATTATGTCAACTATTATTTGACAAATTTTCAACCGGGAGGAAATAACACACTTTATTTTATTGGACACAACGCGCTGATATCCTCAATAATCCTACTATTTTTCATAATTATGTATAGAAATATAAAAAAAAAACAATCTGTGCTACTTTAAAAACATGAAAACCACCGGTTTCCTCATTTTTAAGCGATTTTTTGGCATTTTCAGCTCCATTTTATTTCTCCGAGTCAAAAAAGTTTATCATTTGTGTGACAAAATTCGGCTCTGCAAGCGGAAAAGGACGTTATATTGACGTTATATCCGGCTTTGAAGGAAAAATTGTGATTCCTTCCTTTTAAATTGCTTTTCTAGATTACACAGTTTAATTTTTCTTCTCAAAAATAAATCGAGGATTTATAAGCGGACTTCGAGCCAAGCAAAGAAATCGTCTGCCTGTATATAAGAATGGCTATGTATACAAAATGAAATCTTTCGAATGCGAAAATTTTTCATGTTTTCAGAATAGCATAATTTGATAGTTTTAGGAATATAAAAATTAATATTTTGGAATTGGAGATATTTTGAAATAGTCAGTGGAAACAGATCGTCCAAACGTTTCGGAAGGATGGATCTTAAAAAGACTGTCGAACTGCTTTAAATTACTTAATAAAATGTCGATCGTAAATCCGTGTTGCGTTTTTTGCAAAAAGGCTACTTCAAAATTGAAGTCGGAGGACTATGATTCGGAGGACTATGATTCGGAGGACTATGAGAGTGCCACAAGTGAAGTTGAAACATTATAGTATTTAAGAATTATAATAATTACTAGCAGACCCGGCCACGCGTTGCTGTGGATGAGTGATTTAAGCAGGATTTGAAAGACAAAATTTAACACAAATTAACATAACATTTAATAACATTTATTTAATAAATACTTTAAATATTTTAATTTGATATATATACTCTAAATATCTTTAATCGTAATAAATCACAGTTGATGTTCAATGAAGCGCCAATCGATGTACAATATTTTTGGTCAACCGGTCCTTTGTTAATGCAAATAAACTTGATGGTCTTCCTACTCGTGAACACGCCACGTATAATTGCCCATGGGAGAAACATGGATTTTCAAAGTCTAAGCCGCAAATAGACATGTTTGGCCTGAGATTTATTTATAGTCATCGCGAAAGCTAAGCGAATGGGAAACTGTAGTCTTTTAAATGGTATGGGAGAATTGGATATCATCGGAATACGTGGTAACAAAACAATTTCTCCTTTAAACTTTTCTGTCAAAATAGTTGCTTCAAGAACGTTTCCAGTGATTCTTTTGATCACCAAACGTGTACCGTTGCATAGTTTAGGAGGGTTTAAATTACGCAGTAGAATAATCGGTGATTCAATTTTCAATCGAAGATTGTGTGGTGGCATTCCTGATATGTCTAAAGAATTTAAAAATTCAATTGGGAAATTCACTGCCTCACGATTACTAAGCCAGTCATGATTTAAATAGTTATTTAGTATGTCCTGGAAGACACTCTCAATCAGTTCATTTTTAGTTTGAACAACAGTACAGAAATTATCTGGCAATCTAATATGTTGAGTATCTTGATGAAATTCTATTTCACCGTTTCAAGAGTCAGTAATTGTTTAGAAAATTCTTGTGCTGTTGGATCATTTTGGAGTTGTACTTGCATGTTTTTTGTCAGTCTGAGTGTTTCAACATTTCTCCATAAAATTGATTGTTTTAGATAGTCCAATTGATAGTCCATTTGGTACAATTTAGATAGTAAAATTGATAGTCCTATTTAATGCTTCGAGCGAATGCTTATGAGCCATAGTACACTCATCCCAAATTATGATCGAAGTCTTCCGTAACACTGCTGCCATTCCGCTTCTTTTTTTGATATTACACATTGCATTTGGATTGTTATGAATATCTAATGGTAGCTTGAAAGCAGAATGGGCTGTCCGCCCACCATCCAACAAAGTAGCAGCTATGCCTGATGATGCAGCTGCTAATGCAATTTTTTGTTGTGACCGTAGTTTCGCAAGGATGAAAGATAACAAATATGTTTTACCGGTACCACCTGGTGCATCTAAATAGAAAAAACCGCCTTGTTTGGCATCAATAGCCAACATAATTCGATTGCATATGTTCTTCTGCTCGTCAGTTAATAATGGTTCATTGTTAGTAACAAATGTATTTAAATCACGATTATTAAATTGTTCTTCTCGCTGCAAATCACTATTTACTAAGTCTGTAGCTGGGCGATTAGGAGATGGAATACCATAATGACTAAGTGGTGAATTTGAGATCATAATACATAAATCTTCAATCATTATTAAAGCTTCGTTATACATATCTTGTGTGAAGTCTAAGTTTGGAGAGTGGTTTATTTGTTTATGTCGGTAGAGTATATCTTCAGTCATGTAGTTCTTATATTTTTCCCACAATGTAGATGACTGTGTTGGAAAACATGTCATCAAAATAATGGCAAATAGTTGACGAATATTACTCGGCGAGGACGTTAAAGCAGCATCAGCAAGTGTAAGATCCCAATGGTTGTCATCTTCTAAAAGTTGCAACGCGTGACATGCATTTTTAAACGTACTGAACACTTGGTCATTAACTGTTCGTAAAAATTGAAAAGAGATTGGTCCAGGAACATTCACCAACAATAAACGCAGAAAAAAGCATTCACGTTGTTTTGGATGTACAATATAAAGTCGTCCCAGTGTCTTAGCTTTAAATATGCCTGCAATATAAGGATGTGGTTCTCCTTTTACGTGGTTCCCATTTTTTAGCTGACGTGTTCCATGTAAAATAGCATGGAATATCAGTGTATAATACTGTTTTTGCGAATTGACCATACACATCAGTTTTTTGACAAAGAGTGAAAAATTCGGTTAGTGTCGTTTTTGGTGGTTCACATGCTCTTTGGAGAATATTTTCTTCAGTGAAATACACACGTTGTCCATTTTCAAGATGCACTGCAAGATGTTGTATAGCAGGTTCTCTGTGGTGTATGGGGAAGCTAAGTATGCGCCAGATAGCTTCACTGCTGCTAATGTATCTACCCATTTGGTAGCGCGCTATTTCATCATTTTCGTTTATATTTTGTACTCCAAATACGGCCAAATCACTGCTCTTATTAACGTACTTGCAAATATACTTGATGGATTTCACAGAACTGCAAAGCTCAACATTAATATGAGCCTTGTACGTTTTGGAGAGTAGTGGTGAGTATGGTACTACCCATTGATTGTCAATTTCTAATTGGTTAGAATTTGATGTTCTCATTTTATATGTATGACCACCATTATCAGCGTTTCTGCGGCGATACAATGGATAACCATCAATATCAGTAATGGTATCATTTGTGAATTTCTTAGGAAAATGTTTCTTACATTTCCCATTTTCCATGCATGGTGATGTCATGTTAAACGCTCCACACGGTCCATGAATCATCTGACTTGTAACAATAAGGATATAGTTGTCCTGATTGTGCCTAATCATTAATCGATACGCATAGTAGTTCATTGAACTAACCTTTTTATTTAATTCATTACAATTGACTGGATCAGACTGATTCATAAGCTCTTTCAATACGTGCATATCGAGTCTTCTTGCTACGGGCAGTAAGGTTAGATTTTTTGGGTCGCATATTACTAAAAGTAGTGCTTGGTATAGGCAAAATAAGACATGTATAGTGTGTAGTCTAAGAAACTGTATCACATTAAGGTGTGGCGCCATCTATGAGATGCAAAGGATAATGTTTTACAGTTCTCTGTAAAGAAATTCTCTTAAGGCGCCATCTGTTCCAGCCTTAATGGTCTCAAACGGAAATATTGGACCTACGATTGGAACCTACGATTAATAACAACAATCAACGTAATCAGAATATCAGTTGACCCGTTTTTGAGTTATTTCGGAACATACACACGGACACTGGATTTTTATATATTAAGATAAGATAAGATATATGAAAAATATATAATACGTTCTTTTAGGTTTCTTCCTCTGTAAAATGAGAATTTTTCTGTAAATAAAACATACCCAAATAATAAGATGTCGTTTAAAGCAAGAACTGTTAAACTGTTCTTTTTTTTCAAACAAAAATGTCATCAAAACAACGTAATGCTTTTCTCGATGTTGTGAAGAAAGTTATCTCGGTTGCCAATTTCGGAAAAAATAAAATAAAACGCTTTTATCCCTTTAGAAGCAGACGATAAGCTATGAGTTTAGTATTTCAATATCGCAGATATTATTAATTTTCTTCGTAGTAATGTTCCAATATTTTTGGCCGTGTTCGTGACTGCGGGTTTGGATAAACACTTTTTCTTGAATTTATGCAGTACACAAATACATATTAAACTACAGTTGTACATAAAGAAATTCTCTTAAGGCGCCATTTGTTCCAGACTTATGGAACCTACGATTAATAACAACAATCAACGTTGATGATCAGTTTTTTATTAATTATTAATTATTGAGACCATTAATTTGAATAATAACTATCCTATTATCTAAGTTGGACCAAATACATATATATGCAAACTTTCATGAATATCAGTTGACCCGTTTTTGAGTTATTTCGGAACATACACACGGACACTGGATTTTTATATATTAAGATTTACTGTAAATAAAAAATATATTGATATATTTATATTCAAACTTAATTTTTGTTATTCGGTCGCTTGATTATTTCCTGATTATGTTTGCAACTCACCTGCAGGGCGTGTTGTGTCCAATAAAATAAAGTGCGTTATTTCCTCCCGGTTGAAAATTTGTCAAATAATAGTTGACTTAATTCTTGCCATAATAAAAAAATTCAGCTGGCCGTATGCCGGGGGAAAACCCGTCAGCTGGGGCATTGAAATAAGCTAGCGGCGGCCACACTACCTTTCCGCGCCACACTATCACTGTGCCAGCTGACGGGTTTTCCACCGGCATACAGCCAGCTAACTTGTTTTTTTATTTAAAGTAGAATGTAAACAAACATCTGTCAAATTTTCAACCGGGAGGAAATCATTGAAAAAAAAATTTCTTTACATGTTCGTATGAGCAGCTGACGTATAATCCACCGCCGCTTGGCCAGCTGACGGTTTTTTTTTCAAACAAGTACTATGCCAACTATTATTTCAGAAATTTTCAGCCGGGAGGAAATGACTGAATTTTTTTATTTTTTTTACGTGTCTGGAGGGCAGCCGCCGCCCAACCCACCCATGGTGCGGCAGCTGACGATCACCAGGCTTCAACGCACAACTATCTTAATCTTCTCACGAATTATCGGCCGGGAAGAAATAACTGACCAAAATCTGTCGCTGGCTCCCGGACTATATACAGTTACGCTGATCTCTGACTCCAAGATGAAACTCATTTCTGCCATTACTCCAAAAAGATTACGAAATTAAGCATTAAAAAGCCCAATAACATCTACACCGTTTGTACGATCCACTTGAAATTTTTCATAAATGCGTATATAAATATTGAAAATAGTTTGCGCTACTTTAAAAATCTGAAAATCCACCCGTTCCCTCATTTTAAGCGATTTTTCGCTATTTTCAGATCCATTTTACTTCTGAGAGTAAAAAAAGTTTATCATTTGCGTGACAAAAGTAGAGCTTGCAAGTGAGTTTGACATCATATTGATGTCACAATTATCCGGATTTTTCCTGATTTATGAGTTTAATTTTTTTTCATAAATAAAATTATTTCTTCGGGATTGCGAAGGTATATTATAGTAGTGGACACTTTCCATAGCTGCTTGCTTAGGTCTTTGGTACCCAAACGAAGTTTCAAGAATGTAAACATTGGAAATTTGGCAAAGTGCAGCGATCCTAGCGGTAAAGAAATAAAACATTTCCCGCCCTGACTCAAAAGGTGGATTCATATCTGCCGCACCGCACGGCAACCATGCCGTACTGTTTCTCCGTTTTGGACCGTTGGCTGTCCTCGCAACGAGCTTGCCTTGCCGCAAGTAAATACACCAATGCTCTTCTGTAATTGGCTGTAGCTGTAAAAGCTCTTCTGTAATTGGCTGTAGCTTTGCGGTCGCTGCGGAATATCTGTTCTCGCCAGATAATGCGCAAACCCTCGGCGCTCGCCGCGCGGGCGCCGTGTTGCTCCGTCACGTGACGTCATTACGGCGTCTTAGCGGTGCGGTACGGCCAATATGAATCCGGCTTTAAGGTTGATTCATACCTGCCGCGCCGCACCGCAACAATGTCGTACTGTTTCGCCGTTTTGGACCGTTAGCTGTCCGCGAGGCGAGCTTGCGGTGCCGCAAGTAAATGCACTGTAATTGGCTGTAGCTCTGTTGTGTCTTCTGTAATTGGCTGTAGCTTTGCGCTCGCTGCGGGATATCTGTTCTTGCCAGATATTGCTCAAACCCTCGGCGCTCGCCGCGCGGGGGCGTGTTGTTCCGCCACGTGACGTCATTACGGCGTCTTAGCGGTGCGGTACGGCCAGTATGAATCCGGCTTTAAGCAGTTTTATGTTTTCAATTTTGCAGCCTAGTATGTGAACGAGATTATAAACACCAACACTCAATTTTAATATTTTGTTTCACATTTGCCACGGAGATATACTATAGGAGTGGACACTCTCCATAACTGTAATGTTAAACTTTTGGTACCCCAAATAAGTTTCAATTATGTAAACATTGGAAATCTAGTGACGTGCAGCGATCCTAGCGGCAAAAGAATAAAGCATTTCCCGTGCTGATTGATAACTAATTTTACTTGTTTTTAATTTCCCGACCTAGCATGTGAACGAGATTATTAAAGCGTTCACTAAATTTAAAATATTTCTTTCGCTTTTGCTAACATGGTTGCCTTAGTAACAAATGAATAAAAAAAGAAAAAAATGTTCTATCTTAAGATTATTAAAATATTGTGTTTATATTTGTGAACGAGTGTGTATATCGTGGCTCACAGAAAAGAAGTTTTCGTCTGCCGCGGTATATATTTACATTAGAAAATGGTGCGAGTTCTTAATGTAACATGAATTTAACATGAGTTTTTCAGCTGCAATTTAAAGCTGTGTTAAAATTTGTCACAGCATGAAATAAATGTAAATACTGCTTGTTTGAGTGTGATTGTCATTATAAATAAACACTTTTTAAATATTGCATGCACACATACAACATTCTTCTAAATTTACTACTATTTCTTAAAATACAGCTTTTGGGCAAAATAATAACACGACATTACATACATAATATCACTTCGCTTCGAAACTATTGCCTATATTAATTACGAAATAGTATTCTAAGACAATTAGGTAATTAAAACACACCTAAAGCCAGAAATTATTATATATCACGTTCATAAGTCTATGTATTTCATATTTTTTTGAAGTTCTGCTAATTCAACGATCTCCATTTACTTCACCTCGATGGAAATATAAACAACCTGGATGCGCAGAAGCGGGAGATGCGCAGTTACACAGTGTGCGTAGCGCCATCTGTTTGCAACAACAGCGTTATCCAACTTTCTAAGAGAAGTGTCCCCTCCTATACATTTACCTTCGTGACATTTGCTAACGTGGTTGCCTTAGCAACAAATGAATAAAAAGGGGGGGGGGAGGTTCTATCTTGAGATTATTAAAATACATGGAGTTTATATTTGTCAACGAAAAAAGTTTTCGTCTGCTACGGTGTATATTTACATTAGAAAATAACTTTGAATTGATTACTAAGTTTTTTGTGTAAAGTAAATTTAAATTTTTAATATGAGTTTAGCGGCAACTTTAAACTGTGTTAAAATTTATCGATGCATGAAATAAATGTATATACTGTTTGAGTGTGATCGCCATTATAAATTAACACTTTTTAACGCTTTCTAACAAGGTTGAAAAGTGTTTTGATTTCAGTTTGTCTGCCTGTCCGTCCGTCCGTGCTCTGACATGTCGTAAATATCCATCGATTTCTACGACATTAATGTATGTTATTGTTATTTATTATTAAAAATATTTGCAATATTAACATGAAGTTGGAAAGTGTTTTATAATCTATGCGAAACGCATGATTTGCCTTTCTTGTTTATGTTAATAGAGATTATAAAAGTGAAATCAAACGGAATAAAATTAAGAGATAAATTACTTTTAGTCGATATTTCCTTTCTGACAAAGTTTGATAATCGCCTATTTATTTTTTAATTTTTGAAGTAATTTTCATCAACGAAAGTCTAAGACCTTATATTTTCTTATAACATCCTAAATACTTCAAGTTTTTATCCCCGAAAACGTTTAGTTTACAGTGATTCATGTACTATATACTGAACGACACTTTAAGAGCACATGTTCAAACCGAATTAGTGAAACAACTGAACAAATTAACTAATTTTGAAACATGAATTTCAAAATATGACTAAAAAATCAATCTGGGATAAATGAAATCATATTTTGAGCTTAGCAAAGAAGTTTCATAGAAGATTGTATGAACAAATACTTTTGAAAGAGTGAGTATGAGTGTTTTAGCTTTAGATGAATGTATACTTATACCATAATTATATTCTTATAATACGATTATATATTTGTATCCAGTTTGCCAATAGTTAATTTCTGAAACTTTCAGTCCTTTATAGATAGTTCCAATTCGAAAGTCTTTAAAATTCAATATAGAGTTTGAATCAATGACTATTTGAATCAATGAAATAATTTCTAATTTATTAAAATGTGTTTATTTTTTATATCTGTAGCTATCAATTTTCATTATTAAACAAACTAGCATTTCACTATGAAAACCTATCTAGTATTAGTAAATAAGTTATTTTTACTAGGTAAGGTTAGTCTTTCAGACACTTTAATCTGTTATCATTGCTTAAAATCATCAGGTGCGTCACAAAAATTGAGAACATTTAAGTTAAGAATTGTTTCATTACATTTAGAAAAGAAAATACTGCTAATTAAGAATAGATAATAGTTGAAAAAATTCTACATTATTTTGCAACAGACAACATAGATAGAATAGTCACGTTTCTTTTATAATGTAAGGAATTAAGGTACAAATTTTAATAAATATTTTTCAATTCATTGCTTAATAAAGTATGAAGGATGTCCCATAAATCGTTTGTTGCGACAAATTTCTAGGGAGTTAAGGCACATCATATGATTCAGAATCGCATAGAAAATATGTGGTCAGAAACGCCGTCGTCACATACTTGTAATATTCACTTTGGAGGAAGTGTTGAAATAATAGTAAGTTTACTGACCATGGTTCGTAAAACACCAATGGTTCTTTCACAGAAGTACTTGAATAAAACTTAGATAGCTTAAAAAATCTATTTCATTTCATTGATAAAATTTTTGGAGACAACTCGATTGAGAAATTAGACGAACAGTTCAAAACTATTCCTAATTAGATTATTAGCAGGCAAATGAAAAAGGCGTTTTTCATCACACAGTTTTGTGTGATTATGAATCCTTTTGATGTGCCTTACCTACTCTAGATGTTTGTCGCAACATTTATGGGACACCCTGAAATGTATTACTAAGATGTGTTTGAATTGTCTTCAAATATCCGTAGCATTTTCAAAAAGGATTTTACATGAAAAATATATAATAAAAACTTGAAATACATTGCCTGAATTTCATTTTTTTATTTGATTTTATGTATGTATTTATTTATTTTGAGGTGTTTTAAAAGAAGAATTCAGTTTTCATTTCTCGTGAAAATTGAGTGTTTTATTAGTACTATCATAAGGAGGAATTTTGTGGTAACGTTTGTTTTTTTCTTTTTCCTTTTTTTTACCAACAAGTAAATTATTAAATATAAAATTAAATATTTAATATTAATACCCACATAGTGAAACTGTATGACTAATAAGTAAATGTAAGATGTAGTACGTTTCTTTAAAACTTGCGACCCAACTAAAAATGTAAAAGCTTTGCAGATATGGAACTTCGAAGACTTGTGTTTCTTTGTTGTTCGTTATTCAACAGTTTTTTAATGTTAATCCTATTACATTTTTGATGTCAAAATACTTCAAACAGTGTAGCATAAGCTACCTACAACAATACGCGTGCCTCTTATGGAACGCACCAATACGAATGGAAAATTTTAAAAATAAATTTCAACACTTCAACGTTGATTGTCTTCGACGTTCTTGAAAAGTAATGAAATAGGAACTAAGAAATTGTCAGTAAGTTTTGCTTTATATTATTCATTCTAAAACTAAAATAATTATCAAATTATTTTATCAGGTGCTAGTTTTTTTAAATTATTACACGTTGTAAATAATGTCTGAAGGATTTACGTGTTTTAAGAAAAGTGGGTTTCAGGATTTTGAAAATAGATTTAACTGAAGTCTTTTTTAAACTCAAATATTCACGTGCGTGTTTAAAACATAGTTTTCTCAATAATAATATTCTTATCCAAATCGAAACTTTTTATTATAATCATTAAGATACTGTGGTCAAACAAATCCAGAGTTTATTAATTGATCAAACCTTCTTCTTAATAATAATAATAATAATAATAATAATAATAATAATAATAATAATTTTAATAATAATAATAATCAGCGATAAAAATTTGTTATGAAATATGACAGCAGTAGACAGTTTAAAAAATTTTTAGTTTCTATAAATGCTAATATACCTTTGGAAAATTAATAAACATTCGTTCGTTAAAAAAAAAAAAAAAATACCTTGCTCCTATACAATTTCATCAAGGGTCTAAACCTTCTACTCAACTTATTTAAAATTAACCGTTTCGCATAAAGGACTATAAGAATAGCGAAATTGAAAATATTATAAATATTTTGCGCTGTCTTAATATAAAGCACATTAGTTGATCAAGCAATAACAGCACATTAGCTTTGAATTATTTTTGATAGGCATATTTTATTTTTGACTAGTGAAAGCTAGCAAATTAAGCAGTGAATTTGAAAAGACCTAATCAAAACTAATAATTCACAGAGCCATTAATTAAAGCAAATTACAATCTTTATATATAAGGTAGGAAAAAAACCTGTACCCGCCTTATGCATAAAGCATGAGACATGTTAATGCATAATGTATTGCTTTTTCATATATTTTTACAGAAATTAATACGTTAAGAAAAATTCCAAATTAAATAGGATATGATCAGGTAAAATGGGTTGGTACTTCTTTTTGAGCAAAAATATAATTAAATTGCTTTTAAATGATATTTCTTTTTTAGCTTCTATTTTGAGACATTAAGTAGGAAGCACTCATACGCATTAAAAGTTTATTGGAAAAATTCAGTAACATAATAATTACTAAGCCTAATTTTATACTCATTTTACCCCACCACACTGTAACATACATAAAAATAATGACATTTTATTTCAAAGTTAATTTTTTGCAGATACTGCGTTTAGGCCTTTTCTAAATTGAAGGTAATAACAAAACTTCGCACATAATCAAGACTGTACAAAATTTCTAAAAGATTTTTGGAGATATAAGAAAAGAACATGAATTCCATAAGCAGGAAAGAGCTAATATTACGTTTTAAAATGTTTCAGTATAAATATTGCCAACCAATGTCTCTATACATGGGATAAAAAAAGAAATGTTCTTTAAAAACACCAGAATGACCAGAGACACCAGAGCAACCAGAATAACTCTTCTAGCGAGGTGGGTTTTTCCGGTTATTAGAGAAGGGTTGCCAATGTTTATTTATATTTTCTTGTTTTGGCATCGAATGTGGTGAGAATGACCGAAACCGATTAACGACCATGACGTCACTTAACCAAAGAATGATCGGAACCGGTAGCACCGGTGCGTAACGAACCGGTGAATTATCGAAAGGCCCATAATCTCTCGCGTAGATTCATCAGAGAAAAAGCGCAATAGATTGTTTGGTGGCGGCATCAATGAATTATATTGTTAACTAAGTCATTAAAAATGTCCGTCGTGAAGTAGCGTGAGTGGATTCACTTCTTGATTCTTTGAAAAAAAGTCACGGAACATAATCGTTGGGGGTGGATCGATTAGATGGCGTCATAAACTGGCGAAAATACTCATTTTGCTTGACAAGCAGTGCAAGGACAGTTTTATTTAATATTTAAGTTCTTCGGGGACAGTCCCCAATTTCTGGGTTTTTTTTTGCGATTTGTCCCCAAATGTAAAAAAGAAATTGGGGACATTTTTCAACTATGACATTGTTTTTAATTAGATTACTGTTAATAATTTCATCAATTAGAAAATGTCACCAATTTTGTTTCAAATTTGAAGACATGTCCTCAATTTTACGTTCAAAAATACGGTCACTTTAACTGAAAAATTTCATAGATTTTGGGCAAATTTATTGAGAATGTAAAAATTTTGTTTGCACAACGCTTAAACACCTATTTGTAGGAATTCTTTTTTAGAAATTGGCAAAACTCTTTGCAATGAGAAAAACGTATTTGCTGTTGCTTGTAGAAGTCACGGTTTTGTTTTTGTTTTTTTCATTGCTCTCAGCCGAGTATTTTTAAATGTTAACGGCGTGACATGTGTGAAATCCTATTTTAAAAGTGTTTGAGTGTTTTAGATTGTTTTGGTCATAGCGTTTGTTTAATTTTGAATTCGTTTAAACGAATGCATTTTGATTTCAACGTTGTTGGATCGTAACTTTTATTTCGATTGTTTTGGCACATTTGTTTTATTTTTGTCATAAATCTATAAGCGTTTGTTTAATTTTGAAGTGTTTAATTGAGTGTTTTAGATTTTTTTTTGTTGACATATATTTTTGTCATAAGCGTTTGTTTAATTTTGAATTCGTTTAACCGGATGGATTTTGATTTCAACATTGTTGGATTTCATAGCTTTTATATAGGTTAATTTCGTGCCGTTTATTTTGTGTTTGTCGTAAATCTATAATTGCTAGCCGGCGGAAGACCCATGGGTTGCAAATTTAGGTTGCGAAGAGGATGGTGTGCCGTAGGTTGCACAAGCCAGTTGCGAAGCAGCCAGTGTGCTCCTGGTTGCACATTTTGGCAGCGAAGCGGCCATCTACGGCCAAAACTGGCTGCCGAAGAAAGCTATTTAAAAATATGTAATGAGCTACATCACAGGCTGTTTGAAAAATACTGCAAAAAATCCAATAATAGCTCCTTTTCGATTATTTTATCATTTATTACGAGAAGCACTATATATTTTTAAATTCTTTTAAAAAAGGCTGGATCAAATAAAGCAGTGCTTAGTAAACTTTACAAGTAAAATATGAACATACGTGTGTAAAGTTGCTACAACCACTTCCGAAGGAGGAAGATAGAGTAATTATAAAAGTAGACAGAAATACAAAATGCAATCGTGTAAAAAAAATGCAATCGTGTTCATTTCCCGACTGTCAGTCAATCAAATTAGTGACGTGTAACATAAAATCTAAGCCTTTTCCATGCGGTGAAATTTCAAAAGCTTATTTACAACAAGGTTTACAGTATCTAATTTATATATACATTGGTTTACTCACACGATCAGTACTATGAAAAGTTAATCTATTACTTTACGTTTAAGTTTGCGGACCAGCCACTTTGATATCACATTTTGACGATAATAACGAATTTAGAAAATATAACTTCATCTGACGATTTAAATCTAATTGCTTATACTTATTAATCACAAAAATCTATAATAATCAATCACGTTAATCCATTCATAAATATTTGTTTTGCAATTTCAGCTAAAAATGTGCTCACTTAAGTACAACACTAAAATTTTAACTTTTTAATTTCCTTAAGTAAAAAAAAAAAAAAACGTATTCATTTAAAACGTAGTATCAAAAAATACTGCACGAAGTCCTTAGTAATACTTGTTTAAATCAAATGCTTCACTAAGTTTTGCGAAATTCAACAATTATGTTTTGAAAATGTTTCCTTTTGAACTTCAAATCGAAAAAAAAGCTTTAAAAGGCATAAAAAGGCTCACAATGAAATCTGAATTGACAGGGAAGCGAAAGCGGGGAAGATCTTTCTTTTTTCTGATGCTTCAGCTACTTAAATTTCAGAAATTTCCTTCCTAACAGGACATAGAGATTTATTTTCCTATCTAGAAATGTGTGCACTTAAAAAAATTAAAAAGCAGCACTTTTTATTTTACAACATATTTTTCATTTCACTCTTTTTTCCTTTTATTCGAGGATATAATTTTATTAGTAATTTTTTGTTTACAAAAGTTCCTTTTTTATGATAAAAGTATTCACTATAAAGCATTTCTCAAATTCTCTCGATGTTAGACAAACATATGCTTTTATGATGCAATTTTGTTTGCTCGCAAGTTATATTGAATAAATAGAAGTCAAAATCCATAGAGTGTTTAACATTTGCCGTCTTTTTCAGTTCTGTATAATTACTCACACTGATATTTATTTATAAAAGAATAATAAAATCACTGATTATTTATTATTATATAGTTTTTAGATGTTGAAAATCATTTTTAAATAGCTGCTTTTATGTATAAGACCATATTTTATTACCATTAATTGATATAAATGTAAATTTTAAAATTATAATAGTCTATCAACAGCAAGCTTTCATAAAGGATACGTAATAATGCTACTTAAGAGTTTTTCCTTCTGAAAACAGCGTTATTTTGTCATTTTACCTTTATTTATTTATTTACTTACTCGTATTTTAAACAATATAGAATGAAATAAAAAAATAACTATCATGATGATATTCGAAATAAAATTTAACTATACACAGATTTTTTGACGTTCTTTATAACGTCTTCAATCCTTTAAAAGGAAACCATTTTTACTTCGAAATAGAAGACCAACTGGATATTCTGCCCGTCGCTGAAAAAGCACAGATGTTTTCATCGCTCGTTTTAACTAACAGGAACATGGCGGTTGATCAAGTCGCCAATCGGGTACAGCTAAAGAACTTTTTTGACACGGCAGGCTGTATGCTGTTTATGTCCTCGTCGCGCGTTCAAGGGTTAACATTTTTCAATAATGTTGAAAAGTGCTATGGATTATGGTTTAGTTGTCAATCCGTCTGTAACATACGTAGTTCTTTTAGAAGAGTACACAAAATACCTTCAATAAATTGGGTTCTATAAGCAAAACTTTCATTATTTAACGCACATTTTAATCTATTTCAATGAAAACAAAATTGATATGTTGTGACAGATTAAAAAAAAAAAATTCTCTGCATTGAAAATTGCATGTGTAATGGATGTAGTTCTTTTGTAGGATCAGCCAAAGGAATAAAGGAATTCCAATACATTATATCAGTTCCATGACAGTTTAGAGACATTAACTTATTTCAAGCACAAAGAAGTATGTTGACGAACTACTTGTTCTCCGTTTAAAGAATGAAAATTATATTTTAAGCTATTTTGCAGCATAACTCAAAATCGCTTTAAAAATAATATGAGATTTTAGACAATATCTCGTAAAGTTTGGCGACGATACATGGTCAAATTTGGTGGCAGAAAAAGCTGTTCTGTTTGAAAGGGATTTATGATCGATGTATGTACCATGATTTACCTATCTTCCTTTCTTCATCTGTTTCATTTTACCAGGAACTTCCATAAAAATACACTTTAATTAGATTCAAATAACATGAAAATAAATTCTTCCAGCTATATATTTTTAAATATCCACATAGGATTTCTAAAAAAGGATTTCTAAATTATATAAAAATATAAATAAATTATTATTTTGGTATAAATATACATAATCAAAATTATTACACATCTTTCATTTCAGTAGTACATGAAGTCTGCTCTTATTTAGCTGCAAAAACCATACACAGATCAGAAAGTGAGAACTCTGTACTTACTCAGTTCTCACTTTCCAGCCACTTAAAGGGTAAACGCGTTTTAGTGCGCTGTAATGTGTGAATAAGCGCTTTATATTGTGACATTAGTTTCCAGTGTTCCTTGAGTTTCAAGAATGTCTACACGCTTGAATTTCTTCCATAGTATTTTTGTTGCCCGATATAAAAATACAGCAATTCATTATTTTAATTTCTGAAAAAGTGTCCTAAAGACATGCTTAATATATAACTATCTGTAGCTGAAAAAAAAGCCATTACCAAAATCTACTGTTTTTCTAATCCCGTCAGATTTTAATAAATTATAATTTTTAAAAAAGAAAGAAAAACTCTTTTATAAGTAATTTGAGCTAAAATCCGAAAAGTAATCTTTCGACATAAAGATTTTGTTCCACAGCAATCTAATGTCTCACAACTCGGTATAGCTTAATTAAAACCGAATTTTAAAATTTGTGTATCATAAAGCAAAGCAATTAGTAAAATCTTAATAATTGTACATGTATGGGATAAAGAGAAAAAGCCGTGGCATTGGTAGCACATCTCTTGTAGGAACAACGGATTTAATCAGGATAAATCAGAAAATTAATACAAAAGTAAATTTGTAGAAATACTATTCTTAACCATTATGAAACATCACGAAATTATACAAATTTTCCCACGCAAGTGTAACTAAAGCGATTTTAGCTAGGCAGTTCACAACTTTTATCGGATACTTGACGCTTCGTGCTTAACTTCATTCTCTTTAGTCTTTGCTGCGGATGTTCTATAAATATTACCTAATCTATATTTGCGAAAATAATTGATGGATTTCTTACGGCATCTAAGTGACAGGGCTTTTTTAAACGAAAAGCTATTTCTAACAACTGGAAAATTAATTTCTTTACTAATGAATTTCCTCGTTTTCAACCAAAAGTGATGTTCAGGGTTTTATCATTTTGCTAGAAAGTATTATTCTTGGTAATTAATGCTGTCTAAAACAGCGGTTTTAAACTAATGACATTTAAAAACACGTGAGTACTGCTTTCTGAAAATACTAGTAATGCAATAGTTATCCGATTATGCGATGTTTACCATTAAAACAGGTAGGTCTTTCCTTTCAAGATATAAATAAAGCATGATATATTGTCTAACATAAAATCTATATCACATTTGGCATTAATTGTATCTTTCCGGAAGAATGCTCTAAGTGCAAAGCATATTTTTAGATAGCTATAGAAAAATTCTGCTGCTCAACAATTCTTAAGGGGAATAAATTTAATCAAATCAGTTAAATTCATTACATTATAAACGGGTTTTCTTTTCTATTGTAAGACTTTCATTACGACTTTCAGATTCTTTTTTCGATAAAACCTTGCTATAGTCTTTTTTTTTTTTTTTAATGGTTGATATTTGTTCATACGTTCAGGAAACGAG
This sequence comes from Cheiracanthium punctorium, assembly GCA_038373885.1. NCBI lineage: Eukaryota > Metazoa > Arthropoda > Arachnida > Araneae > Cheiracanthiidae > Cheiracanthium > Cheiracanthium punctorium. The sequence continues at coordinate 865,723 of JAWZYV010011642.1, forward strand.
TAATTTGAAAAATAAAGCATCCTATTTTTGTCTTTAACACTGTGCATTATAATAAAATTAAGATGTTTTAAGAACAAATAAAAGGAACTAACCGGAACATAAGTAAAACTATAGGCAAGTTTCCTGTTTACAAACAAACGGCTTACATGCGATTGGCCGATTGCTGTGTTCTGATTAGAACACACAAATCACACCGGCTGTTTTGCCGGTTATACACCACCTGAGTTCGTGACATCATGGGAAAATCGTCTATAGGACATCAACATAGAAAGGAATCATGGGAGTGATATGGCATGCGATCGTAAATTAAATACAGTATTTTTCTATAAAATATGAATTAATTAATCGAATTCTAATTTAGCACCCTCTGGAAAAATTTAAATCCCGAAATAGGCTAAACCAACCGACGAGAGCTGACTCAAATCAGGGATACTATCTCTGCAACAATCACCCCAAAAATTATTTTTTACGGTGATCTGTGACGTGCGTTGAAGTTAAATCATGTTTTAAAATTTCTTTTCCAACGTTAAAAGAATAGCATCCTGTATTGTATAGCGATAACGTGCGTACCGGAAGGTGCACGTTTATCTAATTGCATTAGATTTTAACAAATTATACTTTAAAAAACGAAAGAAACACGCTTTTATTGCAATATGAGCTAAAAATCAAAAAATAATCTTAAAGATTTCGTGCAACGGCAATGCCGTGTTCTTCAACTCGAAATAACTTGACCTTTCGAATTAAACTTAAAATAAGAATAATGTAATTGGAAAAAAACAGCTTTAATGCTAAATAAAGCGAAGAATGCCTTTCATTTACATTTTAACAATAACCCCAAACTTTGTTCAACACTAAAGTTTCCTTTTATTCCCCTTTTTTTTTCTTTTATATATTTAAGGTTTTTTTTTTTTTTTCTTTGTCAATTATTTTCGTGGTTTAAGCTAAATTCCAAAAGTTAAGTTATAGCAGGTTGTGGAACATGAAGTTACTTCTGAACAAATTTTATATTTTTAAATATATATATATATATATATATATATATAAATACAGAGAACAGAAAAAAGAATGAGAGAGATATTTTTACTTTTTTACTCTTAAAACAAAGTTGAACTAAGAAGAAAAATAAATAGGTCCTCAACTCCAAAACCCTTGCAAAATACTGATGGTTAAAAAACTCTTATTTTAAAAAAAAAACTTTTAAAAACATCGGATAGAAATCACAAGTTGAGTTTCAAGCATATTAGAGTCATGAATGGCATTTAATCGACAAACTTGTCAAATCTATGGCGCAAATTTTCTGGGGCTGGACATTAACACTTTACAAGAGGTATCAATATTCCGGAGATGATTTGTTTACGATTTAAAATGAGATTAATAGAAGAGAGTCTTTGAAATGTACTTTACACAATGAGTGCCCATTTACTATAATTCATTGATATTCCTTTGTGCATCCCTGTAAAAGAACTACAGGGTGTTCCAAAAAGATGAAAACACGCGTTAATTTTTTATCCTTTAGATGAACGGTCTATGTAAATTGAAAAAGTTTCAAAATATTCTTCTCCTTAATATTCAGCAATTGACACTTTTTAAATTATTATACGTCCCCCTACAAAAAAAGTTTCCAATTAGTAAACTGTTCACTCATGACACGCAATAATCCGACGTGATTTTTTTTTCACTTCTAGATCCATTGAAAAGTGGTTTAAGTTAGCATATATTTACCTCCATAGCTCTGACACGTTTTAGGGTACAATTCTTGAACTTTATGCATCACCTCGATAATATATGACGCACATTATACTAATTGGTACATTTTTTGTACGGGGTCGTATAAAGGTTTAAAAAGAATCATTTTTTTAGATTTAACGAAAACGATTTTTTATTAGCGTAGTCTTTTTTTCATACTTTCTTTGAACATTTTTGTCAGTTTATACTTACCTCTTATTGCTAATAGATAAAGAATTAAAACGTTATCTTCTCTTTAGGACACCCCATTCACGTTATTTTCTGTACCATTATATTTCCGTCTATTCTTTACATGTCTGCAAAATTTTAAGTTAATTGCATGTCTGAATGTGGATGAAAATTAAATCACAAAATTTCATTATATTCCTACGTACAAGCATACAGGCGAAAGCGTATTAAGAAAATAACCTCAAATCAGTCTGTTAGATTAAAATTTTGTGAAATTTATTAATAATATTTTTTATAAAGGCAAAAAAAGCCCACTTCAGATTACTTCGCCATTACGAAAGCGAGGTAATTCAAATATCCCGATACCACGAGAGATTTGTCCGATGACCTTACGTGCTCTTAAGATTTGAAGAGCTTTGTTATTTTATTACTGATCCTATCATCAGAACTTTCACTAATCGATATAATATCATCCCTAAGATACCCTCCTTAGTAGCACAACTACTTCAAAAGAAGTTCAAAAGACGTCTTTTGAACGGCTTTTGAACTTCTTTTGAACTAGTTGTGCTACTAGGGCGTTTTACTTTTAATGAAAGATTCGCCGAAATTTGCCCAAGTGTTGAAAAAAACTACCGCTTAACATATATTAAAAAAGTCCGTTAAAGGAAAGACATTAATTAACATTCCAGTTGAATAAAAGAAAGTAGTGACAATTTCTCGCTAAATATAAAAAATATCGCTGTTGAGTTTTGTGGATTTATTTTTTGAAGCCTAACTTCATGATAAATCGTCAAAAGAGCCAACCTAGGCGACTTCAATCACACCATTACCAACGTCGCAACTAACAACCTTTAGGACATTGGTTTAAGGATAAGACACGACTTTTTCCGATTTTCCGAATGTTATCATCAGCACTTAACTTAGCTAATATCGGACAAACCCCAAAGTGTCCCTTTTCCAGTAAAGAATAGTAGAATTCAGTCCACGTTTTGGCTATCTTTAAATTAAATACTTATCAGCGTAATTTTCTAAATTTTGCTACAAAAATAAACCATCCCTTAGAAAGTTTTTTTAATTAATGCACTCATTCTCTTTTTAAATAATAATATTTTCATTAGTATAGTAATCAAATGTCTATGACTTTTTCTCATAAATATCTAAGCGACATGCTGAGAAAATCGACTTATATGTTGTTAACCAATCCGCTCCCATATATATCCATACGTAATTTTAATAAAATATCATAAAATATTTTAATCACCATTCATTAATCCTGTCGTCATACATCATCTTAGGTAACATGAATGTGCTCTGTTATTTCAAACAGGAAAATTTCAATAATACTGTCTTAGCAATATTTATTTTTTTTTAAATACAATGAAAAGAAAAAAACAGATTTTAAATCAACAGTACTCACCTTAGCACAAGTATGAACAACACTATTAACAAAAATTTTCTATGCATTAAGACATAAAATGCAGACCTGCGCATAAAGGAAAATTAGAAACTTTCTACTCCAGACAAAAGGTATTGAAGCCATGTACAGGCAAACATATTACTTTCCCAAATTATTTCCTCAAAATGGAAGTATTTTCAGGGATTCACCTTTCATTTTGTGACAAAAATTCCTTAGTATTTATCGTAATTACCATTTGTAATGTCTTCCTTTCTTACCTCAATTGGAACAGGATAGAGAAGTTACTATCGAACAATAGACAGCCATAATCAAGCTTTGCAAAAGTGAAAAATCTCCGGGAAAGATTATTATCTTGAAAAGAATATAATGAATTGTTTTTAACTTATGTGTTTTTTTCCCTTTACAATTAAACATTGACTTTTAAAAAGTCGCACTCAAGATACATAAAAAAACCAGTTTTTATTTAAATTAACGGCCAACATTCGAGGGGGGGGGGATTTTTTATGCCAAAAATTCATTATTTTGTAGAATGTAGCTAAAAACTCGCGAAGATATGTATATTTCTGAATATTTTATTTTGTAGACTCATCATTTATAAAAAGCTCAATAAAATTCCAGTCCTCTAAATTTCATAGCAATATCGTATAAATTTTAGTGTTCAAAATCTTTTTTTCACAGAATGAACCACTCACACAACTTCAACAATAATATTCTAAAAATAATACTATTTAACGTTTTTACTCGCAGGAATATCATGAAAATATGTGAAAGTTCAAAACATTAAATTACACTGGCACACAAAATAAAAAATATTGTTTGTACATTGGACCTATCTACATCGGCCACCTATCTAGCGGCATGTATTTCGACATGCTGAATCCGAATTTCAAGTCAGTTTAAGCCATGCACACTCGAGTATCGAGTAAATTGAAAAAATAGTGTGAAAAAATTTATGAATCTAAAGTAGTTAAAAAATTTATGAATCTAAACCAAGCATATTTCTTAAGTATTTCGATCCGCTGAATACCAATTTAAAGTGTATTTAGATTATAAGCCGTTCTAAATCTCAAAAAATTGAAAAAAAACTTGAAAAATGCTAAAAATAGCAAAAAATCGTCATTGTATTAATGAAAAAAATTTTGTTGACCCAAATCAAAGAGTATTTTTATGTAATTTGATTTGCTTATTTCGAATCTAAAATATATTTGGCTTAGAATACCTCCAACTCTCAAAAAATCGCAAAAAAAAAACCCGATAAAATAGCAAAAGTTACAGTTAAAAAATTTAAAAAAAAAAATCTATAAAACATGATTAAATACGTTTCTTGTATTTTTTATGCGTAAAATATAAGTACAAAATCTGAAAATGCAAAAAATTGTCCCTTAACACTAAAACAGTTCTAAAACAGTTCCCCTCTAAAACAGTTTAAAATCTGAGAAATTCGCTCTCCTTATTCTGTTCATACATCAGTTTTAGATATTACGCATAAAAAATACAAGAAGCGTATTTAATCATGTTTTATAGATATTTATCAATTTTTTAACTGTAACTTTTTCTATTTTATCGATTTTTTGCGATTTTTTGAGAGTTTGACGGAGTCTAAGCCAAATATATTTTAGATTCGGATTAAGGAAATCAAATTACATAAAAATCCTCTTGCATTTGGGTCAACAAAATTTTTTTCATTAATACAAGACGATTTTTTGCTATTTTTAACATTTTTTTGCTATTTTTAACATTTTTCAAGTTTTTTTTTTCAATTTTTTGAAATTTAGAACAGTTTATAATCTAAATACACTTTAAATTTGTATTCAACGGATCGAAATAATAAGAATTATGCTTCGTTTAGATTCATGAATTCTTTTAATTACTATTTATCCAATTTACGCTATTTTTTCAATTTACTCGATTCTCGAGGGTGCACGGCTTAAACTGACTTGAAATTCGGATTCAGCAGGTCGAAATACATGGCGGTAGATAGGTGGCGTCCGATGTACAAACAACTTTTTTTTTGTGTGCCGGTGTTATTGAAACATGAAAATTAACTAGATTCAAAGCATAGTTTCATTTTTTAACCAGCTCCTTTATTGTCATAGTATTACAATCATAGTATTCGGATTTAGAACGTTTTTCCACCAAGTAAAATCATCTTGAAAAAGTCACACTCTTTACTTAAGTACTTTTTACGGTGAAATTTCTAATAATTACACTACTGTAACTCAAGTTCAATCTTTTTTTAAAAGCTAAAACATCCAGTTTGATACTAAGCCAGAAAAATTAAATCATATTTTCGTACGAAAATTGCAATTTATATTAAGGCTAGCACCAAACTTAAATAGTATATCAAGAACACACTAGAGTACTTCTATGTCCATATGTAGTTTTGCATCCCTTGGATCCTTACCACCCTCGGAATACGGTAATAGAGGTCTTTCTATCGTAAGTAACATATTTTATCTATCTCTTTCCACGTGGTGTGGTTGTATTCCACGTGCAGTGGAATACGAAATAATTCCTAATTGCTTCATTTTTTTAACTTTTTTTTAAAAATATTTTCAGTCACTGAACTTATTTGAGTAAAAGTTTTTTTTATATTTAACTCTACAATGCATGATTTTTTTAAATGGCTGAAAATAAAATTGTAGCTTTGTTTTGTATTACTTATGCTTGGAAAAATATTTTTAAAAAAATTCAGCTTGTAGTTTCCCAGAAAAATCATGAAAAATATTCAAATCCGAAAAATTAGAGTGCCCACTCTATAGATCTCATAAAACAAAAGAAAGTAATATAGCCTGATTCTACATTATTCAATCGTAATTCTACTATTTTTAATAGTTTTGTATTCATTTCCATTTAGTAATGAAAATTAGAAGCAATCAAAAATGCGAACAAAAATTGGTTCAGTGAACTGGATGCACGTGCTGTGAATTCATGCTTGTTTGCTCTAAAAACAATGTTACTATACACTTTTAAAAACTAAAATTTATTTTCGTGTGGTCTTATATTTATTTTAAATGCATATTTCAGACAAAAACTACAAAATTTTATTTTTATTACGGAAAAATGTGAGTGTAGCCAATTGGCAACAGTATGCACTCTAGGGTTAATATTCAACAAAAAGAAATACGCACGTTTTCCCGTTTAGATGTAACAGATTTTTTTTCTTCATGCAACTTTAATCTTTCTTTGCTTCATTTTAATTTAAATTGCTATATAGTTTAAGACAAACATCGTCTTCCATCTCCCTTTTTGAAAAACGTTTACTGGGTGTAATTGTATGACAATAGTTTTTAAAATTGTGATGTAAGAAATCATCTGTCTGGAAGCATTATTTAGCATTATTGATATTCGAGACAGCCGTCTGGAATTCACGTAAAATTCAAAATCAATCAAGCGAATACATTATAAAGCTATATTTTCAATACAAGTTCAGTTTCTTGACTACTAAATTTTCTTCAATATTGTATGATTGCGTAAAGTTTCTCAGTTTAACTAATATTAAGCGACAAAACTTTACTCGAAACTTAAAACAATCAACTTAAAAGTTAGGAATTGCAAAGTGCTTTAAGATTTTACATATAAACATTTAGTAGTTCAAATATTGCATCAAGTACCTATTTTATACCAATGGTGTTTATATAAGAATATTTTAAATTTCGTTAGTTCAGATTGGGTGTTTCAATCACTATTTAAGCTTTCTGATTTGAAATTTTTATTTGCAATGAAATTCCTAGTATTAAATATTAAATTTCCGTTATAGATTAATAATATCTCATATTATTTTCTAATATCAGTAGACATTTATAGTTTGAGCAAGTCATTATTAATATCATTATTTTTCGATTAGATATTAAAATGTTTCTGACTAAAGATACAGCGTTCGAATTATCTCGATACTGGCCAGTAAAATAGCTACACTTGGAAACTATGCACAATAAAATGAAATTATACTGGAAAGAAAAAGTTATTAAATTCTAAAGAAATCTGAAATCAGACATCCTGAAGAATGAGAACCTAGAACAACCACGGAAGCAGTAACAATTCTTGTGCGCTGCTACATTTAATAAACATTTTATGCGTCAAGAAAGGTTATCAGGCGTGTAACAGATTGACCCCAATGTTCCAGGTAACTTTGCCTTACTCATGGTGTGACGTGTATCTCAATCATCAGACTGTCATTTCTGCATCCCAAAGATTAAAAAAAATAAGTACTGAATCCAAGCATGCAGTAAAGTACCCGAATTCTGCATATACTATGCAGCATGTACCTTACAGTGAGATGTTATCTGAACTATATTCTGTGACAGATCTAAGAGTAGAAGATGAAGAAGATTCCAATGTTCATTAAAATGTGTGTGTGTGAAGTAAATGATTCTCTTTTTTGAGGGAAGCAAAACCTCCTGCAAACCACATCTTTGAATTAAATGACATTGTTTGTGACTAGAAACTGTCCAAATCTCAAGCCGATATTCTTCGGTTCTAGACTAAAAAGTCGGGACCTCCTATTCAGATACACTGAAGTATACTTTTCGTGACTGACAGGAAGAGTTTCAAGAGTTTTTTTCTATGAAAAATGATTTAGAGCATTGCAACATCACTGTCCAGCAAATTTTGTTGAAAAATATGTGGTGATTTAAAAGTCGTTTTGTTTCAATGGATGTACAATTTCTCTATACTAATAATGCATTTTTATGTGAATCAGATAGCAGAGACAAGGAAAATAATTACATCAAGAATAAATAGACGAAACAAAAGTCACTTACGCCTGAACAGAAAATGTTTTGAATTCACTATGGGTCATCTTGGATATGAATTTTATCACTTCTTCCTATTAAGTGAGGGCTTTTAAAAATTTTGTTAAAGGGATGAATTAAAAGGGTTCTGGGCTTTTTTATTTAGTGTGTGTGTGATTACGGCAATGCTACACAAGGGTAATCTGCCAAGGGGGGTGTGCCTTGGTAGGAGCACTTTCTAAGGGGTTCTAACGCGTATTGACGTTACATCTGGAGAAAACCTACCAAAACTCCAGACCGTTAGATCGACAGCCGCGCGATAGGACCCGAACCCGGGACCTTCACACTTCGGCCATCTACCATTTTCAGTGGCATAACCACTGTGCCATGGTGAGGCCGCTTCTTTATTTAAAGGAAATATTTCATTCTGTAAAAGTTTTTAAAATGAAAAAAGGAACGTTTGTGTGTTCCAAAATAAGATCTCTCGTCCGCGATAAGATATTTGGAGATTAGTTAAACTAAGTTGATAAATAAGCATGGAAATATTTAAAAAGTGTTCTCAAAAAATTTTTAAGAAATCATAAAACACGACTTAACACAAGATTATAAGTGAACTGTTACACTCATTGAAAAATATGTCATGTAAAGTGTTCCTAAAATTGCATTTCTTCAACATCAACTAGTATTTTTTCCTAAAAATACCAGCGCCATAAGTAACGAAGACGATAATGTTTTCACCAATGTATTTCTTCGACTGGATTGTATCGCAGGAGTGCAAAACTACTTTCTGATTACTGCAGTACACTTAAGCGAGATATTGCACATATCAACCATCGAAGGAAATTAACAGCCTACGCATTTTATACATGTAAGCAAATTATTTCATGTCTGTAGGTAAATATACATTGTGTCAAAAGGAATCGTAGGTGATGGAGTAATACAAACTACAGATTTGCATTTAGTATACAACGTTCTACATGGTAAGAATTACCTGTAATTTTACCACACATATTGCTGTAAAATAATACAGCACTGTGGGTTGTAAATCCACACAAAAATGACGAAACGACATTGATAACCCAATCACGAAGAACTTATGGCAATGATTGTATGGCAACTGACACAGTCTACATCACATCGTGTTGGCGTTACGTTTATCCACTCGCTGTGCTGTAAAATAATACAGCACTGTATTTTGTAAGTCCACTGCAAAACATGCGGATAAACGTAACGCCAACATCACAACGTATTGACGTTACGTTTACCCACACGTTGTGCTGTAATCATTTTTTCAGTGTACTAGAACTACACATTTCCTTGTTTATCCAAAAAAAAGGTTTAATTTTTGTTCATTAGTGTCATTTATGTGTATGTGTGCTCAAAGCAATGTCATTAATTTTATTTCGTTAATATTTAATTTGCCATTATTTGCGATAAAAAATGTGACATTCTATATTCATATTAATAAAGAAAAAATATCAGACGGCTAGTGTGATTTGATGATATTCTTTCGAAAAAAACAATTCGAAAGAAACAATTCAGAAAAACACTTTGTTTTTCGCAACAAAACTTGGTTACTTCATTTGTTTTTAAAATATGAAATACATTTAACTCCGAAAGCAAGATTTATCGATGTACTTATGTACAAATTTGTACATAAGTAAAAATTTATATATATAGGAAGATATATTACTTCAAATGTTTAATTTTTGTGACAATTTTTAAACACCCATCAAAGTTTCATTTTTTAAAATGCCTGACAAACCAGTCCTTATTTCTATACCCAAAATAATTAAAATGCAATAAATTTAAAAATATAATGATCGTACAGATAATTCCGTTTGCATTTTATTTCCAAAAATGTTAATTATTTTTTTCTCTTTCATTAACAAGAACCTCACGTAATCTTACGAGTGAGAACGAATGGGACAAGTGCAACTATTGCCGTCGTGCCTTCTATCTGAATACGAAGCTCGCAAATACCCATACGATGTATTTACGAGAGGAGGGAAGAACAAAAATAAATAACCCATATTAAAGCTAGGCGCTTATCTGCGTGATTTATGGACGGCAATTATCGCGTAGAAAAATTTCTCATTTAATCTAGGTTTAAACGCATTACAAAAGTACATCGCATTTCGTTAAAAAATATGAAAACTGAAAATTATATTGCAAAGTATGATTAGTGTTCAAAAACAACAATAAATCTAATGCACTTTTGTCAATGTAAAGCTTCGGTGGATATTATTCTTGTCCAAAAGCCAAGTAAATAGATAAATAAAACTCTAATTTTATTTGAATTACCTAATTATATTTTAATTAACAAAATACTTACGTGTTCATAAAAATAACAATAAAGACTCATAGGAACTCATGGGGCAAGCTTAAAGAGCAGTTGAAATACATGTGACGAAGCATGTTTTATATAGAAATTAGGGGTTGAAAATGAAATGCCCTTTGCTTTCAGCATGATGAAGCTCCAATCCATTTCGGGAATAATGTGGATATTTACAACAATTCCACCTTCGGATATCGTTGGATTAATCGATTGACCAGCAGATTAATGAAGTATCATTTTTTCATATTTGGACTCATTAGGACACCCGTCTACAAGACTTCAGTTGATTCTGATAAGGACCTCGCTGCAGCAATTTTCCGTTAAACGCCTGCCATTTTCGAAAAGGCACGCCAACTACTTTCTAGACCGTACAGAACCCGTATGGGTGTTAGTGGGAGCTTATTTGTGAAGGACTGTGCGTTCATACGCATTGTTTTTCTTTTTCGTTTCTATGACTACCTGCTAAAGCTCCCGGAAGAAAGTCACGTGACGCGCTTCTCTCGAAGCGTCGAGATTCATTCTGTGTGTTGTGTTCGCTCTGTAAGCATGATATTGTAGATGTGATGTGTTTGTTATAATAAATATATTTGTATTAAACATGGACTGATTCGTTCTTCGGCGATCCAAACGTACTGCTGACACTTCAAGTGGTAGCATAACCGTGGTTAGTTTCGGGAAGAAATCTTAAGTAGCTGAATAGCATAAAACGAAACAACCGAAGAATGGATCGGCTGCCATTTCCTGTTCTTACGGGTGTGAATTATCACACATGGGCCATGAAAATAGAAGCTATGTTATGCATAAAAGGCCTAAGTGAAGTCATAGATGAAGCTGAGCCCAAGGAACCCGAGAAATTAATTGAATGGAAAAAACGAAACAACGAAGCGGTTGCTTATATCAAACTTTCGTTATCAGATGAACAAGCACTACAGTACGCTACTGAAAAGAATGCTAAGAATTTGTGGAATAAAATTAAGAATAACTTTACTGGAACTCTCGAAGATCGAAAAATAGACGCCGGTCAAGAATTGAAAAACTTAGAGCTTCATGATAAAGAAAATATAAATGACTACATAGCTCGAGCTCGTGGCTTAGCAACGAAATGTTCTTCTCTTGGACTTGATATATCACCTAGAGAGCTGGTATACTACACCGTCCGAGGATTAAGAGGAAAATTTTCCCGTATTAGAGAAGTTCTAAAAACCCAAAGAGACAAAACTATGGACGACATCATGGAGATTCTGAGAGAGGAAGAACGAGAGCTGTTCCGGAACAAGAATCACACGCAAGTTGACGGAGCCTTCTTAGTGCGAAACCGAGATCGAAAAACTGAAAAGGTATGCTACGTCTGTTCAAAAAGGGGACATTTAGCTAGAAACTGTTTTTTCAGAAAAACTAATAACTTTCAGAACGCTACAGTGAAATCAAAGAACTCAAAACCCAAAACCCCAGAAAGAAAAAATGTGAACTATACTTCCGAAGTAAGTAAATCAGATGGCAGTTGTGCTTTTAATGCTACAGATGAAGATGAAACAGGTAAAGATTCTGATATTTGGTTACTTGATAGTGGGGCTTCTTGTCATATGTGTAATAGTTTAAAATGGTTTCATAAAATTGATTTTAATTGTAGTAAAATTATGCAAGCAGGTATAAATGATTGTTTAATTAGTGAAGGTACTGGTTTTGTTAAAGCCAAAGCTAATAATTTTTCTGAATGTGTTCCAGTTATAATGTAAAATGTAATGTTTATACCTAAATTAAGAAATAATTTGTTGTCTGTAACTACACTAATGGAAAGGGGATATAAACTTATTTCTGATGATGATAGAGTGTTTTAACACAAATAGTTCTGGTGAAATATTGTTAACAGCATTTAAAAAAGGTAAACGTCTGGAAATTGTTATGCAACCTGATATAAATTCACATGCATTGCAGGAAATTAATCAAACTGAATGTGAAAAATTGATTCCATCTGTTTTGTGGCATAAGAGATTATGTCACATAAATGCTAACTACTTGTCGAAAATGATAAATGAGAACATGACTAAAAATGGTGATATGGTTGTTAATTTAAATTCAGAATGTGACGCTTGTAATGTCAGTAAAATTACTCGTAAACCGCATAAAATTATAGATGTGAATCAAAGCAATTCTATTCTTGAATTAGTACATGTGGATTTATGTGGTCCTATACATGTTCCTTCCTTGAATGGATCAAATTATTTTCTTGTAATTGTTGACGATTTTTCTGGTATGTATTTTACTTATTTTGTAAAGCATAAAAATGACGTTTTAAGTAAAATCATTAGTTTCAAAGAGAGATTCGAAAATCTTACAAATGCTAAAATTAAACGTATTAGATCAGATAATGGCTGGGAATTTGTAAATGAGGAATTTGATCAATATTTGTCTCAGTCCGGTATAATACACGAGAAAACAGTCCCTTATAATCCTGAGAGTAATGGCAAAGCAGAAAGGGCTAATAGGGTTATTCTAGAACGTGCTAGAACTTTAATTTATGACAGTGGCCTTCCCTTAAATTTTTGGGCGGAAGCAGTTGCTTGCAGTACTCGTGTTACAAATTTTACTTATAGGAAAGGGAAAGGTAAAACACCTTATGAACTTTGGCATGGTGAAAAGCCAAATATTAATTATTTACGAGTTTTTGGTTGCCTTGTTTATTTTCATATTCCTAAACAATCTCGTAGTAAATTACAAGTGCCAGGAAAGCGTGGCATTATGCTGGGTTACTCAAATGAAAGACGAGCGTATCGAATTTATGATATAGAAAGCAGAAAGGTTCTTGAAGAAAGATCAATTAAATTCATCGAACATGTAATGGGAAGTAAATTTTTAGTAAACAGATCTTATTACTCAAAAGACTCTATTTGGGATATAGAAACGCTATTTTTCGACACTAATAGTGAAAAATCTAACAGAGATCCTAACTTAAATTCCATACAGATTAATGTAGATGAGGAAAACAGCCATTTCGATAGCGTTGAATCCCGTGACTGCGAAAGACCATCAGAGGTGCTTGAAAGGGATGAAAACAGTGTAGGAGAGCAAAATAATAGTTTAAAACAACCACTACGGAGATCAGAAAGACTTAAAGTTAAATACAGTGCTAATTTAGCTTGTGTAGAAACTCCTAAAAGCGTTCAAGAGGCGAGAAAATCAGAGGATTGGGAAAGTTGGGAAAATGCGATGAAGGAGGAACTAAACTCGTTAGGGAAACACAATGTTTTTGATATTGTAGAAAAACCAAAGGGAGAGAAAATTATTAATAGTAAATGGGTTTTTACTGTAAAAGAGAACGATGGTAAAAAACAATTTAAAGCTAGACTTGTTGCAGCTGCATATAATCAGACTAAAAACAAAGACTATTCAGAATCATACTCTCCAGTAGTTAACATAGAATCATGGAGAATGTTAATGGCAATGTCAGCTAAAATGAATTGGGATGTTAGATTTTATGATGTTAAAACTGCATACTTATACGGACATATCGATGAAACTGTTTTTGTTTCAGTACCCCCTGGATTTGAAAATGAGTTTGGTAATAATAAAGTGTGCAAACTCAATAAAAGCATTTACGGATTACCACAATCAGGCCGAAATTGGTACCTTAAATTTAAATCCGAACTTCAAAAAATTGGTTTTAAAGAGACTGCTTCAGATAATTGTGTTTTTCTATTGAATGATAAAAATAATTTTGTAATTATTTGCGCTTACGTAGATGATTTAGCAATTTTCAGTAATAACGAAAATTTGCGTAAAGAAACAATTCTAAAACTTGAGAAAATATTTGAGCTAAAGGATACTACACAAAATGGTAAATTTCTCGGAATTGAGATACATCACTTAGAGAACGGTATTGGGTTATCTCAGAGAAAATATATTGAATCCCTTTTACAAAAACACGGGATGGAACAATGCAAAAGTGTTAAAATTCCTATATGTAAAGGTGAGGATAAAAATATTGAAACTAATGATGATCTAGTTGATCAAACACAATATAGAGCATTATTAGGTGAACTATTGTACTTATCAAACAGAACAAGACCAGATTTATCATTTGTTATGTGTTACCTTTCTCAATTTAATGAGCGTCCTGAGAAACGTCATTTTTTGCTACTAAAACGTGTTCTAAGATATTTACAAGGTTCTAAAAACAAAATGCTAATTTATGACAATGAAATGGGTTATGTGAATGCTAGTGCTGATTCCAGCTGGGGAAATGCAACTGAAGGGAAATCTTTTTCTGGAGGAGTAATTATGATTGGTTCATCATTAGTGTCATGGAAATGTAATAAACAAAAATGTGTAGGAACTTCTACCTGTGAAGTGGAGTTGTTTGCGATTTCTGAAACAGCAAAGCATGTTATCTGGACTTTAAATTTATTGAAAGAACTTAATTGTAATATTTTTGTAAATGAACCCGTAGTAATATTTTCTGATAATCAGTCAGCAATTGATTGGTTAAATGGATCTAAACCATCAAACAAAACGAGACATGTAAACTTAAAATTTCTTTTGTAAGAGACATGATTGAAAACAGTATAATCCAGTTAAAATACATATCTACTGACAAAATGATTGCGGATTTTCTAACGAAAGCAGTATCATCTGATAAAATGTTATGGTCTATGGAAAAGATAAATTTAATTTGATTGTATCTTATGTGTGTGTTATACAAGTTCTATGTAATATTTTTGATAATTTGTGTCTAAAAGAAAAAGGGAAAAGAAAATGCGTAATTCCGCAGGGGGAGATTGAAGGACTGTGCGTTCATACGCATTGTTTTTCTTTTTCGTTTCTATGACTACCTGCTAAAGCTCCCAGAAGAAAGTCACGTGACGCGCTTCTCTCGAAGCGTCGAGATTCATTCTGTGTGTTGTGTTCGCTCTGTAAGCATGATATTGTAGATGTGATGTGTGTGGTGGAGTGAAAACAGCAGTAAAATATAATTTTGAGACTGTTTCCATGGGAAGACCACACAAGTGGACAGTAAATTAGAAGAGGCGCCAGGCAATGGACAGTCTGGACACTATAGCACAATGAACTGTCAACCTTAAAATATTTATGGCCGAAAATGATATGCAAATTTGGCGAGGTATATTCCCCGATGTCACACCTACATGTCCGGGATTCGACGAGGGGATGCATTAATTCCCCTATACGAACAAATCAGAAACTCCAGCCAATGATGTAAGAGGGGGTAAGAAAAAAGGAAACAGCCCCGTGAGAGAAAAAAAAAAGACGACAGGACGAGTGCCCTCTAGGGAAGCAGAAGAGAGTTTGGAGAAAGTGTGTGACAAGAGAGGACGAAAGGACTTAAAAAATGAGTGTGTGCTTCGAATCAGAGTGATGAAGTTGTGTTAAAAAAAAAAAACAAGGTATTGGTGTTGCTTGGTGATGGCTTAAGAGAAAGAAAGCGGTCCCAATAGTGCACGCGTCGATCGTGCCCTGTGTAAAGATGGCTACCTCATCATAATGGTGAATATTCAAACTATTATTTTCTAATAGTGTCTCAAACCTTTTGTGGATACCCCTTATCCTCCAAAACCACATCTCCCCAGACATGTTATGATTTTAAAATTATTTCAATATCGTCTTTTAATTAATATTATTGGAATGACTAAGAATAAATGGAATTTATTTGCAGTTCATAGAGTCTTTAGTTTTTTTAGTGTTTAGGTGTATGTCAATCATTTTCCTTTTTTCAGCGTAATCCTAGGAGTACTTGCCAGGCAGGTTATGCGCGGCACAGTACCACTGTACGATCATCTTTGGCCTTAGTTTTCATCAAATTTTAATCGTAACAAATCCAAGCCACCTCAATGTGTTTGTTATAATAAATGTATTTGTATTAAACATGGACTGATTCGTTCTTCGGCGATCCAAACGGACTTCTGACACTTCAATTTGAGCACTTACTATATTCATTATATGGATGCTATTATATATATATATATATATATATATATATATATATATATATATATATATATATATATGTTTTGTAACTCATTTTCTCTGTTTTTCTGCCTGCACTTTCAATTCAGGACCTCACATTGATATGCAAAGAAATGCTTCTTTAGGTGTATTTTGCATACATATAAAGTTTTGCCCATGAATTCAGGGACACCCTTGTGATGTAGATCACATTTTAATATTCACTGTCAATTGTTTCAGTGTCTTAAATTTAATCTATTTAATATTAAGTATTTTAACTTTCATTCTCCTTTTTACTTACTTCGGCTTTCAAAATTTATATTTCGTTTTTTCCCGCATGCAATAGCCCTCTAGAATCTATTTGTACAGACTCGACGGCACCTCCTGGACAAAAAATTGTTGTTCTTACGTCAGTTTGTAATTTGTGTGTAATGTGTTATGGCAAAGATACGTAAGGTCTATATGCCTAGGATGGGGGTGGCCAGGTTGGAGGACTTTTAAGGGGGTTCTAACGTGTATTCACGTTACATCTGGAGAAAACCAACAAAAATTCCAGACCGTTAGATCGACATAGCGCGATAAGCCACCCTTCCGCTTCATACTTCATCCATCTACCATTTTGAGTGTCTTATTCATTCAGTCATGGTGGGGCATTTGTAATTTGAAAGGCGTTTCTCATCCTCCCCACACTTGGCTATTATTTTGGCATATTTTATTTCAATTATTTTGGATGCCATGCTCCGGCTTCCAAAATTGTTCAATCGTTGTTTGTTTACTTTATCTTATTTTTCATTTTTTTGACTACATTTCAGCGTTAGTTATTTCGGCACGAGTATATACTCGACAATGTATTGTCCTGTTAGCATCTGAATTTTCTCACTCACTTCATCGCTTGTGGATTTTAAAGTAAAGGCGTTGTTTGTATTACGCTGGGCCACCACCTGTAATGTTTAATAATTAATGTAAATAAGTATAATTTATTTAATTTGTTAAATAATTGTTACCTACTTTAAACTGCTTCTCAATAAATGGAATTTTAAAGCAACCGATGTCTATGTAAATTTATGTTTGGCAACTACGTGTTTCGAACCTGAATCTACTGCAATGACAGCGTTAATGACAGAGAAATTCAATTCACGAATTTAAAATAGTTAATTTCTCCATTACAACTCTGTATGGTTAATTTATAACTCGCAGACTTTTATACAGTTGATCTAAATCATTTTAGTTGTGAAAAGCTTAATACGAGTTGATTTCCTCCCGCAGAAAAGAAATATTCGAGGGAAGATGAATTTTTCAAAGCCATCTTGTTCAGTTCCCTATCCATATATTTTTAAACACCTACTTTATTTCAATATATTTCCACATTCCCAAAGAAAGATAAAAACTACTGTCTTGAATAAATATTGCCTTATCTACACGACCAAAAGTATTAAGGATATGTTTAAAAAGACGCGTTTCTATCAGATTTCTTCTATCTTACAATTATAACTATTTCTGTTTGCTTAAAAATTACTCTGGTTTTCTTAGGATGCTTACTTTTCCAAATGCTATTATTTCCAACGGTGTCGAATATTTTAACATTTTTGAAAGGTTACGCATTTTTAGTTCAAAAGTTGAGAAATGACCTGATTGGTTCAAAATTGAGACTTATTGAAACCTCTTTTTTATAATGATTTATTCTTGCATTCCGTTTGATGTAAACAAGAAGAGATCAGAAATAGGACTGATCTCATTTTAAGAGAGTTCGTTTGAATAAACATTTCTCACATATTATAAGAACTATATAGCTCAGCTCTGTTTTATAGAACTCTTTAATTAAAAGTTACACTCCAACACATACTATACATAAAACACATTAAATTTAATTTTATTGTATATATTTTTAATTAACTTAAAACTTTATATTTTTTTAATCAACTTAAAACTTTCATTGTGTTTTATAAAAGTAATAAAGGAAGGAAAATGCATAGATTATATAGAGTACACCGGCCAAAAAAAAAAAAAAAAAAAAAAAAAAAAAAAAAAAAAATGGGGTGGGGGGGTTCTGTTGTCATGCTTAAATTATGATTCTTTTGATTAAATTATGAGACTTTGAAAAACACTTAAATTTTCATTTTTAGTTCTTACAGTTTACTTTTGTCTGATTTACGTCGAAAAGTATATTTTAATTTATTTCATAAACGAAAGAGGCAGCACTTTGATTAACCCGAAAATAAACTGTATTATTATTTATAACTCTGTAGTATTGCTTGTAGTATTATTTGTAATATTATTATTTGTTTGTATTATTATTTGCAAATACGAACATAAAAGAAATGCGAAAAATATTCACTTTTAGACATTAATTTCTTATTATTTTACATTTACATGTTATTGTTTATCACAAATCTTAAATAAAAAAGACTTTTATATCCAGCAAAAAATTTTCTGATCATAAGTTAGAGTAGAATTATTAAAAAAAATATATAAAATCAGTGATTTTTGCTAAAAAATTAAAAAATTGCTTTAATTTCTACAAAAGCAAACTTTCTTTAAAAATAATTTTTTTTCCTTAGTTTTGGCGTAGTAGAAACTAAAATTTAACATGTAGAAAAGAGACCCAAAAATCGTGTTGATCGGTGTTAGCTTCAAAAGTGAAGGAGATAGGAACATTTATACAGCTATAGAGAAACCTAAATCATAAAATAAGATCAATAAAGCATGATTACTGGGTAGGATATGTGCAGAGATAAATTCATATCTAAGCTTCATAAGATTACCGCAAGTATGTTGAAGAATACGATACAAGGAGAATGCCAGAAAATAAATTTAAATATGATCTAGATAGACATATGGGTAGAGTGCTATCAAGAACTACTGAGTGAAAATAGCATTAAATTCCAGGAGAATAACCAGTGAATGTATGAGAGAATTATCATGGAAGTCGCAGTAGATGAAGTACCGAAAGAAGTAAAGTAAACCAAAATCACACACAGTAAAGCACCTAGCCCAGGTGCTACAAATAGCAAATAACTGAAATATGGAGCGGGAGTGTTACATTAATAAAAAAATGAATAAATAAAATACTGAAAGAAGGATATGTTCGATATGAGAACTGGATACCAATCATCTGTTTATAAGAAATGTGATAAAAACTATTGTGCCATCTACGTAGGAATATGTGTCGAAATTCAACAGCAAAAATTATAGGTGGTGCAGCGTAATAACACAGATTTGCATTAGGAAAATTTCGTGTGGACCATATCTTCTCTATGAGACATATTTTGGAAAAGGCAAAGACGAATTAAAAGGAAATACATATGATGTTTATTGATCTCCAGATAGCTTATGAAACTGCACCACGAAAGTTACTCTACGAAGCATCGAAAAGAACTCGGATAAACAAATCATTGTGATCATTGCTCATTGCAACATAACTACTATACAATGATAATAAATGTAAAGTGAAAATAGGAAAAAAATGTCAAAGAAATTCTCAAAAGCAAAGGTCTTTTCTGCAAGGATTTTGTATGTCACCCACATTGTTTAAAAATATATATACGTATGAGGTACTGAAGGAATCAAAAAAGATAATAAACATCGTTTAATCTACTATTTGCAGATGATCTACTTGATCTTTGAGTCAAAACAAGGAAGACCTAAAAGAATGTAACTGAAGAGGCATTGAAGGCTTACGAGACCCATGGGGCCTGAGAGTTAGCTACAGGAGAACAGAACACATGACAGCAGGGACATGGGAGATAGGATGTAAAATCAAGAGCGTACAGGCTTTCAAATATCTTGGATCAATACTCGAAAAATATTTCATCAGGAATGAAATCGAAAAGAGAATATCTGTCCCTAGGAATACTACAGACATAATATTTCTGGTTGGTTTATGCAATAATATCAGAAATATAATTGAAAAAAACAAACAGAACCATTTTTTACACCCTGATCAAGAGGATTCTGCTGTATGAACAAAAACCTGGATAATCAAGTCTTATTGCAAGTTAAAAAAAAAAAAAAAATTGTTGTCTGCAGCTTTGGACTTCTGGCGATGATCGGTTAGAAATTCAAACTAGAAAAAAATTCCATAGTGTTGAAATAACAGCGAAGTTGAGTGTTAAGGAAAACATAACGAAAGCTGATGGGAATGAAATACCACTGCTTGTATTAAATTGGAATTTGAAGGCAAAATCAGGAAGGGAAGTGTCGCGGTTGGGTTGTGCAATTTGAAACTATTAAAATTTAATGAATACTAAGGCCAAAAATGACCGAGAAGTACCGCGAATAACCTACCTGGCCAGTACTCCTGGAATAGCTCTGAAAAGAAGTAAATAATGGAATACATCCAAACACTGAAATAATTTAAAAGTTATATGAGCTGTAAATGACATCTGTTTATTCTTAGATAATCCAATAACAATAATCAAAATGCAATATTCAAATATCTCAATAGAAAATTAAAGTCTGGATTAATAAAGTATCTGGGGAGATGTGGTTTTGCAGAATAACATATACCCAATTGTACTTTAGGGGCACGATCACGGGAAGTAAAAAAAACAATTTGCATAGTCACCATTATGATGATGTGGGTCACTGCTCTTTTCCATCAACACAACGAGCTTTCAGGTGGGACTTTAGTAGCCAGCACTCAGCCGCTAACGCTCTGGATTCATAAGTTTTTTTTTACGTACCCTGTTGGTACTTTCTCCAAGTCATCACCAAGCTTATTCACGTTTCTCCCACTCTACATTACTCAAAAAAAATCAGACTCTCTCAACTCTCTGCTTTCTGGGTCTCTTTCCTTCTTGTGTTTTTCTTCTTACGGGGCTTTGTTTTTTGTGCCCCCTTTACCTCATTGGCTGGAGTTTTCGATTTGCTTGTATCGGGGGATAATCTCCGCCCTTTGCCGAATCACATTCGTAGGTGGGGCACTGGGGCAATGTACCCCTCCAAATTTGCATGCCATTTTTGGGACCGCAATAAATATTTTAACGTTGACAGTTCATTGTGCTTAAAGTGTCCCAACTACCGTCCATCTGGCACCCCTTGTAATTTATTGTCCACCTGTGTGGCCTTCCCATGGGAACCGCATCAAAACTCTCTTTTTAAAAATCACATTGTCACGACTGCCCCTTTTACTCCACCATAGGAATAACGAAGAAAAGTGGAAAGAGAAGCTAATAAGGGACGTGACAGAAAATGGAACAGGCAAGGAAGATGCTTAGGACCAACTCAAAAACTGAAGGATGTTTTTTCTGGAAAGAGGAAATTACTTATAAAGAGAGTCTTTCTAAGAATTCCCTTCTCATTGATGAAACATCCTACCTTAACAAAAAGACATTATTCTCTAGCTCTAAATGTAATTTATGTAGATTATAATTTCCTACTGAGAAACACTTTAATAAGATACGTTTTACTAAAATTTTATCACTAAAATCCGGTCGTCCATTTTTCTTCATGCGTACATTAGAACAAAAATGATGGAGTTTAATTAAACTGAATAACAAAAACAACAATTTAATTTCTAATGGAACAACTAGTACCTCTGAGCATTCTGTTTTGTTTTCACTTTTTCCACATCTTTACTATCCCGACAAAATGTATAAATAGGGCTTTTACAAGATTATGATTACTAAGAAATATACTAATTATATACTAATATAACATGTTTGTATTCAAAACACATAGCCTTAATACTCATATAAATTTTCTTTACAATATCATTTAATTTTTTACTGAAAGTTAAAAAACTCGCAATGCATTTTATTAGTTTTTTTTTCCCTTTTAAATCGCTGAAGTAATTAATATTGCTCAAACTCTTTTCCTAAACATAATCAAATCTAATGACCTAGCTGGAAATATATTCTTTGATTGAGCTTTAATGAATCACGATTTCCTACTGCAATACGCTCGAACAAAGTAAGTATGTTTTACTAAAATTTCTATCACTGCAAATGCGATCACCCATTTTTCCCCGAGACGTGACAATTAACATTAAAACAAAAATGCTCAAGCTTAATTGAACTGTTCAATTACAGCAACCATTTAATTTCTAATAAAACAACAGGGGAACCTCTGAACATTTCATTTTGTTTTCACTCTCTCCACACCTTAATTCTCCCGACAAAATGTATAAATTGCCTTTTACCAAGATAATGCTTTTAAAACTTCTTAAAACTAGAGAAAAGTTCCCGCGAAAGGGGAAAAAATTTGTTGTTTCTACCTTAAAGAGCTTGCAGTTAATTTAAACAAATTTTTCTGGTTGAGAAGAACACAGAATGGGATTCTTTCGCAGGAGATTTATTTCAACAAAACTGAATTGATGAAGTGCATTTATAAAGTGTTTTCGTGTCCTTTTCATATCTGTGTGTTATGAATAACTTTTAAAGGTATGAGAGGGAAAACACTTTTGCACGAAAAAAAAAATCAACTTCAAAGCATTCTTGGAAATAGGATTTTCGAGAAAAATGGCGGCATGAAATATGCGAGGCGCACTTTTAAGTTACATTCATTTCATTCGTAGCTATGGTGGTTGATCATTCCATGGATTAATCGAAAAATTATTTCTGAGGATGCTCTTAATGCGGAATTAAAATTAATGTTTCTAAGTGAATAAACGTGTTTGGTTTTGAAAGAGCGAGTCTCTGTTTTTTGTTTTGTGTTTATTCCTATTCAAAATTAGGATTAAGTTGTAATTTAACGCAAGAAGATACATATGTTTATTGTCCTTCTGAGAGATTCCGATTTTAGTTTCGGGTAATTTTTATTCATATTCTATTAAATTATTTAAGTTTCTATTCAATTTTTAGAATAACTTACGCATTTTTTAATTAGATTTTCTCGTTTCAATACGCATGCTTTTCTTTTTTTACTCTTGTGGATATTGTCTTGAATTTTGGCATTTTCACTATAAAAATACTAATGTAAAAGATGTAAAAAAACTCAAGCGTCACAAAATTTTTCATGAATTGTTAAGACACTGTATAATTAATTGTTTATCGTCTTTACTTTCAACTATAGATTGGTGGCAACATTCGAATGTACGAACTACTATAATAGCAACTGGGCAGAAGTGATTATTTTTGGTAGTACAGTAGAATTTTCCTAGAACGAACTCCCTTGAATCCAGTCGAAGAATCCTCTATAAAGAAAATTTCCTTGTATGAAAATTAGAAATTTTGCAGTTAATTACCTAAATATTAAAAACTTTATACTAAATGCGACAAATCGAAAAGTATTTAGTAATGACTTTCTATTAAAAATAAATTTTTACATGTTATAAATCTGTAAAAATTATTTCATTCTATTTTTCATTATATAAATGAAATTGACAAAAGTAAGGACAATTCACCGATTTCGAGAACATAATAATATAATACTAGTACATACGTTTATCTTACGTGAAAATTTCTGTCTATATATTGCTTTGCATGGCCGTAATGTTAAATTTTCATAAAACATTTGGCATTTTAAAATTGCATTAAGAATAGATTAGAATTAATTTTATTAAATTCGCAAACCTCTTTTAATTGCTTAGAATGTTTGTAGCATTTTCTGTATTTTGAGATTTCATCTGCTGCACATCTACATTTTTGGTTACTTTCCTTGACTTTCATCACTTTGCTTTTACTCTCTTCACGATATCTTCATTCGTAGGTATTTAACATTCCTTCAAGCATTTTTGAGGAGTATAAGAAGCTTACATAATTTGTTTTTCTTCTTTTTTTTCACTGTTTTTCAGTTTTCTTTCAGTTAAGCCAATATTATATTATCTTCATCCTACGAAGTACTTCCTTCATCGTCATCTGACTGATCAATGAAAAATCGAAAAGATTAAAATCTGAAAAATAATTATTATGAGACAGTCATTTCATGACGTAGAGAATATTTTTAATATTATTAAAGTCTTGCGGCTGCGATCCAATTAAAATTTTCGTTATAGGGAAGACTTTTTCATCGGGTAACTTCTTTAGTAGGAAGACTCTACTGTTATTAACCCTTTGCGGTCGTATGTCTGCTCTCGGCCACCACAGAGCATTTCTTTCAGCCTAGCCTCTTTGAGACAGGTCCCCCGTCTGCGTTACGGATTCGGGCTCTAGTTGTGTATTTGGATTGGAGAAAACATTCGATTTCAGCATTCAAAAAGTATTAAATTCAAGTTTTTGGGTGGTGGCTGTAATGTATTTAGTCGGTTAAAAAATCCTCTGACTTTGATTTTCCAGCACAATTTTTATGTTTTGAAGTGATTAAGGATAAATAAAACTCATGTTTCTGACCCTTTCTCTGAGTTGAATATAATAGGAAGACTTTGGGTATTATAGTAATGGTGTAACAGTGGGCTAAAAATGTTTACATAAACTGTCCTGAAGATCTACTTCAGTAGCAGCCTAGAGTCCAAAGCCACTTTAATATGATACAAATACTACCTGAAATATTCGGGCCGACACCCTGCTACATGTTATTAAGCTGAAACTTTGTCAAGTGCATTGTCCTAATGCCGATGCATTGTTATTATTGTTTTTCTTGCTGAATTTTTTCAAGTTATACTGATCCTATGGCTTTTCAAATTTTTTCGTGTCCATTTGCTTTTCTTGCATATTCACCTGCATATATTGCACACATATACAAAATTTTACTAGATTGTTATATCACTAAAAATAGTAAAATTTACCTCATTTTCCAGTATTACCGACATGTCCTCGCTTAAAACGATAAAGGCTCGAGTACTTTGTTCAATATTTAACCATCTCATGGGTAAGTTCATGTGCAGAGCGTCGAAAGTACTTAGTAAATTTTCTAGCTAAAATTTTAGGAAATATTCATATACTTTACCTCTTCTTTAATATCCGACGTTAAAATTAATAAAAAAGTGTAACACAAAAATAATTTTTTCAAGAATAAATTAATCATTCACTTATCATCAAGGTAGAAAAACTATCTGCTGCAATTAAGAGCAAAATGCGATTATTCTTGTGCTCATTTTTCGAATAATTATGCAAAATTTCTTTAAGAATCAATGGAAAGTTTATAAGCCAAATATAATTTAGAATCTATATATGAAGAAAATACGTAAGTATTCTTACCACGGACTAAGGTTTAAATTACTCAACAACTTTGATAAGAAACATACACTTTATTTCGCAGTTTTGATGTTGGTTCATTCATTGTGCTAATATTAAAAACCGATTTAGAGTGCCTTTTTAATGACTCATTCAGAGTATAAAAATAAGAAATAACTGTAAAATAAAACACATGAATAGTTACTTATCCAATACGATCGTTTCGGATGTTTTAAAAACAACCGCCCTTTTTTGCAGCTGAAGAAAGGTCGACCTTTTCCTATCGAACAAAACAAGCATGCAGGATCAATACTTTTTTTTGAGTGTTATTTTACAAAGTTTCAACTTATTTTTACCTTTTAACACCGGTTTTTTGTTGAGTGTTCTCGCCATTCAGAGGATCTTATTTGGAGGATTTTTTTATAGTGCTGTTAAAATTATAATGTTCCTAATCAAATAACAGTATTTGCTTTTAAAATAAAATTTAGCATCTACTTTGCAAATTATTCTATTTTTTTTTCAAAAGTTCGTTTCACAAGAACCTTTTACATTTCTTTAAGAACTGCTTCAATATCATTGTTTTCACATTTTAACAGAGATTTTAAGTTATTTTATAAATAATTGGTTCATCCTGTTAAGTTTTATTAAGTAACAATTACTTAGTTATGAAGTACGTTAAATTATTTTCATACATAGTATTTGTGATGCTATTAATATAGAAATGTACACTGTGCATATTTAGGGGCAGCCCAACACGATAAGCAAGATAAGCATTAGAGTATATCTAGGTAAGCATCTCACCGCGGCACCATCTTCGAAGAGGCGCCATTTTAAACTCAAAAACGAAGAAAAACTTGATTTAGAGCATAAAACGGGGCGGCTTTTTTATGTTTGTAGGGGGACGCGACGTACCCTAGGCCCGCCCCTGTGCATATTCTTCCTTAATATCCTCTATGTAGTGCTTTACACACGGCTAGGCAGAGTTGTTATTCCAGTAAGAATCCACATACATTGATACTTTCAGTAAAAGTAGGTATAAAATTAATTATTAGCAACTGCTTCTGTCTCTGTTACTTAGCTTTACGTAAGAATTTCATTTGCCATGCAATTTAAGTCGCAGTTTATATTTTTATTTTAAAGCAATTATAAAGTATTTAAATATGTATGCTGTTAACAAATTACAATTTAGTAACTTTAAGAACAAGGCTATAGAAAATATAGTTATCCCTTAACTTTATATTTTTCATTTTATAATCAGACGCTTTATAAGTGATTTTAGGAAAATCTGTCTACAAATCTTAAGTTTTATAAAAATGCAAGTAAAAATTCTTAAACCTTAAAAAATTACTTTCATTAAATATTACATGTAACAACTATCAGGATAAACAGGAATACAGTATATACTACTTTATGAAAAATGAAAAAAAAAAGAAATAAAATCAACTGAGATATTTTTCAATCTCAAGGAAAAGGAAAACAAAAATGGAGGGTAGGAAAAGGAGTTAGTATCTTCCTGTTTTAGTTTAAAACTTCAAAATGTAAAGAATATTTTTTAGTTCAATAAAAGATGACTCTCGAAATTTTCTTCATTATTTTTATTCCCATTTGCGAGTCTTTAAAAATCTTGTAAACATTAAAAAGCAGACCAAATTTAAAAAATTGTTTTTATATATTATATCTGTATTCGAATTTTTTAGTTGAACCATCAATTTCATAGAAAAGATAAATACTTTAATCTCTTAATTTTTCTGCATCGTGATTTATTGCAAGTTTAATCTTAAATCATGTGTTTTTAGTAACCTTTTGCAGACGTGCCATTAAAAAATCCTGTCTTAAAAAAATTGAAATAAAGAAAACGGAACGGACAAAAAAGGAGAGAGATATATCTAATCAAGTTTGCTTTCGCATGAAAAATTGTATATTTAATGCTGTATTACGAATTTTTCTCGAATGCCTTAAGTAAAGTGCGACTAATTACTTATTTCAACAACATGCTTATTAAATAATTTCTACATTTCTTTTCTGTCGTTTAAGATAGAGTACTTTTCGAATTAAAGAGTTTTTTAACAAGTGCATTTTTATCGCGTTGGGAATTATTAAGCTATGATGCGTATATAAGTGAATTTCCATACGATAGACATTTTATTTTTCCCATGAAACTCGCTCGTATAGAATATAACGGAGATTTCATTGTTAAACCTCATTTGGAGGTAAAGAATTTCTTAATAATATGATTAGTAATTAGTGTATGATATGTTGTTTAAGAATGGGATAAAAAGTTATCTTTCATTATAACATCTTTTTTTTATTGTTTTCAGTTT
This sequence comes from Cheiracanthium punctorium, assembly GCA_038373885.1. Classification (NCBI taxonomy): domain Eukaryota; kingdom Metazoa; phylum Arthropoda; class Arachnida; order Araneae; family Cheiracanthiidae; genus Cheiracanthium; species Cheiracanthium punctorium. The sequence goes on from JAWZYV010011642.1 coordinate 893,454, forward strand.
TTCTCTGAGTTTACAAGCTTTTTCAAGTGCACATGATTTTGATGATATTATATCAAGTGCTATTAAATGGATTATATATTCTTTATACAAAAGATGATAATATAAAGTAATGACTTTCAGTAAGCTATGATTGTCCAGATGCTTTTTAATTTGACCTTCCAAAACCTTGTTCTCTACAGAATTTGAATGGCTAGAATTTTTTCTCAAAGCTAGTTATATTTTTAAGGTCTTAAAAGGTTTTATAGTGAAATTTCATTGATTGATTTTCAAAATATAAATAAACGCGCAGACACACACACACACAAAATGAAAGAAAAAAGGCTTTTCAAATTTTATCTGGGAACAAGTATATAATCTTAAATGGTTGGATGCAGATAATCACATATCTTATTTTTAATTATCAATTACTTAATTGTTAATTATTTCTAAATTTAATCTGTGTTCAAAATTTATTCTTTGCCCTTTCGATTCGGATTTTCTCTTCTCTTCGCCTGTAAAGTTTTATTTCTGCACCTACCGTATTTAAAAGCAATCTTCCGTTTTCATTTATTTTTCTTTTTTTATTTCACTTTTGCATTGGTGAAGCCTAACATTTCTGTTCCCATGATTTGTTTATGACCATATATGGTATCAAATCTATAAATAATATTGACTTTAATTTTGGGTTACAATTTAGCTGCTAGATTGTTTGTTTTATCCTGTTGGCGAGACTGGGATTCAAAAATAATTATATAGAAATGTTCTTAACGTCTACTGGCGTCAAGTTAATTTTGCATGCCCTTGTGGCGTGTTTTGGTTCTGTACTAACCTCTTGGCTTGCGTTTCTCGTCATCATTCACGCCTTAGCAGTTGTCAAGTGAACCTGCGTTGTTCAAGGGTCTGCTCAGCCACCTTAGGACTTTAATCTGTGCGTTTTAACGTTATGTGTTGATATTAAAATAAAATGTGATTGCCACTATAAAGTCTTGTTCTTTCTTCACGGCCTGGGTTTCGCCTTCATAAAAAATATGGGATGTGAACCTGGGGAAAACTTCCCCATAATGGTATGCATCAGAGATTTCAATCCAAAATATTCTAGAGGAAAAACGCTAGATTAAATAACATTAGTCTAAAAAAAATAATTATTATTTAGTAGCATCAGATGAAATAAATTTATTTTCGAAATAATTGAAATAAATTATTGTTTATTTTTTTACAGAAATTGTTGCTCTCTTTCTGAAAACAGGACATTTGAACGGCGCTATGGGACAACGGGACAATCTACCCGAAAGCGGAATGGTCTTTTCAAAACGAGATGTATGGTCACAAAAAGTACACATAACACACTGAATTTTCACTGAATCACGGATAGCAATGTGTTGGTTCTCCTCTGGCCTTGATAATGGATGCCACACTGCGAGGCGTAGATTCAACAAATTTGCGGAAACTTTCCACAGAAATGGCTAGCCAAACATCTGCTTCATTGTCTGTGTCCAATAAATTACAAAAAAAGATAGAAGAATGTCCATGTAACTAGGTAAAAACAAACCGGAACCTGAGAGATGCAGTCTTCCTAGAATACTCCATTTCCCTGTGAAGGACAATACAACATAAATGAGTTGAGGTAATCGTGTAGCACCTCTGCTTGCCGTATATCATTGAGGGAGGTTGGTGCAAGTACCAAAGATCCCCAAAATTGCCAATAAAATATACCCCAGATCATAATTGATTTTCCATGTCCTTGTAAAACTCCAACCTGGCATGCAGGATCCATCGTTTTATGAGCTTTGCCCCATAGTTTCAGCCTCCCATCTTCGATTGGCGTGAAATAGTCGGAATGGAGACCCATCCCTCCATGCTACCCGTTTCCAGTCCTCTAGCGTCCGTTGTCCTTTTTTTTTTTAGGAACCTGCAGACGGGACCTATCTATCGCGCAAGGACGCAACTTACGGTTTTAATCCTGTCGCGGGGCAGCGGATCGCCGCATATGAGGCAACACATCGCGTTACCCAGATTACTATTGGGACAGAGTAGCTGCCATGCGTGTAGGGTCCCTTGATAATTTGGCGGACAAATGTCTTAGCTAGTGGCGCTCTTAGAATGTCTAATGGTCCTTTTGGTGTTCTTTCGCTGTTTTGAGAAACTTACTTGGCTATGGTTGGGAATGATTATTTTGGATATAATGCGAAGTTTGCATTCTAGCCAATGATTTATTTCAATGCTGATAAGAGTTCGTTCTTAGTGTCACACATAATTGCAAATTGGTTTTTGGATGCGTGTAAATCGAGTAAGCTGTTTTTGGTGATTATTACTAGACCATAATTTTGAAGGGACACAAAGTCTTGAAGTGGATGCCTCGCTGTGCCTTGAGTCTCCAAATTTTGAACAATTCCCATATGAGAGACGTAGCGCCTGAAATCGTCACATCCAGAGGTATTGTTTGAACATGGAGGTTATTGGAGGCACGACAGACTTTACGTGCACCTGCTTCCATTAGCGTACATGGTCCCACAGCAGACAGCCGAGAGAGGAGTTCACCCTCCCAAGCACTGGCCAAGCTTGTGATACTTACTAACGAATGAGAAAAGGTGATAATTTTAATAATTAAAAGGGGAATAATATGATAAGTTTAATAAAAATAGTAACTAAAGAAAAAAAATACAAAACATGAATAAATAAATAAAAATTTTAAAAAGATGAAATTAATTTTAAAAAAAACAAAAGGGGGGTAGAAAAAAAGAGTTATAATTAAGTTATTTTAATAATTTAAAATGAGTAAAAATTAAATTAAAAAGGGAGGGGTCAGCGGAAGATAAGTAATGCTAAGTTGAATAGTTGATACTAGGTAGGAGATGGGGATGATATAAAAGAGGACGAGATGGGTTCTCCTTGATTCTCTTTAGGGGGAGGAATAGTTTAAATAAAAGAGGGATGTTTTAATTTTAATAGGTTTATAACATTTGGGCTGAGGGGATTTGAGAATTTAAATGCTCTGTATTGAGGGAATAGGTCAAAATGGGTCGTTCTGTGTTAGGGTAAAAGCTATGATGTATTCTAGGCTTTTGGGTTGGATGAAAATGAGTTAACCGTGGGGAGAAACCCTGGTAATGGATAGTGGGATTTTATATTTAAAGAGAGTTGGCGGCCATGGGGGTATAACTTTCTTTGTCTCCCTCTCATAATTCCACGAGGTCTCCTTTTCTCTTTTATTTAAAGTGGAATGCATGCGTCGGTACCCTGATTGCTGAAACAGAATCAATGTTAGAAACGCACATGCATCAATGGTTCTTATACTTTTAATAATTTTTATTCTTACCGCATTGCTTGGAATTTCCCGCTTCAGAATACATGCTTTTATGATTTTTTTTTTTTTTTTTTTTTTTGTCTAACCGTTTGGATCCCGCACAAAACGCGCATTGAGTAATGGTACTCTTCTGGGCCTACAGTTCCCGAAACTCATTCGGTAAAGCGAGTATTACACGCTCCTTTTCCATGATTGGCGTCCTTATTCAGCTAGGTGGTAATATGAACTAACGTTTGAGTTCTCTGGCTACGTCCGATACAACTGAGACGTCTAGCACCATGCTCTTTAAAGGCTAATTTTGTTTTGCATTTTTCCCGATGTCTAGCTGTTTTTTTAGGTATCTGAGCATTCTCGGGATATATTTGACGCTGTCGACAATGAAAATCCTAGTTCTCTGATGATTTCGAAAATTGAATGGCTTATGTGTCGAGTGACTACTGTTTGTTCTTGATCGAAGACGTCCGAATCAGACATTTTGCCCATACTGGAAGTTGAAATCACTGAATAACAACAGCCACAGTACTAGCTGTACATGCAGATATTACACTGTACATAAATGCAGCGAACAGTTACATAATTTGCCTAAAATTGCATGTCCTTAATTCACTGACACTTCCGTACCAAGGGCACTTCAGTGTAATTCTATACAAGAAAAAATTAAACATATCGATTAATTTTTTTATTATTTATTATGCGTGTTAATACACAACAGAGTTCAAAAATTACCTTTAAAGTAACGAAAAGTACATTTCTAACCTATAAGCAAAAAGGATTTAATGCATTATTCAGCGTGCACGCTACAGTTGAGAACTATTTAAACTAGGCTGTCTAGAATACTGCTGTGTTTGACTGCCATATGTATTTTTATAATAAAGAATAGCATTCGATATTTATGTCTTGCATTTTAAACAGGAAAAGAACAATTTAAAGTTACGTCAAGAACAATATTTTAGTTTATGTAATCCAACATGTTTTGTTAAATCTTTAAATGTTTCATCGAATAGAGTTTTGAAATATTACACGCATTTCGGTTTTTCACGCAATATTCTCATTTTAAAATTTTCAAGCCCTTTTAAAGACTCATATGACTGCGCTTAAGTTAATCTTTTCATACGGGTAATTTTAAGTTTATGTGTATCCTGTAAAAGTGTTTCAGTAAATTATTTTTCTAGTTCATGCTGAAAGATGAATACGTTTAAAAGATTAACAAGATAAACGCAAGTTAACATCAAAAGCTCAGTTTTCGTTCATTTAAAGCCAATTCTGTTTCAGACTGCATAAATTAAGGAATTGATTCAATTACTTGAAAGTAATGAATTTGCTTTCTTACAATTGAGTTAAACGTACTAATAATTAAATTTCTTATTCTATTGCAACATTCCGCTATATTACTCTACTGATCTTATATATATATATATATATATTAATGACTACGTCATTTTATCTCTCACCCTATTTATTGAAAATTTCCGAAAAATGTGTCCCAACATAAAAATGCGACATAATTTTTCATATATTTAAATACTATTAGTTCACAACAGCTTTAATCTATTGTTACAATATTTCGTAAGCTGTAGAATATGCATCACATGTATTTTTCTATAAATAGGTCACAATCGAAAAAATTTCAACAGCTTAGGAAAATTGTTGAGTATTGAATTGTTTATTTTTTTATTGCGCAATGTTTTATCCTCCTGAATTGTGTATCCCTCGATAAAAATTTATCTACTTAACTGTAACTGTGTTCGCGCACGCATTCTTTTTACTTCTTCTATACTTTTTTCCTTCTTGATGTTACCTTGTAATGTGATGTGCCTGTTTCTTCCGTTCTAATTTTAAGTAAATGTTAAGTTAAAATCCCGCTCTTACTATGTTTGTGCCATAACTTTGCTAACATTTCTAAAAGGTTATGGATACTAGATGTGTTAATTTATTTATTTGCTGATTTTTAACGTTCGTTTCAAGGCTGCATCATTCATCTTCAAAATGGCGACTGGAACTTGGCGAATTGAAAAGCTGAATAAAGATAATTACGAAACATGGAAACATAAAACATTGACTCATAAAATTAAGGATGCACCAAGAATAACTTGTAAAAGGTGTAAACACATCGGGCACTGTGCTAGCAAATGTGAAAGTGGAAAAATGAATAATTTTAAACATAAGCCTAACAAGCCTAACAGCCCGGGATTCTTATCCACTCTGGATGACTCGCCAATAGGCAGGGTGCGAATTGAACATTTTCTCCAGGGGGAACATTTGAAAGAAAACATTCTTCTGGAGGGGACATTTGAAAAAAAAGGAGGGAAGGCGTAAAATGCTCCACTCACATAATATATTAAGTATTACATGACAAATGCAGTCGCCAACATGTCTGGGAAGGGACTTAAATTTAAAAAAAAGTCAACCTCCGATTTTCTGTGCACATATACACTATTCCCGCCTATTCCTGCCTATGTCGATTCTACGTCCACCCTCAAATTCAGCTCGCGGCGGAACAGCGCTTGTTTGTTCATTTCGCAGTCTTAATTTATTGCAGAATGAGAAGTGGCATCAGGCTTGTATATATCGATTTCAAAGGGATGTTTGTAACGTGCTCCTTTGTCTAGTAAATAAAAGAATTTCTATTTTCAATACTGAAAATCGTTAGGTACTGTTGAATTTGTAAGGACAGAGACTAATTTTAACATTTCTCCAGCAGGGGATAAATAGTATCCCAGGCAGGGATCCATTAATATTTCTCTAGCCAGGGATATTACATTCTTCAGCCATGGACAATCCCCGGCACCCCCTCCCCGTCAATTCGCACACCCTGCCAATACGGTTACCAGGCGAAATACAACACCCTACTCTCCTAAAGCTCTCTCAACAATATCAAATAACGAAAAGCAAAATTTTTGGTGCTTTAAGATCGATAATAAAAATTATATAAGTTACTTCAGTTATCATCGACCGACGTTTGCAATTGCAAGGAAAGATCAGGAAACCCTCCTACTTCCAGTGGATGAAATAAATGTAAAGGAAAAATAAAAGAAAAAGGGGTGAGAGATAAAATGACATAGTCAATTAATATCTTTTTAATATGGCAATAATGAAACTAAAAAATTAGGGGAGGGTGTCCCCCCCTGACGAGGCTCGAACAGCCGATATATATATATGTGTGTGTATATATACGTATATATATTAAGGTGTCACTTATTTTCGGTCTCTTTTTTACTGAAATTGTTTTGCCCGCCCCTAAAATTGCTCCTTTTGCTCAGATTAACTCACACATAATATTTCAGCGCAATAGGATGAAATTAACCCGTGCCAGCTGAGCCAGATTTTTCAATGTTACAATGGGTGATACGAAATATTTAGAACAAATAAAATACTGTTATTAATTAAAAGTTTAACGTAATAAATGGCCAACTCCATACACTGTAGAGCCAAAACATTATGGCCAACCACTCAATGGCGTGTTGCTCCTTCTTTGGTCTTCAAAACAGCTGTACCTCGCCTGGGCATGGATGCTGTCACTGAAAGTCGAGATATTGGATCATGGTGATGTTTGAGTTTTGAGCTTCCGGAGAGAGGAGAGCAGCTGTTCCCTTAGAAGACGGCGTATACTGACACGACCGTCAAGTGATGAAGGAGAAACCGGGATTCATGCGGCCTGGCAACTCTCTTACACAGATCCACTGTGCAGTCTGGATGTTCCCATTTTCCTTTTTTCTTTGTCATCGTTTCAGTGTAAAAGTTTTTTTTTGTAAGATTTCAAAATTGTAATTTCCAGAACTTTCTTTTCTGCAACATTATAAAATATACAGCATATGAGTTTTAGAAAAATCTCTTTTTAATTAGTGCGTCTGAAACATCGGAAAAACAAGCGATACTATTGTCGAACTCGTCGCTTATCTTGACTATAAGTTCTTATTTTCCTAAAATCTATTAGCTTTTGAAATAGTATTACTAAACTACATCAAGCAGTGGCATAGCCAAGGGAGGGGGAGAGTGATAAGATCCAAGTGTTATATGTTAAAAATATTTAAACACTGAAGAAAAATCGTATAGATCGGTTTTTGTTCCTGGGAGAAAGAGGATAAAAGTTGCCACCCTCTGAATTTCTGAAAAGTGGACCAAAAGCTGCGATTTTAAAAAGAAAGGGGCGGCTTGATTCCGCTATAATCTGATAAAATGGTTTTTTTTTTTCAAGGCCATTAGTGTATAAAGTTTGTGTCATCAACAAAACTTTATTTCGTTCACATACAAGCGATTCACTTCATGGATGAAGGATTGTGACTCGACTCTTAAAGGGCAAACTAGAATGATATAGTCCAGTCATCTTTGTCAAAATTAAGATTCATAGGAAATTCGGGATTCATAGGGTAAGAATCCCGAAATTCTAGATACCCAGCTATAAACTTGTATAAACTTTTATTTTGACATCCTAAAACTTGTCTGAAAACCTGCATATGGTAGGGTGTCCGCGTCTGTCAAAATTTAAGGTCAAAGGTCACAAAAATTGATTTTTCTACATTTTTCGCAAGTATCTCGTTTCCTATGGGGTTTGCGCTATTTGTATTATCAATATTGTAGAGGATAAAATTCTCTACATTTTTTATACCAAAAGTTTTTTTGTACGTTGTTTCGTTTACGAGATAGAGGGCAGTGAGCGCGCAGTATTGAACTATGTAGAGTACCATTTAAGGTCAACCGGTAGTCCCGATCAAAAACACGCTTCATAAAGTTTATAAATTATTGATAAATGTATACTTATAAATAATTTTAATTTTTTTTTGTAAATATTACATTATAATTGATAACTTTTTTCATTAATTAGTAATCTATATATTCAATAACACACATAACCTATTCATGTAATTAAAAAATTATTAAAGGAAATGCTTTAACTACCTTTTAATTATATTCTCATTTACACTAATTACATTTTAAGTAGAAAATAAGTTAGTACATCTTCTTTAAAAACCGTAAGCTTTTCAATTCTTTCATGAAAGCAATGGAGCAGCTGAGAAGGACTGCTGCACGTTCAAAAAAATACGACGTCTGTTTCGACAGATACAATGGTTGTACCAATCAGCCAAGAAAAATTCCTATCAAATCGAAGTAATAAACAGAAGCTAATTAATATGCTTATTGAGAAACACAAACTGTTAATATCTCTACAAAAAAGGCCAGAAATGATGCGGATGTTCATATCATTGAAACAGGTATTGAAGAATCGAAACATGAAAAAACAGCAGTTATGATAGGAGAAGATATAGATTTACTTATCATTTTAATTAGGCGTACTTTATCTTACTAACAAGAAATTTTCTTTAAAAAAGTTGGCAAAGGGAATGTAAAAACTGAAATATACTCTTCCAAAAGTTTCGATAAATATCCTAATTCTAAAAGACACATTTTGTTTCTGCACACATTAAGTGGATGTGACACAACTTCTGCGCTCTTTAAAAAAAGGGGGGAAAAACTTTTTTAAGAACATTTGAGAAACTGCCGAATTTGGATCAATTTGCTGCAGCATTTGAAGAAGAAAACTGTCCGGTACAAGGATTATTTGAGAATGGAATGAAAACCTTGTTGGCAGTCTATAATGCTCCGAAATTTGTGGACAGTATCAATCATCTTCGTTACGCCCAGTATGTCAAGTCAACAAAACTAAATAAACCTGTACAGTTATCAAATATTCACCAAAAAGTGCAGCAGCTCATCAACATTTTAATCGTATTTATTATCGAGTTCAAACTTGGTTAGGGCATGATTTGGAACCCCAGGATTGGGGTTGGACAATGTGTAACGAATTCCTGGAGCCCGCCAAGACAATTTCACCACCTGCTCCAAAGGAATTGCTAAGCACAATATTCTGCAACTGCAAGAATGATTGTGGTTCGCGATGTGGAAGCAGGAAATCGGGGTTGCAGTGGTATTTAGCTTGTGCCCAGTGTAATGGGCAAGCTTATCTTAATGCTTTGCCATATCAGAGTGATGCCAATGAAGATGGAACCTTTGACCCTGAAATAATGAAAGAACTGGACACAAATGACTTTGAAGATGATAATGAAGAGGAAGTTGAAATTCTGCAGCAACCGGAAGACAATGATGATGAAGAAGAAAAAAATTAAAATTAGAACTTGTAGTTATAATTATTATTCATTTTTTTTTAATTTTTACAGTCAGAAATGTATGGAATGATAATTTTTTACTAAAAAAATTAATTAAAAATTTTTCTTTACTTTTTCATTTATTTAAGTAATTAGTATAACTTTGATTAAAATCAAAGTATAATTTAATATTTACCTTAGTAATTTTATAAATACACGAGAAGGTAAGTGTGATTAAATAAATTGATACTTAATTAAAAATAAGTACGTAATGAAAAAAGTTATTAATTATAATGCAATATTTACAAAAAAATTAAAATTATTTATAAGTATATATTTATCAATAATTTATAAACCTTATGACGCGTGTTTTTGATCGGGACTACCGGTTGACCTTAAATGGTACTCTACATAGTTCAATACTGCGCGCTCACTACTCTCGAAAACGATTCAACGTATAAAAAAAAAAAATTTTGGTACAAAAGTTCTAGAGAATTTTATCCTCTACAATATTGATAATACATACAAATAGCGTAAACCCCATTGGAAACGAGATATTTGCGAAAAATGTGGAAAAAATCGATTTTTGTTAAGGATGGACGCGAGACGGAAAATTGGCGTCTCGCAGAACAGCCAAAAGTCTCGTCTCGCAAAATCCCTATATCGTAATGTTAAAAATGCCTGTCTCGTCTCGCAATAAAGCTGTAAATCTCTGTCTCGTCTCGTAAAAAATCGTCTCGCGTCCATCCCTAATTTTTGTGACCTTTGACCTTAAATTTTGACAGACGCGGACACCCTACCATATGCAGGTTTTCAGACAAGTTTTAGGATGTCAAAATAAAAGTTTATACAATTTTATAGCTTGGCATCTCAAATTCCGAGGTTATACTACTAAGATGACTGGACTAATATTATTCTAATCTGTATTACTCCGGCTTCAACAGGTTTGATGGGAAGGTGGACCAAAATGATCCTGGCGGGCAAAACGATCCATGTTTTATTACAGGTGCAGGAGTATATGTACATATAGTCAATAGCACATAAACTAGTTGTGCCAATAGGAAGGCAAGAAGTAATGGCGGTGTTTAAGCCTTCGGTGTAATTCTTAAAAAAACTCCGTTTTATCATATCTCTTATAAGGTAAGCACCAACTTTAATTAGAAGTGCATTCTTTAATGCGCAGAAATATAACTTGGTTTACTGAGTAGAGTATGGTTTTAGATGGGAATTACACTTGCCAAGTTTCCGGCATGTTCCAGTAATATAGCCGAAAGCGGGCAGCCATACTCCCGGGTGAAATGATCCTCCGATTGAAAAAAACTCCCGTACCGGTACCTAGTCAACATGTCAGCACTTCAACCGTTTTCAAAATGCGTGATTCCCCATTACATTATTTAACTTATTTGTACTTTTATTACAGATCACGATTTTTTAATTATAATTTTTAAATATTCCATTTTATTGTTTGCGATATTTTTTATTTTAAAATTTTGGTAAAACAAATCATGCATACTATATGATTGTAAAATTTATTTTATTTCATCATGCATAGTCATAATGACTCTTATATCTTTTATTTTGCCGACAAAAATCAATTCAAAATTATTTTTAAATGAAGTATCATTTTGCTCTTGGGTTGAGGGTTAAATGATCCCTTTAGACACTTTATAAAAATTCTATTTTTTTCATTATTCACTGTGCTTTTAAAATATTATTAAAATCAAATGTGTTTATGATGCAAAATTTAGGGTAAAATATGATAGCAAAGGGCCAAAGTTTTATTTAAACATTTGTTGTTTTATACAAGTTTTAACCTTTAGGAGATCATTTTAGGCCCCCTTCCCCTATGTATAAAAAATAAAAATTTTACAACCTACTCGGTCATATTAAAGTAATTTGCGGAACTACGATTGAATATTCGTGAATTAAGGCTAGTAAAATTAAATAACGTTTACAAATTTTTGTGACTGACAATTAAAATGCTACAATTTCAATATCCCTGAAAAGGACGCGAGTCACAAGTGGGTAAAAACGCTTTTTGCCTATTTTTGCACCTGCGTATAAATATACATAATTTCTAAGATTTTTCTATTAGCAAAATTTAACTTTCCCTAATAACTACAAGAATTCATTTTACATTTATGAACAACCGAAATAATTTAGCTCTTTTCTTCAAACTCACTCTTTCACTCCACATTTAAAATCGTTCTTATTTTAAATGAGTTGCATCCTTGAACCTGTTTCCTTGAGCATATATATCAATGCGTATGAGGAATTCGCTGTCCCCGTCTCTTATCATAACAACGAAGCGAGTGTTGTTTGCGCAACAAGGTCATTACAGGAAGCCTACTTCAACAATGAAATCCAATAAGGGCGTCTTTCGACATATGGGGCTATTTAACACAACTATAATTGAAGTTATCTTGTTGGGTCGATAACGCAGCTTAGCAGGCATGTCAAACACTGTTTTGTAAACTGCCTGCATACTGTTGCTCCGGCGAGGTGAATGAAATCCGAAACTTGAAGGAAAGGTATTAGCACATTAACTATAGCTTTCAATGCATGAGTCATGTTTCCATGGAGATGCTTTATTTTTTCCGAGGTTTGAAATTATATTTCGTGTGAGATCAGCAAATATTAATTTTATATTTTTTTCTTTCATTGTTAAACTATGAAAAATCAAAAACACCAGTCTACCACTGCGCTTTTTTTCAAAACTATGCATATTTTTAGTAAATTGTAGGGAAACACTTTTAAAGTAATATATATATATATATATATATATATATATAAACTTGATGTATGTCACATTTATTTCTCCCTACTAAAATAGTGCGGAAATTATGTGTTTTTAGTTTGGATTTCGGCTTCATAAATATTTTTTTTTATATATCATGCGTCTTATTTTTGCAGAAGCAGGGTTGGCAAGTTTCTTCCAAAGTGGAAAAAAACGCGGGAAAAAAAAACATAAAAATAAAACCGGCCGGAAGAAATAGATTTCTTCAAAGTGGAAAAACATGGAATAAACTGCTATTTTATGAGAATTCACCATCTAAGTTCCAATTTTGGAAGATACAATAAATGATCAAAAAATTCTTATAGGAAACCCTAAGAAAATGTAATTAGACATAGAAACATTTAATTAAATGTACCAAATTTACAGGTCTTTAGCCAATATAATTCATTTGAATAAAGCTTTTTAATTATTGGCAACTGAAAAAAGAACCCAAAAAGCACAAAATCAATTAAAAGTTATTCCCTTCAAATTTATCACCATATTTTTTGTTAACTTCTTTAATAACTTCTATAACAATATTATATAGCATTGGTGGATCGTTTACCTATTATAGAACGAAACTTTTTTTCATAAAAAAAGCTGCTTTTTATTTACATCCATTTTATTAAGGGATCTAATATACAGTGATTTCTGTGCTAAGCAATTTCGTCAAATCCTTATTTTGCTGACTGCAGTGCAACATAATGTAAGAAAACAAAATGTTTAAAATTGACCGTAAGGTATGCACGTTAGAATAAATAATTAAAAATTTTAATGTGTTGGGCAAGAAAATCTTTAAAATAATGCATTTTTATATGAAAAATAAAAATGTGCAAGAATTTTTTTTCTGAAAATACATTAACAATGACCCCCCCACACACACACACATACACACAAGGACATACCTACCCCTAATGTTATAAATCCCACCACGTCTAAATGCTTGTTGAATGTGAATTTTTTTTTAATTGACTTATTTTCTGAGAAAAAAATAGTATTCTTTTTTTCATTTTAGATTTTATGCAATCATATTGAATGTACTTAATTGCTTTACACAATTAGTATGTTTTAAATTTGAGCATCTGTTTGATTTTCTGATGGTTTCTTCCAATTTTTTCCATTTCTTACAGTTTCTTCCGGAAGAAAATCAACCCCGGTCAGAAGGTATACTACAATTAAGTGACTGCTCTGATTTCTTATTCATTGCCTTACTAGTTGAAGGTAAAATGACTCTAAAAATTTAGATTAAAAATTTATTTAATTTCTTCCTTTCCCAATAACCATGGAATCATTTACTAAAGCCTGCAATTTATTTAGAATGTTAAAAATGATAGCTTAGAGAATTTTTTATCATTTATAATCATAATTAAAATTATTTATAATCATCGTTTTATTTATAATCATAATTAAAAGGATCAATAAAGTATTTTGTGAAATGCTTAGTTAAACGAATTGTATTAAATGTCAGGAAATATGAATACTAAACTTCTAAATTTTGTGTTAGAAACTTGAATTTTCCATCAAAAAATCGTTGCAGAATGTCTGATCAAATCAAACACAGTAGTTTTAAGATGCACAGTATCAAGAGTTTTTCTTTGCATTCAAGAAGATTGACAATGCTTCAAAGTATTCCATTAATAATAAAAAGCATTCTACAAATATGACGCTTCATCATACATTTGAAGTTTTGCTTTTCTTGTAATATATATTCTCTGTAATATATTTTTTTTTCTTTAGCCAGGAAATGTGAGTGTAGAATAGTGAGCTTGTTAATTTTGCATTTATCCCCTTCAAATTAAGTATTAAAGTACTGCACACAAATATATATTTTATAATTAAGATCTGGCACAATGCAAAAATAAATTATTAAATTTAGATTAATGAATGATTTTCAGCTAACATTATGTATGTCACTTTGTCCCAATGTCTCTTGCAGGAGATATTGATTTTCTCCCAAATAAAAATTGAAATATTTTTAAAAACATTTTTTCAGTACTTTTCCATGTATCTGGAACCATTCAACACAAATAATTTTAAAATTTATGATTCAAAGTTGGTCTTGGGTCTGGGGAGGGTATATATGAAAATAATTCATAGTACTATGAGCGCTCTTAAATACTTAAATGTTATGTTAGGCTACCTTTAGATTAAATATAAATATAATTCATTTATACTATAAAAAAAGTCTAAAATAGTTACTTACGGCTTTTATAAACTTTTTAATTCGCCTTTTTGTAATTTCATCCATTGAAATTGTAGGAGGTGCAACATTTTTACCAAAAACATAATCCAATTTTAAATAGAATTATTTTAGTAACATAAAAGGTTAGACGTATGTATTTGATCTTGGGAGATGCGATGAAATACGCTTACAACAAGCAAGTATGTCTATATGTTCTGTGTAGTTAAAATACTTTATCGAATTCGTAGCTTTCTTACCTCTTATTACCTCCAAATTTATAATTAAAAGTACATACCGTTGTCGGTTCAGTACTGATTCAAGGTTTTTACAGCAACTCAAGTAGAGGTAGCTCAAAAATGCAGGAGTAAGAAAAATTCGCGTTTTGAGAAGTAAGGTTTGAAACCAATCTGGTAATACTTTTCGTGTTCAATTTTTAATAGAATCCTGTAATGTATTTTTGATTTTTTTTCTCTTTTTACTACAGAATCAGTTTCTATTCTAATGGGGAGGATTTTACAGCAACTACTCAGGTACAGCTAGTTATTTTAAGGTACGTTCGTTAATCAATGTCAATATTTTGGAATTTTAAGTACGTAGGGGAGTAGAAAGACTATCTAGATCTTTTAAAAGTTATTCAACAACCCTTGAACTCTTTCGTAACGAAATCTCCAATACTTCGGGATTTAGGAGAGAAATTGTCTGATCTGCAAGTACCTCTAACCCCTCAAAAAAATTGTTAGATTCTGTGCATGGTGTAGTTCCGCTTTCTGATACTAAAGCGAAATATTGATATAAATATTGATTACCGATAACTAAGTCATCTGATTTTCATTCAAGAGCATAATTTTCCACATTTGGATTAAACAAACCTCAAAATATTGATGGATTAAATTAGAAATAAAGTAATAGAAAAATTAAAAGTTGTGTAAAATATAAGTGTGTAGATATTTCTACAAAATGTTACAATTAATGTAAAATGATAGAAAGCAGTAAATAATAAACATAATATGTGATAATTATTTTTAATGTGACGTTAGAATTTATTATATCAGTTAAATTCAGGACATGTTTCTTTCTTATTTGCTACACAAGAAATATGCAGTTTGGCATACCATTTTGCAGATTAAAATGATGAGCCCTATCTGTTACATATCAAAACTCAAATGTCGTTCTCATAATTCAATCATGTTTTGACAAAGTAGGTCTTTGCCATGTTGTAAAATAAACTAAATTCATTTGAAATTATTATTGTGACCTTCTCTAAATTACACTACTCGATAAGTTCTCTGATGCACGAAAATATTCTCAGAGCGTAGAATCATTATCCATGGATAATAGATGTAAATTTTATTTATGAACTTCTTTGATTTAGTATTGACTAACTCAAGAAAATGTTTGAGACACCTCTATTGCAGACCATATTTTAAAATATTAAAGTTTTGCATCACATTAAGGTATTAGGAGGTCATAATTTGAAGGCGTATAGACTAATTCAAGGGATCAATATTTTTTTACTCTAGGAAAACAATAAGTAGTTGGAAAATTGATGTGCACTGGAAATTTGCTTACTTTTTAAAGGTCTGATTGTCTAATATTTTTCATAGAGATTATTATTTTATTATTATTATTATTATTATTATTAATTAAAAAACTAAACATAACTAAATTCTTAATACAGGATGTGTCACCATTCCTTCCCGGGTTTGGCAGGCTTATAAAAAATATTATATTACCAATACAGCAAGAAAGTGACTTCACTGCAGAAAGCAACACTTCAAGCTTTTTTTCCGCAAATAATAAACTTCGTTGTAGGATTGGTGGATGCTCTGACGACGACAATCACCTTTTTCCGTGGCCATCTCGCTCTCCGGACCCAACTCCATGCGATTTTTTATGGGGTTACATAACATAAAGCATCGTGTGTTCGTGACCTCTTTGCCACGTGATCACAAGATTTATACCAAAGCATCACAAACGCATTTGCTAACATTAATCGTAATATGTTAAAGCGAGTTTGGAGAGGGAACATTTTGATTTTAGCCTTAATATCTGCTGCATCACGAAAGGTTCAGATATTGAACATTTATGAAACAAAACTTGTAACATATCATTATTCAACTTTGATGCTGTATTGGTAATATACATTTTTTTATGGGCCTTCCAAATCTGGGAAGGAATTGACTCACACCCTGTATTATGATTTGTTAAAAGCTATGAAAACAAATATTATGGGTTTAACGCAAATCCTGCAGTCGCATTGCTTTTATTCCATCTTTTTTTTCTGACTAAATTTTATGCATACAGTTTTGTTTTTGCTGAGCCTTTACCTAGTTTTGTGTTAGAAACTAGTTAGGATTTTTTTTAACAATCATGCACTGTGTAGAATCCTTGTAAGTGCATTATAACTACTATGTTTTTTTCCTAATAAGAAAACAGTTATTGTTTCCAATAAATAAATAAAAATTCACATCTAGACCCCCCCCCAAAAAAAAATGTGTAGTGTGCCAAAAGTAAGTACAAAATATTTGCTTATAACTAATTTCATATAATTAACCAGAATCCCCTTCGAGTATTCAGCTATTAGCAAAACAGAAACTAAAACTTTACAACCAATTTTAATTTTTCATTTTATATATTTTTTATTCCTTCAAAATATTTTAAACTTTAATCGGATTAACGAGTATTGCAAATATGATTACTTATAAAAAAAAAGTCGCAATTTGCTTTCAGTTTATTTTATATTTCATGTTTCATGAGGATTAAAGTAGTTCTTTATGCACTAAAAATAAAATTAAAAAGCGTTTTTCTTTAAAAACGTGTTCTTTATTATAAACCTTTGAGCCTTTCATACGTTTGGATTATGAAAGTAATATTACCGATTCATTTTAAGCTATTGCTTATCTTTAAAACCGCGCTTATCATTTTTTAATATTTTATTCAGATGCCTGGAGAAATGAGTGCTTTATGAAGTATTCTAAGGAAAATACTTTTCGAAAGTAATTTACACATTTTTTTTTTCTTTATTATGTAGTTTCTGGATTTTAGGAACTTGTTACATTTTTAATCTAAAACCAAGCAATCATTTATGAGAAGAAACCTAAATAAGCAATCTTTAAAACCTCGCAATGTTATTTAAAATGATGCAAATGTTAAAATTATACATTTGTGTAAACATATACAGATTGTTCACCATTTCAAAAAAAAAAAAATGGTAAAGGACAAACATAAACAAATTTTACGTTTTAGGTAGTCGTTTACAAATTTATAGAAAGGGCACCGTTTAATAAAACTACTAAGACTCACATAGAGAGAAACATAGAAATTTTAACCAATCATCAGGTAATATTTTGAGATTGTGGGAAATTTAGAATTATTATCAAAAATGGTGAATTTTTTTTTAAGTGCATCAGGTAATATTATGAAAATGTGAGAAATTTTTGAATAACTATCAAAAACAGTGGATTTTTTTAATGTACAACCTTCAAAATGGAATGTGATTTTTTTAACAGTAATTTCAAATCGGCTCTTTTTGTGAAAATAAACCAACTTTTCTCCAAATCATAATGAGATGTTTTTCCATTTTCATTATTTCTCTTTAAATCTATTATAACCAAATGCGTGAAGGCGAAAGGTCCCTACATTTAAAGTTGAAAAGACGTACCCTATCCTGCAAAAACTCTGAAAATAATCTTTTAAGAAAGTTGCAGAATCGATTATAAATTTTATTCTGTACTTCTGTAACCTCTAAAAACAAGTCTTATAGTCTGTTACAAAACTATAAGACAATTCAAAATTTCACCTTCTTTAACAAAGTGTAAGTTTGAATTAAAAAAACAGATGTATGAAAAGAAATAAAACTCTATAATTTTATTTAGCTCAGGGGAGAATGTTTGAATAATTTTTTGTTTCATGCAAACAATTTTTTCCGAAACCCCCTGTTTCAAAAATATAAGACCACTCTTATATTATTAATTAAGCAGAGGATTTCATTTTGAAATCACAGTTTAACTGCAACCTGAAATATCCCTAAAGTTTCAAAAGAAGGCTAAAATGCAGAAATTCTTAACTGTATCTGAGTATTTGAACTTATTATTAAAATGCCTCGTCGAAGTGAGCTGTCTGAAACAGAAGCGAGAAGAGAGTGGTTCTACAAAGAAAACGGAAAGTCTGAACATGAAGTAAGTAAGATTCTTAATCGTTCTAAGACTGCTATTCATAATATTTTAGGTAAAAAATAATTGCATGGAACGCATAAGCGATTTGGTCGTAAAAACAAGTTCTCAGAACGTGATAAGCCAATTGTCATACTGTCAACGAAAAAATGCATACAGTGTACTCGTACACAAATACGTACAGTGTACTCGTAAAATATCACAACAGATAACTAAAATGTATCTCATTCAACCGTGTGGAGAAGTTTAAAATCTTATGCTAATGTTATTTGTCCCAGATTAAAAGGAAAACTACGATTACAGAAATGTCACGTACGTGCAGAAGCTCGTCTTTAGTGGGCAAAAAATGCCATATACTGGAACTCTGCATGGAGAGATATATTGTTTCGGTACAAGAAAATTTTTTATTTAGATGGTCCAGACGACAATAATGACTAATGGCATGATTTCAGGCAAAATATTTCCCGAGTTCTTCTCTAGGCACATGGGAGGTGGTTCCGATATAGTGTGGGGCACTTTTTCAAGTGCAGTAAACTTCAATCTTGAAAGAGCTTATGAGAAAAGAAAGTCGGACAGTTACGAAAGGATGCTATTTCGGAGTCCGATACCCTTCGGACCACTTTTAGGAAGTGCAAAATGGAAGCTTCAACAAGATACTGCTTCCTGTCATACATCTAAATTAGCAAAACAGTGGCTTAAAAGAGAAAATATTGATTTTTTACCTTAGTCGAGTTTCAAAGTCCTGACCTAAACACCACAGAAAACTTTTGGGATAATTTGTCTCACCAGGTATATAAAAATAAAAAAACAAACCGTTTGTTTTAAGTTATTCAGAGAAATGGTGCAGCAAGTTCTTACTAAATTTGAAAAGACTCTCTTTTCCCACATGCCGTCTTCTAATTTTGCAACAGTTCTTTTTGACACATTTTTGTTATATTGATGTTTTATTTTTTTCCAAATTAATTTCACTTATGTAAGTTGCTACATTTTACTAAAAACTTGGCGTACTAACATGGAATATTTTTTTTTACTTTTATTGAAATATTTCTTTAATTACCGAAATAGCAAAATATGTTGTGATCCTATACTTTTGTAACAGACTGGATTTGTATTCTAACAATAAAGGGAAATGAAAAAAACAATTCTTTTGTGAGACTAGTATAATGCATATTTTTCCATGCATTTGTCCAAATAAACATACTTTAATTTTGAAACGGAATTTAAACTTATGATTAACATTGACTGTAGTATTTCCTGTAATGAGAATAATGTTTATGTAGCATTTGCATCTCTCTCGTGGGCTTGCAAAATATTTTCTGTACATGAGGCACTTTGTGTGCTAATTTTATTAAACACATTTATGAATTTTTCCTGTTTGTTTTTTTCATTCTCTTTGAAATAATATACCTACAAATAAAACATGTGCTAAAAGGTCTTTTAACCGAGGCGTTCAGCATCTTAATATTTTTATATTATAATTTTTTCATCAGTTAAATTTTTATATTATAATACAATATAATTGGATTATGATATAAAAATTTAACTGATGAAAATTTGCTTCGGTGTTTCCCTTCAATTCTGCACATAGTGTAAAGAATGCACGATTTTTAATGTTATTAAATACTGCATAATTTATTACATTTTATACCAAAAAAAATATTTCTAAAAATACGGGTACGTATAAACATTTTCCTATGTGATGTAATTTGTTTATTGAATGGATTAAAAATAAATGTAATATGCTTGTTTATATAATGAAATTATTTTTAGTTCCCTCGGTATATCATAATAAAAACATTTACAGACACATTGTTGGATTTATTATTATAAATCAATTAGAGTAAAAAAAAAAATATTTTTTCAACGGAATACCAGCGATTCCATTACGAAACTGAGGCAACTGCATTCCATTAAATATGATTACGAAACAAAAAATTAAGTAAGATTTTCGGTAGTTTTATTAATAATTCGAGGAAGAAAATGAGATTAGGTTTGAATTTTCTCCTTTTAAACTTTTTATTTAATCAAAGGTAATGTTATTTACTATAAATAAAGCGTTCTTTTTTGCATTTAAATTATTTAAAAGGTTCTGTTCTGTTTGAGATAGCGTTCATGTAAAAAAATTGCGACTATTTAAATGAAACTTGAAAATAAATAGTAATTGTAAAGTGCCTTATCGCTTTGACGTATTAAAAATACGTTTAGTTTATTTTAATGAAGAAGTGTTTTAAAAATAGTGGAATTTTATGTTGGAGCTGTTTAAGCTGTTATAACATAAAATTCGTTCTTTTTTTTTAAACATTGCTACGTATTTCGCACTTTACGTAGATTTTTTTAATACCAAAAAACTTAGAAAGTTCTTAAAAATCTATAAAATACAATTTAATTTATTTTGGAAATCTCTCATATACACTATTTTCTCAAAATTTGACAGCAAGTTAATATACTCAGTATTTTTACTTGCTTGCAGAAACAGAAAAGTATCTTTTTAAAGAAATATTTTTTAAAGCTTTTGAAAACCAAGCTGTATCTTCCATACTGTCAAACTGCATAGGTATAAAATTAATCTTTTTTTATACTCCAACATTAAACTGCATAATGCTTAAAATACGAAAAACGTTAACTAAAGTCTCAAATGAAAAAGCATGTTTGATGTTTTCATCGGAATTTTTTCTTTCATATAATAACTTTAAACTTAATTTCTTAAAATCATTTTTTACAGTTACATATATATATAAAACGATTGCTTGCAAAATTGCTAGTTTGCATTATGTCTAAATGCAACACTCTTTAAATTCCAACACTAGTAAGACAGCAATTGAATTTTGGCGATTATTTTGTGAAAAGGGGACATTTACACAGTTTTTACGCAACTGTATGATTATTCAGCTCAATTGTTTTAAAATCTCTCTCATTTTATGTAATAGCTAGTAGCAGTGGTCTCATTTATTAAAATATCTGAACTGAGCAAACTATGGGGAGTTTGGCCATTTTTTTTATTTTTCTAATGCATAAGTTTAGATAAGAGTACAGATTTAAAATTTTATTTTTTTTTAAATATTCATTTTTAATGAATACGATATAGATTAAGCAAATCCTTCTAATTTATGTACCAGAAAGCTTAATTGAATAAGAAACGCATTAAAAAGCATATGTATTTTTTGGAAGTATTGTTCGTGAGTTGATCATTTCTAATGACAGGTAAAGCAGCTCGCAAATTGTTCATTTAAACCGACTGGTGGCTTATTTGAAAGCGAAATCGTTACATTTCAGCTTTGCAGGAGAAAATATTTGGTACAGACTTTAAGGGGAGATAGGTTACAACAAGATGGTTCTTAATCGCATAGCGATGTGGGCTGGAAAAAGTCGTCTTCATGTACCTAATTACAATCATTCTAGAAAAAGTGTCCGAGTAATAGTGAACTTTCCGACCACGGTTTTTAAAAAACGAATGATTTTTTCACAGATTGGACTTGACAAACTTTTTTGTCAAGTCCAATAACTTAATTCATACATTTTTAATTACATTGAAGAAATTGTCGGAGAAGATCCCATTCTTTATGAAACTCAGTTAAGAAATGAGACGTACACTTCAACACTCTCCAAAGGGATTATTAACGGATACATGAAGATAGAGTTTCTGACCCCCCATTGCTATGTGACTCTGAACCGTTTTTGTGTATCCTATCCCTCCTAAACTTTTGTACCTTTAATTTTGAAGCAGCATATATACAGGGTATTTCGAAACTCATGGGCAAAAATTTAAGGAGTGGTAGAGAAAACCAAGACAGTTTAGAATCACATAGGTGTAGGGTGGGAAACGTTGTTTTCATTTACCTGTTAATAAGCAATTTTGTAATCATTGTACAACCAATCTTGTAACCATTGCATAAACAATCTAGTAATCATTGTGTAGTCAATCTTGTAATCATTGTATAATCTCTACTTTAGTAATCAATCCTCTTACTCATCAATCTTAATGATGTGCTTTTTTGTGAAAGATCCATTAGTTTCTGGCAAACCATAGTCAGAAAGTTCACTATTATTCCAAAATGATTACTAAGTGGTACATGAGGACGATGTTTACGACCCCACATTGCTATATGATTCTGAACCATCTTGGCTCACAATACAGCCCCTTAAAATTTTGCCCATGAGTTTCGAAACACCCTTTATATATATATATATATATATATATATATATATATATATATATATATCAACTGTAATGTTGATCACTGATACTAGAATCTAAAACTCTTTTATAGCTTAATCGTAATACTCTAGGAATGTAGTGTTATGATTAAGCTAATGTAATTATGATTAAGCTCCGTCTAATTAAATATCATTTTTCATTGTATTTTCAAGATTTACGGATGCAAGCAAATGCAAAACTGCAGAAAGGGCGAAGAAGGATTTAACACGCAACTCTTCGATCACATTAGAGGTACTGTCGTGTTTGCGTATCCAGATACGCCAGTCCTTTTGCAATTTTTAATGTGTCGTGAGATAGCTCTACTATAGCAAATTCAACTGCAGTGTTGAAGAATTTGTTTTTCTAAACCATGGATACATGTGACATCTGAGACCATCGTAATTATGCAGAAATGGAGAAAGTAACGAGCCATCGACAGCTGCGTGCTAAATTATGAAACGTCCAATCATCATGGCGTGAGTCGGCAGTAGTTTTAGAAATAATCACAGTCAGATTTTCATCAGATAAATAAGACACAACAAAGATGATACACTTTAAAAGACATAAGCATATGTTCGTGTCAGTACTGATGTATGTATTTAAGTGTTGTGTATGCGAAAATAGGTAAATATAAAGTACGTTTAAGAATGAAGAATTGTATAATATGATGTGGTGGAGGATATTCAACACCCTCTGACAAACTTTGCCCATTCTCAGGTTTTATTACATAAAATTTCAAACTCGCGTTCTTTAGCATTACCACATATAGAAATATTTTTATTGGTGAATATCATTATACGTATGTAATTAGATGCGTGTGAATCTTAGTACAAAGTGTGTTGGAATGTCATTTCTTAAATATGAATCTGTGCATTAGTTCTGGTGTAAACATTATAGTACACTCGAATGTGCCTGACATATACACGTCATATAAAATGAAACAATGTTTGTATTTGTGTTCATGCGTGTAATCAGAAGTGATTATTGGTGAACGTGTAGTCGTTGCAAAGAACAAAAGTTCGCACAAATCATCCTAATTTTTCAAATGTCCTTCAATTCCGATCCCATTTTTATAAAATCAGAATCAAAGGAATAAATACTTATTATGACCAATAGTTTAATTTTAATAAAAATGACTATTTTTACTTTCCGAACATGTACCATGTAAGGAAAGTATTGTAATCATGAAAAAATTCGAATTCGAGATTTTGGTGTATTTACACGTTTTGAGGTCTTCTGAATTCATTTATTCTATTTTTACGAGATGTATGTATGTATGTGTGTGTGTGTGTGTGTGTGTGTGTGTGTGTGTGTGTGTGTGTGTGTGTTTGTGTGTGTGTTTGTGTGTATGTGAGTGAACACGATAGCTCCTGAACAGGGCATGCGATTGAGCTCAAATTGGGTATATATGTTATAAACCACCGTCGCAAGACCGGTATTGATTTTTGTGTATATAGGACTTACAGTTTTTCTACAGGGCTACGACAAAGATTTCTTTTACATTATGGCCTATGGAGGAAAATTTTGGAAAGTGCGCTAGCGTTTAAACGGTACATTCGATTGAGTTCAAATTGGGTATACATGTTATAAACCACCATTGTAAGACCGGTATTGATTTTGATGTTTATAGGACTTATAGTTTTTCTACAGGGTTACGACAAAGATTTCTTTTACATTATGGCCTATGGGGAGAAATTCTTGAAAGTGCGCTAGCGTTTAAACGGTACATTCGATCGAGCTTCAATTTGATATATATGTTTGATTTATTCATCGATTAAAATTTATTTAAATGCTTGGTAATGATCTTAATCGTAAGTGTTCGGAAAGTCGAGTGGAGTCACTCCAGATTTTTTCATATTCAAATAGGACAAACAATTCATTGTCAGCCGTTCTAGAGAGCATTTACGTGACAATGACCAGGAAAATAAAAAGCACAGTTTTGGCATGTGTTTCGATAAGTTTTACATCTCTTTTAAATATGAAAAAGATACATAACAAGTACACCTTTCAGAAATAATTCTTATATAAGAAATATTCTCTTACAAAAGTGGCTAAATTTAGTGTCAATGGAAAAAACTTTCTGGGAGGATTATATTTATAAGCATCTTGTCGTCTGGTACAGCTTGTATTAAATAAGTCTAATATTTTTGACAGAATTTATAATTTTAATGATATTTGTAAAGAACAGAGATGAAAAACTTAGTTTATTCAATTTTTAGATATAAAATTCCGTTTTAAAGAAAACTGTGCTCTCACTTACAGAGAAAACTGTGCACTCACTTACAGAGAAAAAAACGTATAAAGTTATTTGTAAAGTTATTTGTTGAAAGAAGGCACATTTAATGGTTTTTTTGTTTGTTTGTTTGGTGTGTTTTTTTCATTAGTGCAGATAAATTTAAAATGATAAAATAATGAATAAAAGAAACAAATATGGAAAATTTTCATAGCTTATATACGCATAAAAATGATACATATTAAAAGCCTATCAGAGTGTCATAATCCATGCGTCATCCCTATTTTTCTCCCTTATTCCAATAAGTTGGAAAGTGTATTCTTATTCATCAGTGTGTCGCATTTTTCTTCCGTGTTCGACAAAACACTTTTTTTAAGTCGAAATTTATATTAAATTCGTCTACTAAAACTGTTTTACAATCTTTACCAAGCATATTCTAACTATATTTTACCTATATAATTACAGTTTGGAATATGCATCATAATGCATGCGTGTGCTGTGTTTGTATTTCTTGTTCCAAAAAACACGTTTCAGAATCGAAATCTATACTAGCATTGCCTACTTAAACCGTTTAATATTCTTCGTCAGGCATATTCTAATTATACTTCACCTTTATAAATAATGTTTGGAAAATGTATCATAATCCATGAGTGTACCGTATTTGTCCTCCTTGTTATATAAAGCACTGCTTTGGAGTTGAAATATATATTAAAATCCCTTATTGAATTGTTTGCTATGATTGTTTTACAATCTTCGTCAGACATATTCTAACTGTGCTTCTGATTCGTAATACACTGTAGGGTTTGTGAGTTTCTTTCCAAATATGTAAGATATCGCGAAGCTAGTTTCAATTTTCGGGACTTATTTGTTGGCGCCAAACTTGTCGATAAATACTCTAAAATTGCAAACCTTGACGACTTTCAACATTTTATTCTAACCCTCCCCTTCCCAACTATCTGGCAATCCTATATTAAAATGCAACGAAAACGTGTTGACGCAAATTATGTCCACAAATTATGTCCATAAAAATGTACAAAATTATCTCGACAGAAAATACTGGCGTGAATGAAATATCACTCTAGTACTAAAAGATACAGCATATTCTTCACCCTTTAATTATCTATATATACTAATTAATTGCTTTCCTAGTATGTATAGGATTGAAAAATTTAATGTTAAATTAACTCATGTGACTTGTCGCATCTTCCGCCATATGTACTCGAAAGACGTTACCAGTTATGGCGTAAAAAAAGGAAAGCATAAATATTAGAACATTACCTGCGAATTAACAATAAGAGAAGCACACTGAATCTGTAGAACTGTAGTGTGTAAACCGAACTACCCTTTTTCAAAATTATTGAACTAAAACTAATAAAAATACAGCTTGCCTATTTTTTTTAGTTTTTAGTTCAGTCACTTTAGTAGATTCCAGTGTTTATGGAATGATGAGACATTCTTTGACAGAAGAACTTTATTCACACTCAAATTAAAATAATTAATCCTTTATGGTAGAATTTCGACCACTGGCAGACAACTAGTAACCATAAAACCTTTAGAGAAACTTTCCTTGTTTTCTCTAAACCAACTTTTTAAGTCTTTTTCTGCTCTTTTGCGGTAGTAAATCGATCTTTTTCTATTGCAGTCGGATAAATGTATCCAAACTTCATCAATTGTAACTACATATTTCCATTTTTCACCCGCCAAATAATTTTCATACAACATTTTACACATAGTCTTACAGAAAGATTTTTCGGCGTTAGCGGATGAACATTGCGGTTTTTTTTGCTTTGATTAACTTTAAATCGGATTTTATAATTTTGTTCGCAGTTTCTACAGAGATATTTAAAGATTTTGCGATAGTTCTTTGGGTAGTTTAATTTTTCTTTAAAACATGAGTTACGACTTTAGATTTAATAAAAGGTGTACATACCTTTGTTGGGCATGCATTTTTTGCCTTTTCCCCAGAGAAATATAAACTTTGACGTTTCTTTCCTTTCATAGTAATTATATCATTTATTTTACGTGTAGAAATATTAAAACTATGATTTTGACATCTTTTTTTAATAACTGAATAAGAGTATTTCACTTCGGATAGCGAAAAAATATAGCCTTCGATCCATTGTTTATTTTTCAGTGACATTTTAAAGCAAAGAATATTTTAATGCTGCAGACGATAAATAAGACTTATTAAAATTTGATGCAAATCACATATTTATTTTCAAATCAATATTTAACTTCATGGAGAAAATCAAAATCTTTACAAAAGCGTGTGAACACCTTCTGTACCTAAAAGCCATTTTTAAGGTTTTTTAGAATTCGCCCCCAAATAGGCGTATAGGGCCGAAACGTTCATCAACGTTCTTTTCACATTTCCCTTCATATCTCAGAGGACAAAAAGAGACAGCCATAAAATTCTTGATTTAAAATGCAACAGCAATACCTAAAAATGATTTTCAGGGTTTTTTAAAATTCGTACCCAAACGGGGATAAGGGTCTGAAAAGCTCTTTTCACAGTTCCTTTTATACAGCAGAGGAAAAAAGAGATAGCCTAAAATTCTTGGGTAAAGCATCGTGAACACAAATGCATAAAATTTATTTTCAGGCTTTAGAATTTGCATCGAAACGGGGATAAGAGGCCAAAAGGTTGTTTTCGAATTTGCTGTCCTATTTCAAAGGGAAATAAAGACATCCATAAAGGTTTGCTTTAAACTACAGCAAACACGAATGCCTAATAGTCATTTTCAGGGTTTTATAGAGTTCATATCCACTCTGTTATAATGTGCCAAAAGGTTATTTTCATATTCGAGGTTTTCATAATCAAGGTTTTATTTTCATATATCGAAGGAAAATGAAGATGACCATAAAAATATTGCATTAAATGTAAGAAACAAAATGTAACAAACACAAATTCATAAAACTCTTTTTCAAGATTTTTTAAGAATCCACCTTAATAGGGGGTAGTTGACCAAAAAAAGGTGTTTTTCACATATTTTTTAGCTCTCGAGTGCAGTTAATTTCATACAAAAAATTTTGTCAACCTGGTGAAAAGACGACTTACTTTTCAAGGGTTGCCAGATTAAATGTGAAAAGTCACCAAGGTTTGTCACTTTTTGGAGATTTATCGCGAAGTTTTTCATAAAAGTAAGTCACCAAAATTGGAGTCAGCTTGGCAATAACTTCCGTATTTTTCGAGAAATTGCCTAACCTCACTGTTAACTTTATTGGAATATTGGTGTCTATATTCGTGTAAATAAATTTAATTATAGTTAGAATATGCTTGGCGGGGATTTAAAATTGTTTTAGTAGGCGATTTTAATATAGATTTCAATTTTGAAGAAGTGTTTTATGGAACAAGAAAGACAAGTACGGCACACTCGCGGAATATGATGCACATTCTAAACAGTACTTTAAAAATCAAGTATAGTTAGAATATGCCTGGCAAATATTGTAAAACAGTTTTTGTAGGCGATTAAATATATAACCAAAACATGTTTATTAGCTATTTACTAATTATGCATTTGTATTTATTGTTTAACAATATCCATTCCGTGTGCAGAACGGGTGTTCAGCTAGTTTATATAAAATAAAACATTCGTTGATTAACTTTAATATGATCAATGGAATATTATACAATCTTAAGGGCATTACTTACCAGGTGAAATGCTCAAGAGATCTAAAATAACCCCGATTAAAACGGATGAATAAATTCACAATCCTCGTGTACCCTGGGGTACGATTCCTCACATAAGAGAGTCAGTGCTGCTATCTGTTGACACATAAAAGTACTAGCTGTAAACTTGTGCGTTTTTCCCCCACCTTGGCATCTTTTCCCGAATTACCTTACAGAAGAGTAGATTGTAACTGGTAAACTCAGTATGCAACGGTACATGTAGTTTCCATCTAAAAATTTATCTTGCGAACTTATTTAAAATCTTATAAAGTATCTTAAATTTTATTGACTATTCTGTAAATGTAATGAATTTTTTTACTAAATTTTTACTAATTTTTTTTACTAAATTTTGCTTTAAAGAGAAAATAAATCGCAATTTCACTGCAAACATATTCAAGGTTTGAACTTAATTCAAGTAGTTTTTTAAATTACATTCATTTAAAGTATTTCTGTTAAAATCTTTAATAAAAGAGAAGTTCAAATAAAACTTCTCTTCGATAAACTATCTTTCGAAAAATAAACTAAACAGCGGCAAATTTTTCATTTCAACTATGTTAGTTTAAACGCTTTATTTAAAATGTTTCGTACAAAATTAGATTGCTATGCTATAAATAAAAATATGATTCCTTATTTCATTTGAAAAATTCCGAGCAACAAGAAATATCTTTTTTCAATATTATTTTGAACTTAGGTAATAGTTAGGTAATCAAATCTCTCTCATTTTTCCTCTACAAAATTTCCTTAAACTTCCATAATTGTATTACATAATACATTAAGAAAACTTATGCTTTTTATCTCCCATACTAAAAGTGCTTTATTCATACATTTTCGGCATGCTATATATATTTCGTATTAAAATTTTATCTATAAAATACTCAAAATGTATAATCATTTTTAAAAAACTTCAAATATTCCTAATTATCTCATATTTAGACGTATCTATATTTTTACGCATTCAGGTATTTTCTTCCCTTTTACATATATATAATTTTTCAGACTTAAAAAGATACATCGTTTTAGATACATCGTTGAGATTACTGTTTGAAATCTTCAATTACTATATCAAATCAAAATGTTCAGCAGTTAATGGCATTTTCATTAAAGAGTGGAAAATAAACACATTGAATAATACAGTACAGTGACGCCTATCCGAACTGTTAGGATTCACCTTCATTCGGATAAACAAAAGTTCGGATGATTGGAAAGACAACTTAATGGATTCTTCTGACTATACTAAAACAGTTATACGCAAAAATTTACTTCACGCTTTATCATTCTCAGGACTGGCAGCTGTTAGTTATTGCATGTTTAATTTTTTATTTACCTTTTTTAAAGTCTTTTTCATTTTTATTATTTTTTATAACTTTTCTGTAAATTTAATTTTTGAAATCATTCACTAAATGTTAGATTAAAATTTAAACAAAAAAGCTTTCCTTTTTTTTCAGACGGAGCATTCTTTTCTAATACTCTTTTATCTAGAATCTCATCTGCAATTTATAAATCATATTTATATGCAGGATCATCTGCGTGACTATTTAGCCACTCATTAATTTAATTTTCTTCCTAATTTAGCCTTCTCGCCATCTGCATCGTCGTTTTCCATTCATTTGCATTTGGTGTTTTCATGGCCGGATTTTTCGAATCCATTATCAGTGTTTTCTTTATTTAAAATTTTATATTGAGAATTTTACTGAATTTCAGGAATCAACACCAATCATACAATAATTCTTTAAATCTAATCTTTTGGTATGTTGAGAATCGGGATCGTCTGTTTCTTCTGAAAAAAGCAGATGTTTTCTTATAATTTAGTTTCTGAAACGTCATTTGAATCTCTCTGTGATATTTTCATTTATGGGTTGTAATATAAATGTAACATTATGTGGCATGAACAATACCTGGAACTTTCCAGCATCAAATCCCTAAATAAAAAAAAGAGTTATAGATATATGGTGTTTGGATGATTGGAGGTTCAGTGAATTGGACTTCGGATAATCGGCTCTCTAGTGTTAGTCATTAACGTAACCAACATACGCCTCGTATTTATATATTTTCCTTTGCAAATTCAGATCCAGTGTAAACTTGAGCATAATCACTCTGCCGCGTCTATCCATGCAGACATGGAAAACTTTCAAAAGCTGTGTCAAAAAATAAGTATAAACACTTTACCATACGTGGTAGTAATTCATTGCTCTTTAAGTATAGTTTTCTGCAGCTTTCAAATAAGAAGCTTGTCGAAAGTCATAAAACTCTGGTGGCCAGTTTTTGTACCTTCCATGTTGAGCAGCGGGTGAGAAACCGCGAAGAGTTTTCGCGGGAAAAGTAAAACTTGTGACCAAGATCAGACGGAACCGCACATGGATGGAGGATCTGCAATAATCTTTTATTGGGATACGCTCCAAATCTGCAGAAAGTTGTAAAATTAACCCGTAAAATGTCATCTTCTCCCCATCCTTTGCTGCCATGCTTCCTCCACAGACTTCCAGCCCCAAACTTTAAAGCCTGTGCATAGGTCTGAGGAAGACGCAGAACAGCAGGGGCAAGGGAAAACTGTCCGCTGTAGCTTTAGAACTTTGCTACGACTTACGTTATCCACCGATAAAAGGTAATATCACACCATTCATCCGTTTGTGCCTATTTGTACTCTTTCGAACAATGGTATGCCCGAGTCTGGCTCGGAGGTGAAATTTCAATTTCATAATTGGAGCTATCACGTATGACTTAAAGTAAAGCCGAAGAAAGAAATTTTTCCTCGAGTTCACAAATTTCCATTGCTTCAAAACATTTCATATTCTGGGATGAACAGATATTAGTACAGAGGTAAGACTTCAGACTAGCACATATTTTTTAATACCTACTCCATCTGGCATGTAACATACTCAACATCTGATATTTCTTAAAGTTCACAGCACTTTAGCATTGAATTACATTTTGTTATTTCTGAGTGCCACATACTTTCGTACTTTTTGTACGACAAAATGTATACTGAGCAATTATGTTCACTTCTTTGAATGATTGGGCACACAGCTTATAAAAAATTCTCTAAATTTTTAGAACTACATTAATATTCTACTCTTCATTGAAATATCCCACCCCTCTAAGAAGACACATTGCATGCGTAGATTTCTCACCCAAAAAGTTTATACATCAATCTTTTTAAAATTAGAAAATCGGGGTAGTAAAATTACAGTAACTGTGTTGTTTAACTCGAATAATGTGACATTCAGGTTGAACTCTGCAAACCATTGCCATGTAGGCAACAGTGTAAAGACAGCTCACCAATTACAATGGTTAATACATATATTTCAAGTCCTAATTTATATTACGTAAGAATAAATCCTATTATTTTAAATTTATTCGTGATATCCAATTTAATTGCATTTTACAAGCAATTTTATTTAAATTTTGTTTCTATGTAAAATATATTACATCTGCTGTAATTTTGTTAGCGATAGAAACTACACTACATTAATGGAAATACATTTTCATTTATTCATTATTGAACTGTTATGAAAGTTTGAATTCAAAACAGCACTGTGTGAACGTGAAACGTATAAACAATAAATGACGCTTGAAACTTAGTTACCATGTAAAATTGAAACATGCTGCACTTAATAAAATAATAAATTTAAATTTAGAAGCTAAAATTAAATTAGACTAAACCTCGTGACTTTCAAATTATATTATACTTTTGTGTGTTTTGTCGAGAATAAGTGTGTTTCCCACTTTATTAATTTACTTTGCTACAGATAATTGTTTTATATTACAATGAACCACGAGCGAAATTTTTATCCAAATGAACCTGTATTAATATATATCTAAATAAAATATTTTCATATGCGCTATTCATATTAAACTAAATGTATAATTCAGTGTAACTTTTTATTTTTATGCATCCTTAAAAGATATTAACAAAAATCAACTTTAACAGTTTTATCTCTTAATCCTACATTTTTCATATTTCCAGGTAAAGCCATCATATTGTTTAGTTTCTGCATATTATTATAAAGAAAACGTTTTTTTTATGGAGACAAAATGCTGTTCCATAAAGTTGGACCACTACTAAAGAATCACTAGCCAAATAGAAATTAAGTGTACTGTATTGTAATTCGACAATTAAAATGTTTGTAACATCACAACTTTTTTGAAAATTTAAAATGCACATGACTCACTTAAGACTATATTATCTTGACTGCATCGCATTGAAATACAACAAAAATCTTTCGCATGATAAAATTTAAAAAAAGTTATCACACTGGAATTACAAAACATCTAAGAAATTTTTGTCTGTAGCATAAAAATCAATGTTTTCGACGATGAAGTACTGCCAAAAATCACAAAGTGCGTTGCACTAACATAATTCGAAGATTTTAAACAACTTGTTAAATTTGTAATCATAAAATTATAAAACTGAATTCCAAGTTTCTTTTTTTTTATGTGAAGTGAATTAAACAGAAAGGGTGGTCTCAGAGAGGATAAAACGTAAAAAATTATGTTCACTGGCTTCGAATGTGCACCCACATTTTTTGCTCACTAAAACACTCTCATCATTAATAGGTTTGAGCTCTCAATTTATTAGTAATATTGAATCGTATTGGGAGAGTGGTAAGAATTGGTGAGTTGATTTTCTCTTTGTAGGTCTAAATGTATATACTGATCTACTTTTATCTACCGAACAGCAAGGCGTGGTGGCATAAGCGAAAGAATACATGCTTAAATAAGGGAATGACCCCCCAGGTGTGCTGCAGTTCTACTAGCAACATTCTGAACATTCTTTCAACAATTTTTATGCAAGTCTATTGGGATTGGAGACCATAGCTGCTTGTTGCAAGAATGCTGTATATTTTCGATGTTGTTACCTGATCCGATAGTGTCACTCCAACTCGTGCCGCAGATGTTCTGTGGACTTTAGATCGGAACTCTGTGTAGTTCAGGTTTTGGGAATATCATTTGTAAATCACATAAAATTGCTTGTGCATAAGAAGAAACTGACTGTCTGAACTGACTGTGCAAAATGCTCGGTTTTCAATTTTACCAAGACTTATGAATGCCCAGTTATCACTGTAGAAATATTTAAAATATTACACGATTGATGAATAGGGGACGGAGCTCTATCGTAGTCTGGTTATCTTCAAATAACAACCAAATGCTTTAGATTGTGAAAATCAAGTCAACCGTCTTTTACGAAATCATTACATCACAAATCAAATACTTCTTCAAATTTTAGCTTTATGAGACAGAAAGACAACAGTGATACTTTTTTAGCACATTTACTTTTAATTTTAGCCTAGTCATGCAGCAAAACATTGAAATAATTTCTTTCTTTAAAGAAGATTAGATTACAATTCAATTGTAAAAACTGTTCAAGTAAAGGAATTCTGAAAATATTTCGGATTTTTTTTATGTTATTATTATTATTTGTTATACAGCATGTTTTTAGCATTTTTACTATGTTAAAAGAATTTATATTTAAGTACATGTGACAGAATTAATTTAAAAACATCGTTGATTAATTATTCCTATTATTCTGAAAATAATTTTCTCTTAACAGGGGAATGTTATTGCATGAAATAAAAAATAAGTAAAAACTAACATTTGAACTCATAGAAAGCACTACAACAAACAAAATGAAATGTAAATTTCTAAAAAAATATTTAATTGAAAGCTTTAGAAATAGCAAAGACGTTGCACTTGAACTTCTTTGCAAATGCAAAAAATAGCAAATTAAATTTAGAATCTTTGCGTCGGCAGAAATTGCGTTTAGAAATTTTTATTTTAATCTCATAGTAAAAGAAAATTATAATACTTATTCAACAACTTGAGTAAGAAATATCTTACGACTAAAATTCATTTTTTCTGATTAGCTGATATATTTATTAATTTATAAAAGTAGGTTGAAATAGAAGAAATATAGTCGAGGTAACCTAAAATGTAGTAACATAGCATAAGATAAAGAATAGAATGTGAAATAAGAGAATTGCTCTTGTCACTTTACAATTGCCGATCTGTTTTGATAATCCTAACGCAAATGTTATTATTCTAATTAAATAAAAGCATATGTTTTTTATGTAATAAATGTTAATGTAGTGTCGATGCATGCTGAGTGTATGTAAATCATTAATGTTCCGGTTTTAATTAGTGTAGGCTAATTATTAATCCTCTGTGACATATTTTCTTATCCTTACTTTATTTAGTTTTCGTGAAATATGTCGTCAATGGCCACGCTATGATAATTTCTCTGCCTCAAGCTTGGTTTAACCTTTCAGCAAACGTCGAATGTTTTTCACTCGTAATAACACATAAATAACAGTTTACGTCAGTTATGATGTTGCTGCAAACGTAAAATATTTTATAAATAAAGGAGAAAATTAGAAAAACAGGTATGTGCAACAATAATAGGAATTATATTTTAGGTATATTTAACAGTTTTTTTTATATGCAAAGCCCAGGTGTCTTGCAAAATCTCGTCCACACTACACTGGTAATTTTAAGGTTTTAATACACAACAGAATTTTATAAAAAAATTACAAAATCATTTCTTTTCACTCAGTGAGGATTTTTGTTTCTGTTCAATACACCACAATACGGTTGAAATAGACGAGATGATGTCAGCTTAAAATTTTTAGAACAACGAAAAACTTAATGCATAATTAAAGCAAAAACACATTCCCGAAGCGAGCCAAAGCATCTCTGTCTGGCATAAAATTTTATGTTTGCATTTCTTTTGGCTATGTGGGTGAGTGGTAATCCATACCTTATCAGATTAAACTGGCTTGATTTACTCAATCACTGATCTGTGAAAAACTTGAGTTTATCTTTAAGTGAGTTTAACATCATTACGATCTCCAACTTATCCTACTATATAGTTAAGCTAATCACTGACTCACTGGCTCGCTGATTTACTGATTCAGTCACAATTTCGGGTAACCACTCCAAGATTAAACTTTTACCATCATTACTCCCAAAAGATTAAAAAGTTAAACAGAAAAAGCGCAGTAAGATCAACACCGTTTGTGCGATCCGCTGGAACGTTTTCCTAATTATTAACGAAAATATAGAAAACAATCTGTGCTACTTTAAAAAACTAAAGATCCACCTGTTCCCTAATTTTTTCAGCGATTTTTCTCTATTTTCAGTTCCATGTTATTTCCGAGGGTAAAAAGAAATTCATTATTTGCGAGAAAAAAATAGCTGTCGCAAGTGGCAATTACAGCATATTAAAATGACGGCTTTGAAGGGAAAATTGCGATTCCAATTCGTTTAAAATAGTTTTTCTAGATTACGAAGTTCTTTTTTCAAAATTATTTCGTCTGCATAACACATTCATATAAGAGGGGATGCCTTCAGTGCAACGAAATCTTTCGAATGAGAAAAGTTTTCGCTCGTGTTTAGAAGAAAATAAAGTTCCAATTTTGGCATATAATAAAAACTGAATATGAAATTATATATTTTAAGTGGACCAAGATTAAATATATTGAGTATAGACATGCCCTTTGTAATTGCCTCCACAGCGAGCTTTATCTTTTAGTTTAGTCTAATTAGCTAATTTCTTTAAACAACAGAGTGATCTCAGGTACAAAGTCATTGCTGGCAACTATGCTACAGAAATTTTGCTCAATAATATCTGTAGTACATAATTCTCGACGAAAGATCAAGTAAGCAACAGTATGATCTGTGGATTCACATCTTGTAGTATATCAGTAACGAATCTAAGCACCGGAAATTTTTCCCTCCAGATCGTCCCCTACTCGGTTGTCTGTTATCTTTTTATGTCAGACAATTGAATTAAATTTTTTGCAGAACTTCTTTTGCACCTAGAACAGGGAAACATAAAAAGCAAATAAGTATTTTCGTAATGATATTCCAAACTTGTAAAGGATTAATACGATTTAATATTTTTTTAATTACACTATTTTTTTAATATTTTGATTATATTTAATTTTAAATCAAAGCCAAAGTGGACATCGTCAACGTCTCAGATGAGTTTTTTTTAAATCTATTTATTCAACTCTATTAAATTTCCATATGCCCTGCATTTGGGAAGTTGTTATTTTAAAATCCAGTGGTTACAAAATAGGCAACAAAAATAGGCATGCATAGGAGTTAAGGTTTTTTTTTTTCAAAACTTTATTTTTTTATAAACCACTGTAGCAATCACAATGCCAATTTCCGAGCTCTCTGCAGCTGTATTAAGTTTCTTAAAAAGTAATCGGCTAACTTGATGACTAAACACTCAATCAATTCGAATTCAAAAATTATTTGCACATTCAGTTTAAAATACATTTTTGCCATTTTCTGTATTTTTATCGTTATTGGAAAACGAAAAGCAATTTCTTATCGATTTTCTTTTGATAATGTGATTGATTTCTTTTGATAATCTGATTGATTCTTTTTGATAATCAAAGCATCTTCAACTGAAGATAAAATAAAAATCCAAAAAGTTTCTATCCCAGATTCACCAGCCATTTATGTCACAGAATTTTTACTCAAATGCGTAATTTTTTTCAGTAATTATATATTACGGCTATTCTTCTAGGAAAACATGCAACTTTTGAACAGCTTTTTAAAAATTCAATCGCACTAGAAACCCGAAAAAATTTAGAAGTCTCTTTATGAGCTGTACTGTGAGCTGCAACAAACAATGAACTCATTTGAGTTTCGAAACAAGGACAAAATGCTAAACATATGTAATTTCGCAATATTTCTCAAAACAGATAACATTTCAGCAAATTTTGCGTGTATGACTGTCATCTGAAAGTTGCATAAGACATACAGGTTGACTGTTAATATTAGTTTGAAGACGTAAAAACTCATCAGAAGGTTGACGGAAAAAAAGGAAGAAAATCTGAAACCCTTTCAGATTTTAAATACACGCTAAATTGCTATATATATATATATCTCCTGAGGAAATCTCCTCAGTATATTTTTTTAAAATAATTTATCCGGAATTTTTCTTAAAACCGTGTGATAAAAACAAAAATATTTTGCACGTGTGGTTTCGTCGCCAAAAGGGCGATGTCTGCATCGTTTCTGGTTGCCTTTTCGGCGTTTTTTTTATGTTCTGTCGGAGCGGGATTTTCATATGAGAGAGGTGTGCACTTCGGTTTTGAGAAGGAATTTTTAGCTTCGTGATGATTTTGATTATAAATTATGATATATACAGTGAAACCTGTTTTTAAAGACCACCACTGGGACCAAGAAAACGTGGTCTTTAAGGAGGGGCGGTCTTTGAATTCAGGTAATACGATACATTTTGACAAAATTTTAAGTGTACTTAATTTTATCAATAGAACTGGGATTTGTTTGATAATTACTTTATTATCACTGAAACGGTTTTTATATAGATATAATATAATAAAAAGCATGTATGTACTTACTTTTTTATAATACGTAGAGAAAGACAGCGAGATTTATATATATTTTAATAAATGAAATTAGAATATGTTCAAATTAAAAAAAAATTGAAAAATATAAAATTTTGTGTTAAATTTTCCGTGCTTGGTTCTCGCCAGTATCGGCATCGCTCATTGGTCGGAACAATGACGTCATTCTCGGTAGTATTTTCCTACGGTGCGCAGATTTTGTGATGGAATTAGTTTTCGAAGAAATATTTTAAAAGAAGAAATTGTGCTGAACGATTCACTGTAATGCATAAAATTCTATTTTCATCAAATGCATAAAATGCATAAAATTCTATTTTCAATAAATATCCTCCAAGAAGCAGTAACACAAGTAACTGCGTGCATGCCGCTATTGCGTTGCGTTGTAGTTGAGTTGTAACACAGCTTCTTGTCACTAAATAATAAACTGTCTCCATGGATTATTTAGTGACTGGAAGCTGTGTTACAACTCAACTAAACACGTGTCAACTTTCGTTTTCATCATACCGCGTGATTGCTGATCATCCGAATAACGAACTTAGTCAAATAGGGGAAAATTAAGAATTTTTTTTAAGAATTCGCGGTCGTTAAAATAGGATTTTAGATAAATTTGTTTCTTATACATAGTGGTCGTTGGTCGCGTCAGGCAAGTGGTCGTTCAATAAGGAAAATAAACCATTATTTATAATTATATGGTACTCGGGACCGCTAAAACATTGTCGACAAGACCAGGTGGTCGTTAAATACGGGGGTCGTTCAACACAGGTTTTACTGTATATATAGAAATACTGAAGTCAACTGAGAATAAGTATTCTCGAGGGTCTCTACTTAAAAATTGGTGTGATGGTAAATTTCTTGTCCCTGTTATGAAAAATAAAGGATAAAACGTCTCACATTGGATTTATATTTTTGCCGTGATGTACTTCATGCTTTCCCCCCCAGGAGCAGGTGGTGTGGCGGTAAGACAATTATCGTTTTCAATTTTAATATATATTAATTATACCAGCATGCATCTTGACTACAGTTCGGACCTGGCATTCCCATTTGGGATATTGCGAACACTGTTTCTTTTTGCTGTGTACAAGCCACTATTTAAATACCGTGAGTATATGTATTCTGTTTATATTTTTGAGAACAACAATTAACAAAAAAGAATTTCTTTAGGACAAATGGTGCCTCACCAATTCTTGATGCATAACGGTTAATGCTAATTGATAATATGTGAAGATAATTTTAAGTGCATACATAAGGAAAATAATAATTAGAAAAATAGCAATAATAAGAAAAATTAACATTTACAGAAATTTTTTTTAAAAATAGCCAACATCATGGAAACGTCCAACAAAGTTTCCATAAACATAAATTCTTATGATGGGGACCCTACTCTATTTGATTTCTTTGCCGAGCAAATAAAATCGGTATGTACTCTCAATAAATTATCAAATGAAGCTGCTCTCATGTTCGTGAAGTCAAAACTCACAGGAGTAGCATTAAGATTGTACATTGAATCACCTACTTTGAAAGATGTTAAAACGTACACGGAATTACTAACTGAGTTGAAAAAATTTTTCATTTCCCCTGCACAGTCTTCTGCTGTACAAGAACTAAAAACAATAACAATGCTTCCTAATGAGAACATTCCTTCAATTGCTCACAGAATAGCAAAACTGACTAAACAGGTGTATCCGAATTTGACAGATAATGCTTCTTTACAGCAAATAATGCTGGTGTCTTTAATGCAAGCTGTTCCGAATTCCATCAAGGTAAAGTTGGTTGAAAAACAATGCAAAACCTTTGATGAGGCTGTAACACATGCAAAAGCTCTGTTTGAACAATATTCGAGACACAATATTTTAAACTACCTTGTCGAGAATCAATCACAAAATTTTGCGGATGATCTTTCATTACTGAAAGAGCAAGTAAATTTAATAAAAACCAAAAATGAAAATGTACAAGCTAATAAACACACTAGTAAGGAAGGTTACAGGAATTCGAACAAAAATTTCTTCAATAAAAATCGCTACAACAATGTGACATCTCACAGGCAACACTCTAAAATGAATGCAAAGTACTTTGGTTCCAATAGCCAAGATAAGCAAACCGTTGTGTGTGCATATTGCGATCGCAAGGGACACACAGCAAAGTATTGCCGGATAGTCAAACGCGACAAACAATTTGATAGACACAGGAACATTTATACTAGACACAGTCAAGTAGTCAATCCTTCTAGACAAGGGGAACAAGGGCGTGCTCGAGAACAACATTGCTACTGTCTTCAGCCTACGATAGCGCCAGCTGCTCCAGCAACAACTCATAATAATGAAACATGTTTAAATAATTGCAATATATCATCTAGCTTGCATGGCTGTGCTCGTAACTGTGCATCAGAGAACCTTCACCCAAACTTCCTGTGAGAAGCGGAAATTCAGGGCCGTCCGCTTCTCATGAATTTAGTGCCCCTAGTTTTGTTTCATCACAATTTCTGGAAAATCGAGTTCCTCCTGATATACAACAGAGAAGTACACAGAATCATACATACAATAAAAATGCTTCCACACAAACATTCTTTGAAAATGATGATCATGTTGTAACACAAGAACATATAGCTTCACAGGTAGAGATTCAAGACACGTCAGCAACAAAAGCTATTCAAACAAGCAACCTAACTCATTCTGACACTTTTCAAGAATTTGTGTTTTCAGTCAATCAAGCTCACAATCCTTTACCTGTAATTGATATAATTTTAGTCAAGTTAAATTTTCCATTTTTGATTGACTCAGGATCCTCCATCTGCATAATGGACACTGAATTTTTTCACTCCATAAAATCTTTCACAAAATATAAGTTTTTGGCCAGAACAGTTACAATTTCCACCATAAACTCTGATGTCAAGTTTTCTGGATGTGTAGACATTTCTTTTAGAATAAACAATATTCACTTTAGACATAATTTTTTCCTGGTCAGGATGCCCCATAACTCGCCATTCAGAGGAATTTTGGGCACCGACTTTTTGAAGAAAGAATCCATTATTGTAGATTTCAACACAAATACAGTGAAAGTTAAAAACCTAAAAATTCCTTTTGTGTCTTCTGTTCAGTCTCAAGAAAAACTTCTTAATAATATTGAAAATAGGGAAATCTCTATAACGGAGATTTCTGAAGGGACTTGTCCGTCAAATAGA
Organism: Cheiracanthium punctorium; assembly: GCA_038373885.1. Classification (NCBI taxonomy): domain Eukaryota; kingdom Metazoa; phylum Arthropoda; class Arachnida; order Araneae; family Cheiracanthiidae; genus Cheiracanthium; species Cheiracanthium punctorium. The sequence goes on from JAWZYV010011642.1 coordinate 934,624, forward strand.
CATGCAAATGACTCAGAAAATGGCGTATCCCTGTCAGTAACTGAAAACAATTCCAGCAAGAATTCAAACACAGTAAAAGTTTGCAGAAAAACAGTCATCCCTCCAAAGGAACAAAAGTACATAGAAGTCCGTATGCAAATGCATGGTAATTTTAAAGACTTTCTTTTTGAACCTTTCCACAGAATCAAAAACACAAAAACAAACACATCACTACATTCAGTTCCTGAAGTAAATGAAGAAATGTCAAATGTCAAGTGCAAAAGCACGCATAGTGGTCAAATTTCACAAAGTGATAAAAGAACGCATAAGGGCAAAAACGAAATAAGTTTCCATATTTTGGTTGAGAATTTGTCAGATAAACCAGTTCACATCAACAAAAACTCAGCAATAGGTGAATATTTTGAAATTGATGGTATAAGTGAAATTGATGAAGATAACCAAAACACAAATGTAGAACAAATTCATTTAATACAAGCAGATGATCAAATCAAAAATATTAGAGAACAAGAATTTAACCTACAAAATTTTAATATAAAACACTTAATAGGTCATGAACGTCAGGAATTTGAGGAGCTACTTACAAAATACAAACAGGTCTTTGCTACTTCCCTAAAAGCTATGGGACATACTGATCTGGTGATACCAAAGTTATCATTTACGAGTGAATATCCTCGTCGATCACCACCCTTTCCCATTCCTCAGATTTTGCTGAAGGAAACGAAAGAACAACTTGATGAGATGCTGGAAGCTGGAATCATCTCCAAGACCATTTCAGATTGGTCTAGCCCTTTATTGCTCGTCAAAAAAAAGTTAGGTCCTGATGGAAAACAGAAATATCGTCTAGCACTTGACCTGCGGCTAATAAACACAATAATCACACAAAGTGCATACCCGCTTCCCAAAATTGCAGACGTAATAAACAACATATCACAATACCAGTATTTCTCCAACTTAGATTTGCAGTCTGCTTACCATCAAATTGCATTGCCCGAGGAGTACAGGCCAGTGTTGTCATTTAACACTCCTTTTGGTGCCTATTGCTATAATAGGTTAGTTTTCGGCCTCAAGAACTCTGCGTCAATTTTTCAACATTTAATTGATAAAATCATTGATGAGATAAATATTCCAGGCATCCTAGCATATCAAGACGACATAGTTGTCGCTGCTAACACTTTTGAAGAATCTGTTGAAAAACTATCTAAATTGTTTGAGTGTTTCCAAAAGTATAATTTAACTTTGTCTCCAGCTAAGTGCAATTTTCATAACACAAGCATTAACTATTTAGGTTTTGAAATATCTAAACACATTGTTAAACCGATCAAGCAAAACATCACAAAAATTACTGGATTTCCTATTCCAGATACAAAAAGAAGACTAAAAAAATTCATTGGCTTATGCGGTTTTTATCGACATCTTATTCCAAAATTTGCCCAATTGACAGCAGATCTCAATGACCTTACTACCCCTAAAGCACAGTTCAAGCTAACAGAAAAACATAAGGAATCATTTAGCAAATTGCAGGAGATATTCTTTAAAGAACCATTTCTTAGACAACCCAACTGGCAAGAGAAGTTCTACCTTAACACTGATGCTTCAACCTCTGCCATTTCGGCATGTTTGTTGCAGAAGTTTGATGGTGAATTGCTTCCCGTCTCGTACTTTTCTAAAACTTTAAACAAACACGAAAAGAATTACCCAGCCATTAAACTGGAACTTATGGCCATAGTCAAAGGAGTTCAAGCGTTTAAATATTATCTCTTCAACAGAGAATTTGTTGTACTCAGTGATAGCGAACCACTTAAGCACTACAAGAGGATTTCTTCTCCTACCGACCTTACAACTCGTTGGTTGTTAGCCCTCAGTGAATATAACTTCACATTTCAGCATATTGCTGGACAGAAAAATGTCCTCGCTGATTATTTCTCCAGAATTCCCGTGGAGTTACCGAAGAAAGATGTCGTAACAGAACCTAACCTTTTAAAGTCAAATGAAATTTTACCTGTTGAGGAAATTTCTCACTCTCAAAAGGAGTTCTGCAATCAAATGTCACATACTGCGAACACAAAGGATCCGTTGCTAGAAATCTCGACCCAGACTTTCCTACATGAACAACTAAATGATCCTGAACTGGGAAAAATATACAACAACATTAAAATGGGAAAACAGTTGAAGAGACATCAGGACTTTCAGATTTCTCCAAAGAATCAACTTCTCTACAAAAACATAAAAATCAATCACTCGGAGCAGTGCAAATCCTTTGCACCAAGACTAGTCGTTCCAAAGTCACTCATTCCAAAAGTTCTCAGAATAACTCACATTGGGCATCTGGGAATTGCCAAAACTTACGCACTACTTCAAGAGAGATATTTTTGGAGAGGAGCATATCAGGATACTAAACAGTATGTTGAGTCTTGCACTATTTGCCTCCAATCGAAACCACAGAAGATTCCACAAGCACCGTTTCAAGATACATTTGTACCAAGTCATCCAGGAGAAATGATCTCTATGGACCTAGTTGGCCCCTTTAAAAACAAGATGTACGTATTAACAGTAATTGACATTTTCTCAAGACACATGGAACTGTATCCACTGAAAAATATCACTGCAGCAACAGTTTCAGAAAAATTTTTAAAATATATATCTACACATGGGCGACCAGCACAGGTTTTATGCGATTTGGGAAACCAATTTACTGCAGAGATTTTCAAATTCGTGAACAAAGTGTTGCAAATCAATCTTATGCACACCAGTGTAGCACACCCACAGGCGAATGGAATTTCAGAACGCATCAACACCAGTATTAAATCCACTATCAATGCTCTGCAGCTTGAAGGCCATTCTTTTCTTCATGCCATTGATCTACACAAAGCAATTTATAATGCTTCAAAACATCCAGCAACAGGATTTTCACCTAACAACATTCATTTTGCCCGTGACCTTTCTTTGTTCACTGACACCCTGGACCTGACTCAAACCCCAAAGAATAATACCTCTGATTACAAGATGTTCCAAATTTTAGAGGCCATAGAGAGCATATATCGCTTCGTCTTTAACAATCTGAAGGTTTCCCAAGAGCTAAACAAGGCACGTCAGAATTCAAGCAATAAGCTCAGGATGTTCAACAAGGGTGATATAATATACATCAAAACACCGGCTGCTTTCAAACATAAATTGGACGGTCTATTTAAAATCATAAAAAAATTAGGCCCAGTTAATTATCTAGTACAAAGGGATGGAAACCCCAATTATAGAAAGTTTGTTGTACACACTAACAGGATTGTTCTATCTAAGCCCAGACCAGATAGACTCATTGAGTCTACCGTGGGAACTTATGGTTCTCATCATCAAATTACAAAAAAAATTAATCCAGTCTCTTTCCAGCAGAGTGTCTACCCTTTTCCTGTAGGAGATGCTCCAGGTGTGGGAAATCAAACTCCAACGCCAGAGGCCCTTCCTAGCCTGTTGCACCATGTCCCTGTTGCTCCATCCGAGGATGATGTCAATCAGGAGGTAATCGTCTACGATCATGGGAAGGATGACGAGACTCCCTGGCATGCTCCCAACCTTTCTAATGAGATTTCAGGTGATGAAGCACGTTCCTCAACTTTTACCCGGAGGATACCCTCTACCTCTCCAGGAAATCGTCCTGTAACACCTTCTGCAGATTCCCCACTGGGTGAGAGGAGGCTCATATCCTCTCGATCTCCTGTTCCGACCCTGTCTACTGCCTCTGCAACAAATGTTTCTAAGAATAGGTCCATACCCTCTCTCACAGACCTTGAAGTTATGGCATCATCTCCTCCTCCTGGCCTCACAGGGATGGCAGACCCTGTTCCAAATACCAGCGGCTCTCCTGCCTTCACCAAGGTGACCACTGCACCCTCGACTCCTGTGTGTGGTGTTGTTCCTCCTGTCCCTGATGTGCCAATAACTCCCAAACACCGATTAAAGGGTAGCAGTCGGTACAACCTGCGTCCTCGCCATTAATTTGAACTATTACTTTTCTGAATAGAACTCTGATAACTTTTTACCTTTATGTTGTGCAAATTTTTCTCACACATTGATATTATATGCACTGAACTTTACACAGACAGATAAACTTTTTTCTAGCCATCATACATCTATACTTCTTTTGCATATATATTATTTCTCAAGTGTTGATATAAAATGTTTTTCTATTGTGTATAACGTGACAACTTAGTATTTTAATTATGATGTTTGTATCTTGAGTATTATGTTTCTATTTTGATTATGATATTTTGTATTCGGTATATTGATTTTTCTCAGATGTTGATAATACTAATATTCATATTAATATGCAAATTTTGCTGTATGGAAGTAAGGTATTAAGGTGGTTTTACTTACAGGTCTTTACAGTATGTTGTATTATTAAGACAGGTGTGAAAATTTTTCTGCTGGCAGAAAATTTCTTTCATGTGTGTCTGATTAATATTTCTCTTCACTTCTTTCCTTCTCTCTCCTCTTGTGGCCTGATCAACCACAAGCTCTGTTACTCTGTTCTTTTTAATCATCTGTTTACAAACTCAAAGAATTACCTTGATTTGTTTACTACAATATAATAGTATTATGGTTTATCAACAATGAGTGCTATGCTTATGTGTGAACATTTTTTTCCTTCTATGTATAATTTTTCTTGGTGTTTTACATTTTGAGTGCATTCACAAGGTATATATTTTATCATGAGATTTTGGATTTTTGGTTGCTTTCAAATTTAAAAAAAAAGGGGAATATTTTTGGGTTGTGAATGAAACTTTATGCAAATATACATTTTTTTCCTTTTGTGTAGTTGGCCAACTAACATTGTGTACTTATCATATTTTTTTACATAACCAAGAACTTTTTGTATCTTTGTGTGATGGGTACTTTAGAAAATCATGTCTTCTGTAAGAATGAGGGAGTTATGATGTGCAAACTTGTAAGGGTAAGGTGCTCCTTTTGTTTTGTGTGAAGTTTACATAATGTGTTTAACATTTCAGTGAAAATTTCATTGTTGCATTGAATTTATGTGCCAGACTTTGTTCTAGAGACCTTGGGAACTTGATCTCAGTTTTTTTTTTGTGTAGCGAAGGGGAGTATATCCTGAGGAAATCTCCTCAGTATATTTTTTAAAATAATTTATCCGGAATTTTTCTTAAAACCGTGTGATAAAAACAAAAATATTTTGCACGTGTGGTTTCGTCGCCAAAAGGGCGATGTCTGCATCGTTTCTGGTTGCCTTTTCGGCGTTTTTTTTTATGTTCTGTCGCAGCGGGTTTTTCAATATGAGAGAGGTGTGCACTTCGGTTTTGAGAAGGAATTTTTAGCTTCGTGATGTTTTTGATTATAAATTGTGATATATATATATAGAAATACTGAAGTCAACTGAGAATAAGTATTCTCGAGGGTCTCTACTTAAAAATTGGTGTGATGGTAAATTTCTTGTGCCTGTTATGAAAAATAAAGGGTAAAATGTCTCACATTGGATTTATATTTTTGCCGTGATGTACTTCATGCTTTCCCCCCAGGAGCAGGTGGTGTGGCGGTAAGACAATTATCGTTTTCAATTTTAATATATATTAATTATACCAGCATGCATCTTGATTAAAGTTCGGACCTGGCATTCCCATTTGGGATATTGCGAACACTGTTTCTTTTTGCTGTGTACTAGCCACTATTTAAATACCGTGAGTATATGTATTCTGTTTATATTTTTGAGAACAACAATTTTCAAAAAGAATTCTTTAGGACAATATATATATATATATATATATATAAAGCGTATCACAATTTATGCGTCGTCCCTATTTTTCTTCCTTATTCCATTAAGTTGGAAAATGCATCATTATTCATGAGTGTGCCGTATTTTTCTTCCTTGTTCTATAAAACACATCTTTGGAATCGAAATTTATTTTAAAATCGTCTACTAAAACTATTTTAAAATCTTCGCCAAGTATACTCCAACTATACTTTACCGTTTTAAATATTGTTTCGAATATGCATGTTAATCCATGAGTATACGGTGTTTGTCTTTCTCGGGTTGATTCCTATTTTAACGCCCCTACTATCGCCAAGGTGGCGATAATTAAATATATTCAGTACCATGACAATTTTTTTGTATTTACGTGGCAACCGTAATTTAGAATTAAAATGGCGATTTAGAAAAACAGCATTACAGCATTCCGTTACATTTTTATTTATTTTGGGTTGCCAATCAATATAGTTTTAATAATTAAGTATCTTCAAGTTCCTTAACTAGTGCGTTTATTGTTAAATCGTTCGCTTTACTTTTCATCTTGTTCTTTTGGGAGCGTTGAAACTTGTGCATAACTCCTAGAGACCCATGATTGCAAAGCTCGCCTGCGATTTTTTAGATTGATGAGAGTGGGAGCGTTAAAATACCTCTTGACTGGTAACCGTTGCAAAAATAATTCCATCATCGTGTACCTCGTACATTGAGGCTTTCAGCACGGTGTTTCTTGGTACGTAGCAATTCTGTTGGATTACGCGAACCTAATTCCTCGTCTAGCAGTAGATGCCGAATATCTTGCTGAGAGCTTTCTCCTGAGCGATTTATGACCTCCGTTTTCAATTGCGTATACGGGTCACTGCCATTTGGTTTTATAAAGATATCTCGAACTAAAGATATAATATCTGGAGGTAGGTGAGAGACTACATAGTTCTATTTCGTGATTGATTAAGTCATTGGCTGTTGTTTTGCCAACGCAAAAGTGCTTTCACATATAATAAACCATAGGGCAGGATCTGACCAATTAAAATTGAGTATTTGAATCGCATTTGTATCTGTCATTTTGATAGTGCAGATTATTTTCCTCAATATAAAATCTCTGCGAAGAAATAGCACATAAAACTAGCACAGTACCATTAAACAATGTTCATTTTCGGGTCACCAATGAAGTGAGAAAAACTCATCACAAGGTTGACGAAATAAAGAAACATATTAACTGAGTTAAATGCATGCGATAATATCCCTCCATTTTATTCACAGCCATTTTTATATATAAAAAAATTACATAATTAACAGAATGATAACAGAAATCTCGTTGCCTGGAGATATTTTTTAATGTGTTGTCACATATTCATTGAAAGCATTTCATTCTGTAGAGTAAAAAAAAAAAAAAAAAAAAAATATTAATGAAAATCCAAAATTATGCGTTACCGTAAGTTTATGGTACATTTAGTGAAGAAGCATTATTAATTTTTTCGAGTGCTCAACATCATTAGATTTTAAAAAAAGTATTATTCAAAATTCCTGTGACGCCTATCACTTGGCAAACTGAATAGACTCTCTTTATTCAGTTCTCTATCTCTCTCTGTTGGGCAAAACTTTAAGGGGTGTTAGGGCACACAATCAGGAATCTGGGGTGAAAAACGCAGTTTTAACTTACCCGGTAATAATCACTTTTGGGAAAGCATTGAAGTGTCCGTCTAATTTCTTAACCAAGTTTCATAAACAATAGGCTCGTCTCCGAAAATTTCATTCATGAAGTAAAATAAACTTTTTAAACTATCCATTTTAGTCTTCTGTTTTCGGAGAAAAATACATTAGTTTCTGGCGAAATAATGGTGGGAAAGCGCACTTTTTTTTCAGCACTTTTTTTTCCGAAATGATTATTAACAGCTATAGGAAGACGAGGTTGCTGACCCCACATTGCTATGTGATTCTGATTCCTTATTAAGTGCCCTATCACCCCTTAAAGTTTTGCCCAAGAGTTTAGATTCACCCTGTATATATGGATGAATCATAATCAGGAGCTCCCTTCGCCCAGACCTAGAAGAATTACAATATTACAAGAAAATAAAAAACAATATATTCATATCCAAAACATCCATCAGAAAAAAAAAATCGCATCAATGCTGCTATTGCCTCTTTATACAATTATTGGATTGTTCGGAAGGTAATTTCGTTTTTTTTTTCCCATCAGAGGACATAACTGTATTTTTCCACAGCGAACTTCACATTCAAGCCGCATAATGATTATATTCTGACAGTTTATACAGCATGCTTGCCTGCGAAAGAACTTCGATTGATTCTGAGCAGAAGTTTTTGGTTGGTACACTTTCAAATATGGAAACTCAAAAGCTGCATTTTTGACATGTTTTGCTTTTTCTCTGTCAAAAAGGTAAAAATACTGTTTAAGAAAGAAAAAAAAATGGTCCGATGTGTGTGAAGAAGATGTATTAAGGCTGTAGTTCGAAGAAAATAACCCTGTATTTGGCTCTGGTACACAAATTGAAATAAACTAATAGCACCAAGGTCTCGAAAAAATTCAAGATGATTCTTTATAAGCTGCATTAGATATTTTGATAAGCTAAAAAGCAGTGCCTTTTGTTAAACTTTTAGAAAAAATTCTAAAGTATAGAACTGCACTGTAAATTTTTGTAAAAGTTATGTTTTACAAAATTTTCGATTTTAAGAATTTTTTCTAAAAGTTTTGTAACTGATACAGGCTTATCGTTTATTTCAGTATGTAGTAAAGCTTGTAAAGAGCCAGTCACAAAATTTTGAATTACCTGGCATAATTAGTTTATGTGTACTTATGTACTACAATGGCATTATTTTTTTAAACTACACCGTTAAGAAAACGACAGTGCAAAAACTGGTTTTCAAAATTTTGATCCGGCAATTTTGATGTAGAAGATGCACCACCTTTTGAAAGGCCAATTGAAGCTAATGAAGACAAAATAAAGGCATTGATGAAATAACAACTCGTGAACATTCATGAACCCGGCGAATAACAACTTGTGATATCGCTGAAAGATTAAATTGATCGATTTCGACCATTCATGATCATTTGAAACGCCTCAAAGCTTGACATATGGGTTCCTCGTATTCTTAAAAGACGAAAGGAGTTTCCGAACAACCCAATACATAACGAGCTGTAGACCTGACAGCAGTCTTGTAAAGATGCGATACCAGAAATTCTCCCTTCCATGAATATTGCTTGTTTTTGCAATTGCTCCTTAAATGTTCCGCTGGATCGCTGCAACGCATTCTAGAGCAACGGCAGGAATCATCTATGGACATAGTGAAGTGCAGTCTTGCCTTTGACTCTGATGAGTTAAATCAAGCAAGCCATTGAAGTCCACTTTTATCACTTATCGTTGCTGCACTTATAAGAATAATCTGTGAAAATTATTTTGTTAGGCCTTTAAAGGAAAAAAAAATGATTTAAGCGTTACAAATTATTGTTATCATAGTGTTTATTAATTTAAATAAACATTTTTATTTTATTTATTTATTTATTTATTGCATATTTGTATTTCTAAAAAGGCAGTCCGTTATTTATCATTTTGTTTTCTCTTGTAAAAGAGCAATCAATACCTTGTAGACAATCTTCAGTTGAGTACATATCAAAAGCATTACACATTTTGTTGTAACTAATGCAATTTACGGAAGCTGCAGGCTAACAGTAAGGAATAACACTTCTCCAATGTGTAGAGAAGTGACAAAAGTCTTCCAGAACTAACAACGTAGCTTATAACACCGCACATGACCAATTTTTAACATATCGTTTTTATCTAGCGTGGTTTTGCTTGTTTAGTATAGCGATACATGAATTCAGATCCACAGCTTACATGAAATTAATTACACAAAACATGAGAACTAAGAATTAGAACTAAGCATGAGAAACATGCTTAGTTCTAAAATTTAATTTTACTTGCGAATTTTTCTAGTTTTTATTTCACTCTTAGGGACCTTTTATTATTTATCTTCTCTGAATAAAATATGTGACGATTTATGTGGTTAAACAATGCACTATTCAATGCATTTTTAAAATGTAGCGCGTTATAAATGGGCAATGGAGCACTTATTGCGTGCCATAAAACGTGAACATTGCACTTTTTATGCGGCTTACTGTCTCGTTCCTGCGGCATAAATGTCTTATAAGAAAGGAGCAGGAAAGAAATGGCGACCAGAGAATGAAATGTCAGGTCAGCATTAAGTGATGTAAAAAGGACAGTTCAGGTGTTATCTTGTACATAAAATATATAATATTGATACCTTAAGCGTATTTCTAACTGAAAATATACGTAGAAAACGCACAGAGTTTTAATAAAGTAATACTTTCTAAAAAATATTTATGATTGATGCATGTATTTATGAATATGCGTTTGTGAATACACACATGAGTCCCCCAAAAGATGGTAACACTTCAGTTCTTATTTATTAAGATAAGTGGTCAGTGTGAATTAAAGCAGGTTCAAAATAAGGTTTTGAAGAAATACTACCTTAAGAAAAAAATCCTCTCTAATTTTCACGAAGTTACAATTTTTAAAATTTGCATACAACCCCCGTACATAAAAAGTCCCAGTCACAGTGTGCCGTATGCACTAATGAGGTATTGGGGAAAATTTAAAAATTATATCTTTAAAATTGTCAGACATATGAAGATAAATATATGCTAACTTAAACCACTTTTCAGTGGATCTTGAAAAGAAACAATCACGTCGGATAATCACACTTCAGGCTTCGCACAGAAATTACGATGGCAAATAATTTTCTGCATTCTAGCAATAAACGTTTACATTCAAATTCATGTCTTGCACTTAACCATCCTTGTTTAAAGAAATCCCTGAGATCTTTTCAGATGAATGACTCAAATGTACATTACCTCATTTGTTTAAGGGGTATACATTTTACTGAATAGTTATTTTTTTGGGTGTGTGTTTGGGGGGGGGGCGTATAAAAATTTAAAATATGTCACTTTTTGAAAGTGAATGAGAATTTTTTTTTCTTAACGTAAAATTTTTTCTACATTATTTTCAACATTTCTTTCAATTTACATTGCCGACTTATCCCACTTAATCGATAAAAGAATTAAAGCGCGTTACCATCTTTTTGGGACACCCTACATACAAATATTTTAGTGCAGTACTTTTATGAATGCACGAATATTGAATATGCAACAAACGTAACATTTAGGATGAACATCCATACTTATCTCCAAAGAATATATGTATCTTTTTAAAAATATATATTTTTTTATTAAATGATCTGCAATATAATAAAAGGTAGTTTGTCTCTGCTAGCGGACTGCATTTAAGACGAATTTGATCCTTCAGAAAGTTACAATCTGACTTTTAAAGTCTGCCATTTTTCTCCATAATTAGATTAAATGAGCTTGTAACTGTCCTGAGTTTCAGAAGATACCTAAACTTCACATTCTAGATCTGAAACAGTTTTAGATTATCGTTATAGTTTGATGTTTTTTAAAGAAATGTCTCTCATTTCTTCAATATATTTGTTTATTTATTTACTTATTTGAAAATGCATCTATTTTCATAGTTCTTTAGCCAATCTTACCCTCAAAAAATAAATTTTATTGCATTACAACGAATTTTCATGGAATATAGGATTAGAGAGTAGATTAATATTTAGTTTTTGCCTAATTAAATATGTTTTCTTTAAGTACTCGTATGACTAAAAAAAGAGCATTATTTTATATTCACGCTTGTTTTTTACAATATTTAACTTTTTTACATTAGCATACTAGTTTTAGTTTTATTTAGTAACACACACATGTTAACCACACGTTTAATTAACATGTAATCCCTTAAGGCTCGATTATTAACACGTTAGCTGATATTATCAAAATGCTAATGAAAATACAAATAAAATTTAATTTCAGAGCGTTTAAGGCATAGTGACTTTAATGAACAAAAACCATTCACTTTCATTTTTATGAATTTTGGAAGAATGATTAGTAATTTATTATTAATACAGAAATATATTGAAGGAAAACGCAATCGTCATATGTAAACCTTTGCAAGCTATTTTTTAAACAAAAAAAAAACAGTAAAGTATATTTTCTATTTATTTAACGTTGGAATTTTCTCTCTACCTCTTCAGTTAATTCTGACCTGTTTTTCATTGATTTTACCTATAAAATTAACCTGGATTTTTGCTAACAGTTTTGACGAACTTCTTCATAAATTTATTCATAAAGAATAAAATGAATAAAATTGAAAGAAATGATATTTATGAAGAAATGATAAAAATGAATAAAATTGAAAGAAATTTATGAAGTGAAAAATATACCTTTTCATGATACATTTTTAATTTTGCACTGCCCAAACTTTTTTTTGTATTCGAAACAGGAAAAGTACTTCTGACATTTAAAAACATCTGTTCCAAAATCCCCATTGCTTTGATCATGTTATTTCCTTTTTATGTTTCCTTTCAATTTGTTTTTTTACGAATTCACCTGTATTAATTGTTCCCTTTCTTTATTTTCAAAATACTTAAACAGAAGTTACGCTATTTCTTCTCAATTTTCTATTGATTTCCTATATTTTGTAATTTTTAATTAGGTACAATATTAAAAAAATATCTTTAAAATATCCCTCGTCCTTTCAATAGATCAAAATCTGGAGGTCTTACATAATGACATTGGAGAAGACAAGAATTTTAAAACTCAAGATAAAAATGTTTATCAGCGCTACATAAATACACTGGCCTCTGAAAGTTAAGGAACAACGTATTTTTCGAAACTCACAATAAAAAAATGTCATCAACCATAAAATTTATAGTTTATATAAATTATAAAAATAAACTTCAAATTAAATGCAAATTTATGAAAAACGGTAGCTACCACAATTTTTTTATAGAAAAGAACAGGCATATATGAGTGAGAGAAAAATATGGAAATATCACTCTTTTGTAATTATACGTGTAAATTTTATTTATTTACAACTTTAGTTAGCAGATTCATTGACAATAGGCTGTAGTGTCACGCAGTGTGTGAGAGAATTGTTTGCCCGATTCGTTAAGCTGGCGGGCTGGCAGATGAATGCAAATGCGGTTGTCACAGGCTGATGCTGCTAGACGCCTAAATGTGTCTCGCAGTGTGGTCCACCATCTCTGGAATCAGTATGAAGCTGAAGCTTTTGTGTCCGGAAGACATGCTCCTGGCCGACCACGAGCTACAACACCTGCAGAAGACCGTTTTATAGCTCTTTTGGCCAGAAGGAGAAGAAACATTTCTGTGCCGCAACATGTTGCAGACTACTCTGTAGCATCAGGGATAATAAATATCGGCTAGTACGGTGCGATGGCGTCTTCACAATTCAGGTCTCTCTGCAAGGCGACCATAAGTGTGTGTCCCCCTCAACGGACGACAGATCTTGCTCGCTTATCTTGCCCACTTATTTTGTATAAGAGAAACCGTTTCCTGGACCAGATAGCGCTGGGCTTCTGTGCTCTTTACAGACGAGTCCAGATTCACACTGGAGCGCGATTCAGTACGTCTGCTGATCTGGAGAGAACAAGGCACGAGATACCATCAATCCAACACTGGATGACAGACACAGTTACAAAGGTTATGGAAGAATGGTTTGGGCAGGGATCCCACTCGATGGTCACACTGACCTGCATGTGTTCCAGGGAGGACCTCTGGCTGGTGTGAGATATCGGGATGAGATACTTGATCCATATGTCCGCCAATATGCCGTGCAATTGGCAATGACTTCATTCTGATGGATGATAATGCACGACCTCACCGAGCTGTTGACGAATCTTGAGGGTCTTGGTTTCGAGAAAATGGAATGGCCAGCTCAATCTTCAGAACTGAATCGGATAGAGCATCTTTGGGCTATCTTGGTAGACAAGTTTCTGCGTTAAGTCCAACTCCAAATTCTTTCGGAGATCTGGAACAAAGCTTATTTCGTGCCTGGTCTTCACTTCCCATTTCGGTAACCGAAAACTTAATTGACAGTACGGAAAGTCGATGCCGCCGATGCATTCAAGCTAGGGGTGGGCATTAGGGTGCAGTGAAATTGCATGGAAAAGTTTTTTTTTTCCAAATTTCTAAACGGAATATTTGTCTAAAGCTGGTGGGCTACCTAATTAAGAGATTCCCAAAGTTTGAGCTTTCTACATTGAAGTTTTAAGGTGCCCCTATGGCCTCTAACTTTAGAAATGGTTTATTTTTCCCAATATTTATGAATATTCTGGTAAAACACTCTTTTTCGAATTTCAATATGGAATAGCTACCGTGTTACATAAATAAAAGATTCCTAAGTTTGAGCTTTTTACATTTAAGCTGTGAGGTGGCACAAGACTTCAAATTTTCGCAAAAATAGATTTTTATTTTCGATATTTATGAAATTTTTCTGTATTTCTAGATGTTAAATAGTTAAACTTATGTGACTCATATCCTCATTAAGTAGATCTTTGGATCGCTGTTTGGTAGCGAGTAACGCACTGACTGATTAAAAGGCGACGACCCCCTCCCCCCGTCTAAGAGAAAGGAAATTACATGAAAACTATAAAAGATCCTATTTTACTTCCATAAAATGGACATAAATTTCAACTAGCCGAAAGTTTAGCTAACTATATTAAATATTAGCATGTTTTTTGGCTTTAAATCTATAATATATAGTAGCATGTGAAATTTTACAAAAATATCATCTGATACAGTATGATAGATAGCAAAGTTTAGGATCTTAGGAACAACAGCTAATAACAGAGGTAAGTCAACTGACTTATCTTGTCGACATTACAATATTTTTCTTCATAATTTCTGCTGAGCCTTAATCACACGTTACGTGGCTTAAATAAGTACCTCCAACTTCAGATACTAAAGCCTAGTGCTCTTCGACAACAGACTGCCGGTGATACTTGACGCAATTTTCACTATAGACACCGTTCTATCCTTTATCCTTTCGAAGTACAATCCGAGAACTAACTCCGTAGTTTCCTGTTGTTGAAGCCCGGACCGCTTTTTACACAAAATGACCAACAGATTTACTAAAAATGTTGAACCAATAAGGCAAACAAATGCATAGCAAAAGTTAGTAAAATTTACAAAGATTTTAGACTTTTGGAACACTCCTGAAAGTTAAGTTGGACAAAAAAATATTTCAGAGCTTTCTTAGTTAGGTCACCCACCAACTTTCTCCTGGCTTTCCATTAGCCTTTCAGTTTTTTTAATTTTTTCGCTGCAAACAAAGTCATGTTAAAATTTTTAAAAAATTACTAATGTTCGGGACTCTTGGGAAACCTCTGAAATTTAAGCTAGACAAAAAATATTTTGAAGTTTTCTTAGTTTGGTCATCCACCAACTTTCCCAGGTATTCTATTCACCTTTCAGAAAAAAGTTTTTTCACTCCACCTTAGTGGGCACATACCTTAATAAAACTAATTTTTGTTATGTTTCTATGACATTTTACCACATAAATCTGTGATACATTGTTTTTCCCGAATGGAACAGCGAGATTGCTTTTTTTTTGTTGTTGTAAATCATTTTTGCGGTTTTCTCATGTAAACGTCTATGTTGCAGTCAATACATAACTGTTTTTGGCACATATCATCTGAATCTGGTGTTTCT
The DNA here is from genome assembly GCA_038373885.1 of Cheiracanthium punctorium. Taxonomy (NCBI): domain Eukaryota; kingdom Metazoa; phylum Arthropoda; class Arachnida; order Araneae; family Cheiracanthiidae; genus Cheiracanthium; species Cheiracanthium punctorium. The sequence goes on from JAWZYV010011642.1 coordinate 949,974, forward strand.
ACATTCCTTTATTTACATAGATTAGGCGCAAAAAACCGGTGGTTCCTTAACTTTTGGAGGCCAGTGTAAAATCTACCCATAAAAATAATTCTTGTTTTCTCTCTCCCAATTAGCCAGAACTGCAAACAGCTTATTATTCGTATCACAAACTGAAAAATTCTAGAGTAATTGTGTCATTTAATTGATAGTATGGAAAATATGATTAAAAAAGACTTTTTTTTAGTTTCATTTGCTAGAAAAGGAAAGGTTTAATTACATTTGTACGTTTCTTTTCCGATAAGCATTGCACTGCAGAAATGTGTCTTTCGGTATAATTAAATTTTTCGATTTGCCAACTATTGAGTTTGTCTGCAATACGCAATTCGAAATTGCAATATACTGAGTGGGAAATTCCTTAAGAAATGGTATTAGTTAAGAAATAACTTACGAAATCTATTAGAAATCGGAAGAAAACCAATTACGGTGCTTTGAGTTTTAAGAGACAAATATCGAGACAAAATAATTATCTAGGAGAAAATCCAATGCTTGGATGGAAATATTTTCACTGCAATTATTTCAACGCAATTTCTAGCTTTTACTTTTAGTTGAGTACTATAAATAATTGATTTTATCGCTACTAAAAATAAACACAAATACGAAGCGTATTCGGAAAGTAAGTTCTGTTTAAAAAAAAAAAAATTAGGATAAAAAAATTCTTTTAAGTCTTTCTCTTTTTCTTTTTTTTACATGAAAGAGCATACCTTAAACTATTTTCCTACATAGTTGGCACCAATGTTCAAACACTTGTTGTAGTGGGTTACCATCTTTTCTATACCTTCTTCATAGAAACGTCCCGCCAGAAACGATAACCACGACTCCACAGAATTTTTCATTTCATCGGATTCAAAGACCTTGCCACCTAGCTCACGCTTCATATCCAGGAGCTAGAAGTAGTCAGACAGCACCAAGTCTAGACTGTACGGTGGGTGATCGAACTGCTCCTAACGAAACTGTTGAATCATCTTTTGAGTGTCACTAGCAGTATGGGGGTGAACATAGTCATGGAGCAACACAGTTCCTTTACTGAGCCCTTCTAACTGCTGAAAAGCTGATTTCATTTTATTAACAATAATCTGTTCTAGAAACTGTTATTAAGAAACAAAATTTACCACAGTTTTACAACACTCAAGTTTAGTTAATCTCAATATTTGGTATGCACAACGGATATGAAGAGCATTAAAAGAAAAACAATTACAGTAAATCCCAGCTATAACACGTATCAGTAAATTCAGACTATGTCAAGCAATGTATTTTATATTATATACTCTGTGTATAACACGCACACGAAAAAATGGACTAATTTTTCGAAGTTGAAAGTGCGCACTACACGCCGAGATATAAGGTAATTGTCTTCCATTTAATTTTTATGTTTTCTGCGCGTGATATGACGATGGTTAATTGGAAAGTGTTACCGTCTTTCACCAAATATCACTGCATGGATTTCGATTTCTCGAGAACAGTCTTTACCAAGGGTACATTTATTTATTACCTCTGCATATTACTTAAAATCGTCAAGAATTATTTCATCAATGTATATGATTGATAGGATGAAAGGATTTTAACACGAAGCATAAATAAATACCACTAAGACCGCTAATATTTTCTTTTCATTTAATATCAGAACGCATTAGTTAAGTTTATTCAAACAGTAATTCCTTTCGGCATTCAGGGTGTACATAAATATATACACTGACAAACTCCCAATTTCTAAATAAAAGTACTGTAAGCTGATTAAGATATTATTGACTAAATAAATCATTGAAGTGAAAAAAGGAAGCTTTCCTGTGAGTTATCAAGAGTAAATCTCTTCTTGGAAGATCTGAAAGCTGAGTAATTAAGTAGCTCTAACGTCTCTAACACTTTATCCATATATAAGCTGGTAAATGATGATCAAAATCTTTTGACGCATTATTACTAATATCTTTCATAAAAATAATTAATCATAAAAAAGGGTTGCATAGATTTTAGTCAATATAAAATGTGAAGAAGTCCGCAATAATTTAATTTAGCTAATCACAGTTTGATTTTGTTAACTTATAGTATAAAAGAACTAAACTTGTGGAACTGTTAAAAATTGGTTATACGTCCTGAGAAAATCATTTGAAAGAGTTATTTTCTAAGGCAAAATTTTAATAATATTGCTTCAAAGTGCGAAAGCTTTATCGGAGAAGTTGCTCGAATAAAAATAACTATTTCGAAACATTTTAGAAAATTTATACTAACTTAAAATGCAAAATATCATAAATAAATAAAATATAACACCAATTTCAATTAAAGTAACAATGTTTTAATCCTTTTTGAATTACATACTTTTAAAACGCAACTTGAGGAAGTGATAAAAATTATTTTTAAACATGCATTATTCTTCTAATACGCTTGAAACGTACAGTTCAAGAATTCAAAATGCTAAATTTATTTATTTAGTAAATAATTAAAAAATAGTATTCTGAATATGAATGATATTTTGAAGATCTCTTTATAAATATATTCATACGGAAAATAATTTATTTCAAATAAACGTTAGAAACATTGTTATTTTTCGAGCTAATTATTTTAAGAAATTTATTATTTATAAACATAAACTTTGCAGTGTGCAATTTAGACATTTGTTACTTACATCTTCAAAATGAGTAAATGCATAGACTAGATTTTTCTTTTCGTTACAGTTTAACAAATTTTAAGTGCTTTATTAAAACTATAATTGTATTTACTTTAGATATTAGTCGTAGAAAAGTAAATTATGAAATCTCTAATTGAAAATTTTTGATTAAAATTAGAATAAATTAAGATTTGCTAAAAATGAGCACTTTGTTCACCCACTCAGAAAAGTAATCGATGGCAAGCTATATTTCCTATTAAGTTTTGTGAAAAGTTAATTAATGTTTTTGAAAAACACACAATAAAAAGAAATGTAAAAAATAAATAATCTATACTACATGATTACATTTTTGCAACACTTATAATATAAAATCAACGCAGGAAGTTTGACTTACACTCGAATTCTTTTTTGAGAGGTTGTAAGACTAATAGTAAATCTACATTTGAGATTGAGAATAATCTGAAGAATTAACTTTAAATGAGAAAAATGTAAACACAATTAATTCAAAACAAATGTTACATAATTATAACTGTACTACTGATTTGGATATAAGACGATCATCGACGAATTCTAAAAGATCTAAACGAAATTTGCCTGCAAGATGTCGCTGTGAGTCGTGACCATTATGATGTGTGCATACGTGCGTTTGTAGTAGATTTCATTCTGATTCGTCGCTATGCGTCTCTAGAAGGCGCTTACGTAGCGAATCATTAAGAAGGGGGAGAGTATTTGCTTTTGAAAGGCTGACGCTGTTTCGCCCGTCTCCGCTTGTAGACGATCTTCCTATATCCAAGTCCATAGTTATTTATTGAAAATATCGGCAGATATAAAGAAAACAATCACATGATTCTTTCCAAGCCTCCCAGATTGGTTGAATTTGGAAAGTGTGAGTTTTACTGCAAAGTACTTGTTAGGTAATGTGAGTTACACATCAAAACAAGATTTACAGCACTCTTCAGGCTTAATATCCCCATAGTCCGAATCACTATCACAGTTTGATTAGACTTAAAAAGACGAACAAGTGATATCAAAAACTCAATAGCTTAAAAAGTGGAGAGTGGGACTTTTGCATCTACACCCTCTAAATGCACTGTATTCAATTCCCATTAAAAACAAATATTCCAGAAGTAATTTAAACCAATATTTTCAAATTAATGTGCAGTTCATGAAACTGGATATAGGACGATCATCTGCCAGCCGCAGACGGACGAAAGAACGTCAGCCTCTCGAAGTGAAATACCCTGCATCCTGTTAATGATTTGCTACATAAGCGCCGTCCAGCGACGCATAGAGACAAATCAGGATTCAATGTAATGCAAGCATGTGCAGAACATAAACTTAATGACTGCGACTCACAGCGCCATCTTACAGGCCAATTTCGTTTAGTGTCAACGGCCATACTCGCTGAAAATACCGGTTCTCGTCCGATTAACAAATTTAAGCAGCATAGGGCGCGTCCGTATAAATAGCCAAGAAATCTTTTTAATTTTATTTTTTTCTGTTTTTGTTGTTGTTGTTTATTACCCTCCAAAATAACATAATCAAAACTAATGTTCAGATATTTACATTTTTTAAAATCATTAATTTGGTATATGATTAACATTATCCATGAAAGTTTGTTGCAAAACTCACATATTCCATATTTAAAGTTACACTCAAGCTTTACCAGATTTGTAACATTTAGGAACGATGTTCAAATAGTTTTTCTGTCAGCAAACACATCACACAAAAAAAAAAAAAAAAATGTGCCAAGATATCATGTTAGTTAACTTTTTTTTTCTTTCATTTTTCTAAAAATCCGTAAAGCGGAGAGTGTGAGTCTTGCATCTACACCCTTCATTTACTATTTGGTCCAACTAAGCACATCGTTGGGAAATCTCAATAGGAAAAATTCCTTAGTTAATAAAAGGAACACTTCACTTGCAAACGACGCTGTAAATTTGTATGTCGAAAAAAGAAAATGGTACAACCATTTTAAAAAAGAACACTTTCAAGTCCACTATTTGTTGTCAAGACTTGTTAATCGCTGAATATCGACAAATATATGCAAGTAAAAATGACTGAAAACAATTTAACTGAATGAACTGAATGAAAAACAAAACACTCAGTTACATGGTATTTTAATAGTAGACTTCGTCAGGGTTGGTGGTAGACTTTTTCAGGCTCATTCAAAGCGTTTAGCTTTTGTAGATTTTGCGCAATGCTAGAAGTCACTCTGGCGGTGTGAGAACTGTGCCGGTGATGAAGTTTTCAATATTATTTTGTTTTCATTCTATCAGATTTCACGCGATCGGCTTTATGTAGCTATGAAAACCCACGCAGCATTGTCAGCACCTCGATTGAAAAAGAAAATGTATATCATAACGGTGGCTCAATCCGCACTTCTCGAATGAACCAAATTTGACAACAAACTCCATTCTCGTACCGAGTCTCAGAATAACCAAACATTATATGCAATTGACTTTTCCCTTTGTTTTGTTTTTAAACATGAACCCTACAACACATTTCCAATGTTTACCTTGAAGATTGTACGTCTTTTTACTTCATTTTGTGATCACGTATTTTACACCCTTATACAGGAGCGTAACCTAGAATGTTTTCGGGGGATATTAAAAAAATTGCATATAAATAAACGGAATTTCTGCAAGACATAAAGCTTATGCTAACAAATCCCAAAAATTTCGAGGAAATTTATCCAATATTCCCTCTCCCTGGACAAGCCCCTAGGTAGGCTGATAAAGAGAGGCGGTCGACACACGCTTAGAGCCCTGGACAGGGCCCGCTCTTAGTTGTGGTGAAGTAGCCGTGGCCGGCCATTATTTTCAGATATGTCCCGTTACATTGAGATTGGCCGTCCCTTGTTCGTTTGTTGGTTATCCGCAGTGTAATCCCGATCCTATAGCGGCTGTGCGACAGTCATACGTAAATTAGATCCAAAAACTTAATACCTCGGTAAGCAACCCCGAAGTTGCAGTAAAGGAGATTTATGGCAGACAGATTCCTTCAGATGCGATACTTCATGCAAGAGGTTGCTTCACTCTAGAATTAGGTTTTACTTTGGAAATTCAACGAGAAGCGCATTCACAATTTGTTGAAATCTGGTAAACTGCTGCATTAATTTCAGTCTCTGACGTTGAAATTAAGGCAATGCATAGAAAGTTGTAATTATCTACTATTCATAAACTGGAACGTTTGTTGACGTAACATCATCAGGACAGATATGTCAGACGCAAAACACTTTCATGCGAAAGAGGCACATATAACTGTGGACATCTGAAACCGGGAGCCTGTCGGTAAGCTTAGATCCCTGAGCTGAGGTCACTCTTAGTTCCGGTGAAGTAGTCGCATAGGGACGTCCTTTACTTTGAGGTAAGTCCGAACGGCCGCTGTTCGTTCGTTTATCATCCGCAGGACATTGCGACAACTACGATCCTCGTGGTTGTGCAAACTTGCACGTGAACTGATCAACGCTCCTGGTTTAGAACATATTTTTATTTTAGCAGCTTTTAATACTGAGGCCACGACAGGCTGGGATGGCTACAGAGGTCACGAAAAATCAGCTCTCTCTACGGTAATTACACTTTTATTGCCCACGGTGACATGATTTTTATGTTAATCACATGGCTGAAAAAGATGCATTTGTTGATTATTGAAGGTCTCACAGTCCCTGTAAATTCACGAAAGATGTACCGACTATGAGACAGAAGAACGACGGGATATTTATCAATTTCAGTTTATTAAATACAGATCCCGTGACAAATCCTTTGTCTGAAAACGAAAGTTCTTACGCATCCTAAATAATTTGAAAGGGAGCTAATAGAAAATGCAAACAAATGGATTTTGGCGGTGGAAATAATGATTTCTCTATGAAGAATAGCTATTGCTATACAGTGTTTTATCTTTAGAAGTTATTTAGAAAAAAATATAGCAAATATATTTCTTTATTAATAATTTAAAAACATAGTAGGAACTAGTGTGAATAAAATTAAACTGTCGCATATTTAAATGCTATTAAAATGTTAGAAAATAATAAACAGATTTATAATTGTAAATTATTCTTGTAAAATTTAAGCATTAAAAAATTATTTTTACTTAAGGTGATTGAAATACATAATCTATTACAATCATTAAAAAGCGTTTAATGAAATAATCGGAATTATGTTCTTTTGCAAAGATACATTCATGATATAAAATTACATTATAATTGCATCTTATTATTTTCCTTTCGTTGTTACTTTCTTTTATGGAAATAGATGTAATCTATAATACGTTTTATATTTAAAAACTATTTGTTTCGGAAGGGGGGGAAATGCAAATTTAAAACACAGCTATTTTTATGCGTAGGGCTTAATGATTTTGTATCATGCATTTCTCTTGTCAAAAGTGCACAAAGATTATACATTTTTATGAAATAAAATTAAGCATGCATAGGAGCAAAGATTTAGTTAACTATACCGATTATCACAAATAGTTAAGTATAACCCAATCCATACCAAAAAGCTTTGCTATCACTCATTGAGTGATAGGAAAGCACATTGACTGTAACAGTACTTCTAAATTCAATTTCCTTTAAAAAAATACTTATTGTTTATATTTATTACCTAAATACATGTCAGTAATCCTAGTGTGACATGCTGCAACGTAACGTTTCAAAACACCATATGCATAGCTGTCCATAAATCCAACACTCTTCCAAAATATTACTTGATGCATATAAGACAAACAAAACTTCCTTGTATTACATGTACTGAAAATGTCATACCAGCTTTACCTGTCAGCTCATCCTAAATAATTTTACATTCTTTAGAGTTCCATAAACTATTTTTATAAAATTTTGTGTCTACTTATTTTATTTCATACAGAAAAATTTTAAACTGTTCATTTACTTAACAGATTAAGGTTAATGCAGGTAGTATCATTAAAAATATTTTTTCTTTGAAACCATCTATTTTTCGACATTTTTAGACGAGATCATAAATAAATAAATTTTAGAGGCCTTCTCTTCATGTTTATGAGCTAATATTTTATGTATATTTCATAAAATTTTGTACTGGTTACGCAAAAACTCCTGGAAGATTAGTTTTCATGCAATACATTTTGTTGGTATCATATCAGTTTGACGTTTAGTAAAGTTGTTTTTTAGAAGAAAAGGTTAATTGTAAACAACTCTTCATCGGTTTTCACACTTTTTATTAAACTTTTATTTCATTTTTTTTTTTTCATTTTGTATTTAAAAAATCAAACATTTGATGCAAATTAATATTCTTAAAAACAAAGAATATCCTAAAGTAAATGAATAAGCTATGCATAATTTAAAAATAATAGTAACAATAACCTACATGAAATGGGTGTTTTAATATTTTGCTTTCTTTCTGTGATAATTAATGTTGTCTGAAAGTATTTATCGAAAGACACAGCAATTGTTATACTTTTGTTCTTCAATACATCAAATAAAATGAGTTTGAAATTTCTAAAATGAAAACAAAAATAAAAGTTGAAACCGAAAGTATTTCTATGCTCCAAATAGCAACCATTTATGACATGTCATGACCATTCATAGGCCATTTGTAAGCATAAACAAGTCAGCAGTCATTCTCAAGCCTTTTCAGCTTGGAACATGAACTTTGTATGTTTCAAAGAAAGTGAACGAAACTTAGTAAAAATCATACATTATCATAACAAGTCAAGCAACCATCCTGTAATTCCTCGATTTTCAAAAGTACTGTGGCTAACTCATGATTGTCCCTTAAACTAAGCTACAGCTCAAATTTTGAAGACCACGCAAATGAAATCAATCCAGTTGGATAATTCTCAAAGTCAACACACTCCGTGTCCTTGGTTCAATAGCAGGTTTCGCAGTCATGCATTCTCTATTGTTTTTTTTAACCTCATCAGAAACTGTTGATAGAACATGTGCATATATCAGTGGCGTAGCCAGAAACTTTTCATGTGGGGGGGGTGTATGACTACTGAATTCACATATATACATACGTGAGTGTGATAGAGTAAAGAATATAAATTTTGCACGGCGAAAAATTCCTCATGGGGGGGGTTATGACCCCCCCTATCCCCCCTGGTTATGCCACTGACATGTATCATACATGTCCACTTATCGATACTTCATCGAGTCCATACCACAATTGGTTAGTTTATATAAAGCTGTTAGGTTTCTACCTTATTTATTACAAAGCTTTATGTGTAAAATTTCAGATCTCCTCAAGTGTTAAAAGTAATTTATTCTCAGTTTAAAATATGGACTGTATGCCTTAAATTTTTTAGTTACTCGTTTAGTTAAAACTCTAAAGATCTAACTAATTCCATTTGAAAGAGCATTAGGACAATATTTCTTTTCAAATACATTATACAGACTTGCATTAGTCTTTCTTTTTTGGGATGGTAAAGAATTTTTTAAATTATTTTAAAACAAAATTGTGCGCGTTCTTAAATTATTGACCCATCTGTCTTGTAAGATTTTCCTTGTGGCTAAAACTTAAAAATTCTTAGTCAATCGCAGTCGTGTTATTAATTTATTTTGTATGGAATGCTTATAAGACATTGTAATCTCTCCCTTTGATTCCCCCCATCTCTCTCTCCCCAACACAAGCAAACAAAGTATAAAAATATCAAATACTATCTCAAATAATATGAAAATTATAATTTTTAATTCCATTTATATTTTACACTAATATCGAGTATATAAAAAATAAAATGAAAAAGAAAGTTTATTTAGATTTTTTTTTTTTTACCGTGTTGCGTCTTTCCCCAAATATAGGATGAAAATGCCACACACGACTATTTTCGTATTGCTGCAAAGCGCTTCGTATTTTCGTATTGCTATGGACGCTTGTGCTATGTGTATGTTTTATGTGTGTAACAGAATGCGGTACTTGCTTATTTTGCTAATATTTCAATTAAAATAAAACATTCATATGTAACCTTTTGCAATATGAGCCACGAAATATTATAAGTGATTTACTCACTAGGTTAAGTGTTCATTGGTCCATAAATAACGCCGGTTAAAGGTGATAAATAAAGATAAATTCACAATCCACGAGTATATTGGGATAAGACTCCTCCCACACAACAGGGTCAGTATTGCTATCTGTTATAACACATAAAAATACTCGCAAAAAACTTTTGTCTTGTCCCAACTGGCATCATCCCACGATCAGCAAGTGTCTTTGCTTTTAAAAACTTGTATTGTATATCTTTATACTTGTTTTCTTTCATATATATATTTTTTACTCTTCCGTAGCTTTTAAAAATTTTACCTTTGAACTTTCCCTCTGAACTGTTATTTAAATTTTACAACCTATATATTTTTTTCTAATTTTATTTATTTCTTATTGTCGTCTCATTATTTCCATTATTTCTAGGTTACAATTCTTTGGTTTTTTCTGTTTCCTTAAGAATGACATAACCAAGTTGCGTCTCAATTTTTAAGTATTGACCTTCAACATTTTCTTTTTTTTTTACGTTTGGGAGTATTTCTCATCAGATAAAGAAAGGATAATTTCACTTTCTAGAACTCTCTTACAGTTCCTTATTTCACTCTTGTATGCGTTTTATACATTGTTTACATATGTTTTTCTCGTGCTGTTTACCTAGACTACCGGTCTAAGTCACATTAAAAGATTTAATGCTTAGTTCTAAGTGTCGGACTATCGTTCTGAGCTTGTTAAATAAGTCCGTTCCTTCTATAATTCTTTAAGCTTACGAATATATTATCACTAATGAATATTTTTTACAAGTAGTCAAGCTCTATTAAAAATAATAATGTAATAAAATGAATGCTATATTAAATATGTCTCCTCTGACTCGAGATATCTCCTAGTAAAAAAACCGAAGTTCTGACCTCACTTCCCAAGTTTTGTGAACGGAATACCAAAAAGCCTTCGTAATTCAAGAAAGTAGGTTTGTACTTCCAATTCCTTCAAGTTGCTTTGCACTTAACCTTTCCGCTAGCAACGTGACAGCTGTTTTAATGGAATTAGTGAAAAAATACAGAACTTTTCGCAGCTGATATTGCAAAAACATGAATCTATGATCTTGAAATATCTAGTCTTTGTCAATTAACATGATACTATGAAAATTAACTAAATGCATTGATGGCATTTAACCTTGTGAGGAGTTTCGTAAAGGGTAAAAATCGAAAGAAGTTTTCATTTCACTGTGAATTCAGGTAGAGGCGTTTACAGATGAGAAACAAAAAAGTTATTTTTTCCTTTTTGAATCTATATTTTGTTTGTTCATTTCCTTCACTGCAATGACATGGGGCAAAAGTTTCTACTTTCGCCCGAAGTCGGTTTCTTGCATTTAGTTTTTACTAGAATCATTTTTCACCAGTGTCCTTCAAAGAAATTTTATTCGTTTAGGGAGTTTGAATACACAATTGAGAATCTGTAATCACTTCCAATTAAGACTGTAGTTCGTACAAAATCACATTTTCTTCACAATCTTTAACCTGTATCTGTATGTATTTACTGTTATATTTGTACTATTATTCAATAAACACAAAAATTAATAAAGACCTTTGTAATTAACACTATATGTCTATTAATTACAAAGTTTAATCACTTCACCTTTAACAGGTGTAGTAATTCAGGAAAAAAATCTCAGTTAAAATTTTGCAATATGTAGCACGCTTTAAAAATCTGAGCCCTCGTTTAACAGTATCTTCAGCAATAGTAAGTTTCATAACTGGTTGAGGTTTGGCCCTTATTGCAACTTGCTTCAAGTACAGCTTATGAAGAAACAATTTATTTTATTTCCAGTATCCTGTGCAATTTATTTTAATTTATGCTCGTGAGCTGAGAGTTTTATTTTTTTTACAAATAACAGCCTGATAAGTTTTTGATTAGCGTATTGTAAACTAATGGAAAACTCACTTTGAGAACAAAACAGAATTCGTTTCATAAGCCTCGACTTTAAGGAATAAGGGAGGGGGATGCGTTTAGTGGGTCTGGACACTCCCGTTAGCCTACGCACTAACGCTAATTGTAGCCAAATATCCATCTTTTGAACCCATCGCTCAAAATAGTATACGGTAAAAGAGATTTCAATTTTATATAAATTTTAAAAACTATATTAAAATAAATAAAAAATTTATTGTAAGTTTTATAATCTAGCACTATTAAACATCGTATACTATAAAGAATTTATACATTTTTGGTGCTATAAAAAATTTTACTAGATATCTATAGAAAAACTTACTGTCAATCAAATTTTATATTAACAATGTACGCCTCTCCTTTAGCTTGAGCTTTCCCACGCCCTCGCCTTGAAATAACTGTCTCCTTAAACCCACATTCACTCCAGCTTTTTTCTTTAAAAATTCGATTCGAAACACTTACAAATTAAAAATCTTAAAACTTTTTTAAACGTTTAGAAACCTTCAAAAAAAGTGTTGAAAAAATATTTTATTGGTTTCAGATGATTTCTAACGGCTTAATACAATTTCTGTTAGGTGATAAAATTATGCAACACTTTCCTTCTGAAATATTTTGTTTTTTAAATTCCGAAAGATATTAATTAAAGAAAAAGGAGTCCGTAGTTCCGTTTCCTTAATTTTTTTTTTCTCTTAACCCTTCTGCTATCGACGTGACAGATGTTTTAATAGCATTAACCAAATAATTTACACTAGACTGCTGTTAATATCATAAGAACATTGATCCATGATCTTCAAGTATTTACTGCTTGGTGATTCATGACACATACTCAAAGATAACTAAAGTTTCGGTTGCTTAAAGTAAGTTTATACACTTCAAGATATACAGATAAAAACATCACATAATAAGTAAATATGAGTTTCTTCGGATCTTATATGCCTGAAAATTTAAAAATAAATTTTAAAATGTTTTTGACCTACATTTCTTAACTTAAACATGGGAAAAATACTTTTAAAAATCATACTTTGTTTTAGGTGTGGTTTACGGCTAAAAAACAGTTCGTGACCAATCAGGCGATACTGGGCTTTAGTAGAAAAAATAACTTTTCTTGATAAAATTTGGCAGTATCAAACTCACATGAATTTAAAATATCTTTGTGGACAACACATGACTTCTTTGCACGTCTATTAAATCTATAATATTTTCGGCGCACTTCAACTAAACTTATGATTGTTTGAAAGAGATAAAATACTGCAGTAATACTAAGGTTTATCGATTTCTAGCCAAATACTTTGATATCGCCAAGCTGTGTTCGATTTGAAAGATCTCCTTCGATCAGTACTAGAGACAATGAACTTGCAACACCTGGCCCATCAAGAACAGCGAAGCGAAGGAGAATGCGCTAAATTTTGGATTAGTTAAATGCACGTGGATTAGGCCAACTGGGGGATACACGCACACACACACATAAAAAAAAAGCCGCTTACTTTTCGCCTCACAAGGTGGTGTGGAAATGAGTTTTTTGGGCCAAAACGCATACTGAACTACACTTTGCGGCGCTCGTACGGCAAAACTATTCATTTTACGAAAAAAAGGTAATTATATAAATTGTAGGAAATTTTCTCTAGTTTCTTTTTTTGTAATTGTTTTTTTTTTCATGAAATAAGTCGGAAAGTAGATATTGTCAAAAAACTGCTTTTGGGCGCCATTTTTCTAATATGGCGGCGCTAGCGGCAAAGATACGTGGGGGCGAAGTTGAAATTCAGATAGAGTAAGTACATCGAAATCTATAAAATTCCCCATTTTCAAAACTCCCGAAAAACTTTCCAGATAACACCCCTTTTTTTAACCAAATGACTGGCACTGGAGTATTGGGGAACAGGAAAGATGTTCTATTTGAAATCATTTATTGAAATTTTGAAAATCAGTTTATATGTGTGCATAAATTTGAGTATATTTACGCCATAAAAATGCCTAAGAAGTAGCATTATTTTAATTTATAACGCAATTTTTATAGTATTTTTTATAGTTTCGAATTAAAAAATTATAGCTTCTTTTATTTACACTGAGTTTTTTATTCAACTATTCGAAGACAAAAGAAAAGTGTTGCTGCACCTAACAACTATTTCACGCAAAAATAATTGCTCTTTTGTCTAAATTAAAACTTTGCAAAGCAGATCATCTCTCGAAAATTTGTAACAATACTTTGAAAAATACATTAGCACATAGATAAAATTTAAAAACGTACGTATTTTTATATGTGCGTTATTTTTATATTACTGATTGGTAATGATTTTAAAACCCCATCTATAGTATAATCAATCAATCTGTTCTTAGAATTAGAAAGATTCATTTGCTTCCATCAATATCTGCTATGATAGACATATACAATTACAAACTTCGAGTAAAATGATTAAACTAGGAAATCTTGTGACTTTTGTATCCTACAGTGTATTAAGCCGTTTATAGTCTGAAAGAAAAGCATACCACGAGGAGAACGAAAAAAAATAGTTTAGTAATATCTTTAGAGATTTAAGTGTTAACTCGTCGGAACAGGTAACATTTCTACAGCAAACACAATAATCCGACCTTTTCAGTAATCCTTATAAGGTTAGGATGGCAAACAGAGAAGTTGTTTTTCGAGAGATATTTCTTTTCCACCGAAGAAAAGAATATGTGTGAGTATTTCCATTTATCTTTTAGTGGCAAAATGAAGCTGCTTTTTTATTGGGGACAAAGTTCGAAGTGAAGTGAAATATCATGTACTTTTGGAATACTGCTAAGAACGAGCAAACAAAGAAGATGACAAAGGAATTTTTTCATTATATCAGCTACTGAAATATTTAGTGTAGTAACTTTTTATTGCACAAATTGACAAATGTTCCTCAAAAGTTAACGGAGACTTTAGACTCCCTTTTCTGTTGCCTCTAATAGGGATTTAATAGATTTGAAGGAAGATTAATATGGAAAATATGTTTTTTATATTGACATGGCGAGAATATTAATAATGTAAAATCTAAAAATAAAAATGCGCAAAAATTTATATTCTTCTTAAAAGAAGAACTAACTATATTTAAGTACTCTGAACCAATTCATGTAATAGTATAATAATAAGCAAGCTTAAAAATGTGTTAATTTTTGAGTTACGTTTATTTATAAGTTAACTACATTAAAAATTAAAAAATAATAATCATCAGCTTATTACATAAAGCAGTAATATAGTAATAAGCTTAAAAATTTATTAATATCAAAATTTGTGCATTTTTCGTGTTATTAAAAAGACCTTTAGTAAGGTATATTTAGTAAAGTAAATCTTCAAAAATACAAACACTATAGTATATTTCTCAATGAATAATACTTCCCATTCTCCAAATATTCCGCGTGACCTCATTATATTTTGAGAAATAAGAAAAAGGCAGGATACTTGGAACGAATTCCCATATTGCATTGATGCTTTGCTTTTCGCAAGTAGTGGTGAACACACATCCGGTTATGATTATAATATTGTAGTCTATTTGAATTTTCTAACTAGTTTTAAAACAATCAAATGTATTCTAGAAGGACGTTCGAAATGTAAATTTCGTTTTTTTTTTTCCACATAAACTTTATTGCCAAAAGCAAATACACCTTAGCATCACGAAATATGCATACTGAACTAGTTTTCGACATAGTCGTTATGGACACTGGGTACGTAGCTGTGTCGTATCATGCAACCGGTTCCGAGAAACCACTCTGGTAAAACTCGGTGCTCTGTGATACAAGCAATTGCCACCCCCAACCTGCTTCACCTCAGCATTGTCTTGGAAATGACTTCCGGGAGAGCAGCTTTTAATGCAGGGAACTTACAAAGTATGATGGTAAAAGATCAGGGTGATCTATTCCAATTAAGCAGGGTAGTCCAATCTAATTAGCCTAGGAGATTCAGTCCCTCCCATCCGAAAAGACGAATCTGATCTAGTGTAAACCTAAGCCAGCATGGGGTTTTGCGTTGTTTTCAAATGGCTACATTCATACAGGTTAGCAGAGTTCGACTACATTTTGACTGTCACACGTTTGTTTCCATTGTGATTTCTACTCGAATAACCTTGGGCCCGCCGGACTTCAGCTACTGTCCCTATTCTTCGATCCTCTGTGCATGCGTCATTCCTCCTGTGCTGATGCTGTTTCTGGCGTTGAATCAGCATTGGGTGTGGAAGTGGATTATTATGGGGATTGTCTCTTTCACTTGCTGAAAAATCTTCCCTTTCCAAAAAAAAAGAGAGAAATGTTCTTTTGCAATGTTCCTTGTACTTACTTGAAATCAGTGTATTCTTTATTGGTAAACATATTTCTTACCATTTGTTTTAGTTGTTACTGCTAAACAATCGGTTTGGATATCAGAAGAGGAAGATGGCTATCACGTTTGGCATAGGGCCCGTTAAACATTATCTCGTCTCGCAAAATCCCTTAGTAATGGGACTGAGACTTCAGTCATCTCTCATTTCAATTGCAAATCTGTCTTGTAATGCATCTATTCATACCAAAAAAATAGTTTGAAGAGAGGATTTCACACATAATTCGATGGATCAACCAACTGAGCGGCTGACAATGGAATATAAATCACTGTTCACTCACAATTAAGTTTTCACTGTGGTATATTTACATTATCTAAATAACTAAAACACATACACACACGTTATAAGCAATTTTTCATTTTTATGTCTTTTAAGAAGTATTTATTAAAATTATTTCACTACATAAAGTTACCTTCATCCTTTTTTTTAGTATTCTGTTAAATATGATTGTATATAGTAACAAGACTGCAATTTCGGAGTTTTTTATTTCAGATAGAGAACAAAAAATCTGACAGTGGACCAGATTTTTAAAGTTGATTATTTTTCTTCTATGTTTGTCTGATTACCTGTACAATGCATCAGACTGATTTTTGAGTGATTTATGAATAAATGTTGAACATGTGTTTCAGCAAATCGAAATTATTTTCTTGTCAGCCGGATAATACTACAAACAGAAACTAAATTTTTCCAAGGAGAAGTTTTTTTTAATTATTTTTAATCTTAAACCCTTGCACTGATTTTGGTTCAATTTTTCTCCCCTTTGCGAATGTGCTATTGTGTGTTAAACAAGTGTTCAAAGTGGTACTTTAAATTAAGCCCCATAACACCTTGTGTATATCCCTGTTACAACGAATTTAATTTGTTAGGCTGTTTTAAATTATTAAGACTGCGTTGTGACACATGAAAATCCAGGTTCGATACACTTAGTTGCAATATCATAAAAAGACGTTAAATACTAAAACTATTTTATAAAAAAGATACTATTGAAACATAAACTTATTACAACGGATGG
Source organism: Cheiracanthium punctorium (assembly GCA_038373885.1). Taxonomy (NCBI): domain Eukaryota; kingdom Metazoa; phylum Arthropoda; class Arachnida; order Araneae; family Cheiracanthiidae; genus Cheiracanthium; species Cheiracanthium punctorium. The sequence continues at coordinate 966,846 of JAWZYV010011642.1, forward strand.
TGGTGGCTAGCGAAATAAAAAGAACTTCCTATAAGGACGGTGATAATAAGATGGAATCAATTGAAAATTACGCCAGCAGAAAATTACACATTGGCGAGAACAAACACTTGTCTGAGATAAATAACGCCAATTCCAGAGCAACCCTAAAAGTTAATCCAATAAAATTAAAATGGCATAATCGCGAGCAAATAATTTTAAAGATGTCACAGGGCAACAAATAATAACTTATGCTAACGCTATACCAAAGGAGGGGACGCAGAAAGTCGTTTCTATTGTAAACGGACGTAATAATCTATTTTTATCACAACGGTGCCACCAGGTCTCATTTAGACAAATAAACAATTAAGAAAAATGCATACCGGAATATACAGAAGGCGAATATACAGATTTAAAAGCCGATATGGCATTAAAAGGAGAACAGAAGTGATTTGGAATAAATGATTAAAGATAGATTACATTAAAGAAAGCCAAATTAAATGATTATTAAAATTAAATGTGTGATCTCCATCACACCTATGTGACCTTTTTTCAAAGCAAAAGCAACTGTACACTTTTACATTTTTCTGAACACGTTAAGAATTATAGAAGAGAATGAAGAAAGTTTCAAATAATAAAATTATTGAGAATATTATTTTTTAGTTTCACTTTTCATAAAAAATCTCCGACACTTCCAATATTTCTCTGTACAAAGATTGCTCTACCAGGTACATGATCATCGCTTTCATTTTATGTTTCATGTTTTCTATAAAACAAAAAATGACCATATAATAAATAGAAACTTTGTGAAAGAAAAATTCATATAAAAAGTTACTTATAAGATGTAACATCTTATAAGTAACTTTTTATGTGTGTGCTTTTTTTTCACAAAGTTTTTATTTATTTTATCATTTAACACCAGTATTTTGGGTGTTTGTTTTTTCAAAAAATGACCATATGTGAGAGTGGTCAACAAATGACGTAGCGTGGTAAATTTGCATGTTTTCAGAAAATAATGTTTCATTCTGCAACCTCCTAAGGATTATTGCCTGCTTGAGCGACTTCTAATAGGAAAAGAAATGATTAATCAAGACAAACTAGCCTCTTCCCTGAAGATATCAGGGGAGAACGTCTACAATTTCCACACCTTAAGTCAGTTTAATAATGTGACAATAATGAGGTATGACATTAGCCGATTGGAAGAATTTTTAGCAAAACATAATCTGAATTTCAAAAAAGATTAAGTGAATTTGAGAAAACATTGTAGGGGCTGCTTGAGAACAGTTTTACACTCCCGCCAAATTCGTACATGAACCAGTGAGGCGGCAGATATTTTCAAGAGCAACGAATCTGCCCTGCAATTGAATATAGTCAAGTTCAAAGACTATGCTCTTTTAAGCGACATTTATGCTCAAGTTCCTAAAACTCTTGAGAGTGAAGAATTTTAGATTAAAAATGAGTGTGTAAAAAGGGTTCAAAACTCAAAGCTTTAGTCATAAAACTGCTTACAACATTTGACTCAATTTACGTGTATGAAGCAAAACTCACAATGATGAAGTTCATTAAGAATCCACACAAATCTCGGCTCATAGAGGACAACAGCATAATGAGAATGAGCTGCACGAACATGACCCCAAATTTCCAGTAAGTTCTTCAAAATGAAACGTGACATTTTTCCCGTTGAACAATAAACACAATACGGGAAGTATTATAAGGACATTAAATTGATTTGCTTGTATTCTAAATATCATTAAATAATTCATTTGACATTCATGGATTCTATTTCCCTAGTATCCACTGTATTTTGTACGTAAGATAACAATTGATTCCAAAAAAACATTTTTTACTAAGGAAATAGCTTAGCATGGTAGAGTAGTTGGTAACACAGTCAAAAGTGAAAATTGAGGGATTTTATTTTAATTTTAATTTCTTTATTTCTTTATTTATTACCTAACTTTACTGGACCACTGAAGTTAGACAATATTTTGAAACGGACCCACTACAAAAAAAATTGGGGAGCAATGTTATATAATACATGGATTTTACTCAATACTTTTTGCACTGTAAGAAATACCTGTAATTTTACCACACATATTACTCTAAAATAATACAACACAAGAGCTACAGCTTTGAAGTACAGCACTGTGTGTTGTAAATCTCACTCACAAAAAGACGTAATGAATAAGCCAATCAATAAGAACCTCGTACAACAAATTGAAACAGTTTTTACATCACAATGTGTCGGCATTACGTTTACCCACACATTGTGCTGTAATCTAGGAAAAAAAAATTCAGTGTGTAACTACGAGGACATTTAAAAATACATTATCAGTAAAAGTTGTCTTTTACTGATAATGCATTACTTAAAGTTCAGTTCGGTGACAATACAGGAATTTGTAAGAAGATTGTGAAAATAATTTGCAACTACAATACGGTTTTACAATTGTCTTTGTTAAGTCACCGTTTTAGACTTAAAAAATGTTTAAAAAACCCAGGTATATGATTTTCTAATGATTAACTTTCAGGAAAAACTATAGAAATTAAAATTTTGTCTATACTAAATGTTACAAATATGCTTCGAAAGAAATGCACCTTTCTATATTCAGAAAACAATAAGTTTTTAAAAAGTGTTTTTCGACAGATTAATAATTCACCTTTTTTTTCAGGATTAAGGATGGTATAATTATAATGTCACGAACTTATTTTAAGCCTTGGTAAACAAATCAAAAATTGAAACCTTTAAAGAATTCAGGCGGGATTATGAGGGAATTATTTTTCAATAAAACAAATAATAACATACAAGCTCAATGAGCCTTTATTTCATGTGGATATACTTCAATTCACTTAATTAAATTTAAAATTAACTGTTTTTTCAATATTCTAACAAACAGTTCTTAAAAATTTATTCATTTATTGCAAGTAATTTAGCATTTTATATAACCAAAAAATAAATCTAGCAACTTAATTTCTCGAAAAAACTTCGTACAACAGTCTGCAACATAAATGTTACCTTATTAATTCGTTCGACCTGGTCATCAGAAGCGTATTACATTAATTATGCTTACCATTAAACACGGCAGTAAAATTATCCGTGACATTTATTTTAGTTATTTATATTAATAACTTGGGAAGAATAATTGCTAGTTTTCACAATGTACACTTCGAAATAGTTTCTTTGAAAAAAACTAAACTTGGCTAGAGTCCATGTGAAACATGCTTCAGAGAAACCCCGCACCGTATTTTTTCATCCTGTCTTTTCAGGTATGCTTGAACTTTTCCTAAAAAGACAATACGATTTATGTTCTCTTTGGGAATTCAAGTTGTAAATAACTACGGGAAGCCCTTTAGAGTCTGTCGACTTCACAGAGTTTCGAAAGTAGCGTATGTATTAATGTTATTGTTAACGAAAAAACAGTATGGATTTTATCTATCAGCTGTATAAATATTAGCACTATAAAATTGAGGTAAAGTCAATTTAATTATGAGTCTTAAATAAAATTTATAATGTTATACATAAAAGCGTTTTTTTATTTCTTTAATATAGTTTAATTATTCTGTTAATAATGTACTAAATAAATCTATAGTGAAATTTCAAATATTACCTGAAAAAGTATGATTTAAAATATAATATTTCTAACACAATTTTTCTATAATGTACCATTGGTTATTCATAAATAAAAGTATTAATTTTTATGAAAATGAAAACTTTTAGCAGGCATTTTAGACCAAGATGGTTTATTGCTAACTTAATAATGCAGATTTCAAAATTTGTTGAATTTAAATTTGTTAGATATTATCATTGAATTTAATAATTTGTCAATGATCATTGATTTAACTGTGCTTTCAAATTAATCTTCCAAAATATTACAAAGTGTCACGATAAAGTTGATCTTATATATGCCGATGGAAACCTGCAACAATAACACCGTTTCCGCGTATCTTTATTTTATTTTATTTATTTATTTATTTATTATTATTATTTGAGTGTGTATGCGTGTACTCAAAGAAAAAAAAGAAAAGATCGGTCCATCACTAAGAAATAGCTAGGAAACAAGGTTCCATGTACTTTCTTAGTATTATTACTAAAGATTGCCAAGTTCACTAGAGTGTGTTAGTTGTCGTTTGGCATTCGAGAGATCTAGCATAAGCTAGATATAGGCCTTTATTCGGATAGATTTAGTAGTTTCTAAATCTATTGTTTAGCTACTAAATTTAGGAAAGTCTATTCAGATAGAGTTTGGGGCGGAGATACTAAACACGTGACCTTACTACAAACGTGAAAGTAAAACATGTTCAAACTAAAAAGCTAGTCTGCAGCACTAATTTCAAACATGCCAACACAAACAATAACAAACGAGTGATTGGTCCACTAGCTTCACTTAAGTTATCCCTCCATTTTCCTTGACTTCCCTTGGTGTTGGTCACGTGATTTAGTACTAAATGTATCTGAATTCCTATTTACTCACATTTAGTATCCCCGCCCACTTAAAGTTAGTAACTGAACAACAGGCTTAAAAGCTACTAAATCTATCTGAATAAATACCCTGGTTTCGCGTTAGTGCACCCTAGAAGAATCAAGCACCAAAAATTTATGTAAGTAAATGTCCTCATGTGCAAAACCCAAACAGTCAATTATACGTTCAGGAGAAATCAGATTCTTTTTTCACACATTACAGTTAGGAAAGACGCTAGAAGCAAATTCAATAGTCAGACACTTTAAATATCCACTGATGAGTTGTAGAACAACGGACTGAACTGCTCGATCACCCTCAAAATCCAGTGGTTGCCAGTGGTTAAAAATGTTAGTGCAGCCGGAAGCATAGGAACCCCCCCCCTCCTGACAGAAATGGAAAATCTTTGTTACTGAATACGAAAGCTGGCGGATTAAGCCCTTACCGAGGAAAAAAAAAATTACATAAAAGATGTAAGAGATCCTATTTTACTTCCATAAAATGGACTCCAGGCTTACCTTCTTGTTAAATTCAGCAATATAAAGTCGAGAGTTTTCCTTTAATGCGTCAGCAATTTAGGTCCCACTTCTTAACAACTCCTTAAATTTTAAAGAATTTTTTTAATGTTCGATTAAGCCTTCATGTGTTTTACATGCTCTTGTGATGGTGGTTAAACCATATCCAGTACCATTCCAAACGCTCTTTTTTATCCCGACGATTAAACATGGCCAACAAAAGATTTTTTTTAAATAAAAACTGCCACATAACCACGAGAATAATGCATACCATGATGACTGGAAGCTAAGACCATGCTGAGACGAAGCTGCTGTTTTCTTATGAATGGACAATTTTGGTGTTCGTCTATTTTCTTTTACTAGTTTCGTTTATCATCTTCTTTCCACATGTTTAATGGAGTTTCAAGCAAGACACAAACTGGATCATAACGGGGCTGCATGTTGAAGACGGTTAAATCTTAAATTTCAATAATACAGTAACAAATAAAGGTAAAAAATCTCAACCTTCCCAGACAAATAAAAAAAAAATTCCTTCCGTTAGAACGGACTAGAACATATATACTCTGTGTCTTACTCCCTCCCTCACTTTTCGTACGAGCCAATCAGTTAGTCGAATATCACAAGTGCAGCCTGAGCTAGAAAATCTTTCATCAGCCGTGTCTTAGCTGCGTACCCCCTATACCAGCCTATGCCGGAGAGACTGCTTACGTAGTCGTTCTCATGGCAACGGTGCTGCCAATTTCCTTATCAGCTATGAGGGCTGTACCAAAGATTTTCCCAACTGAATTGCGATAAGATTAAAAGGCTTTTTTTCTGAATGAGCGATCCGGCCACAATACGGTTATTTTGTCTGTTTTTTTTTTATATTTTTTTAATTTACCGTAGGAATTCCATAATTCTAATCTGAATTTAGGAAAATTAGTAGAATAAATTATTTTAAAGTATGTGCTGATAATTTCAAGTGCATCCCGGCTGTACTTGCTGTATCCCACAAGCCGCCACTGTCAAAATTCACAGCACCCTCCGGGCACTTACGGCCACACCAGTGATGAAAGGAGGGCTGATCCAAAAGTACACTATCTGCGTACATAATCCAAAACTATCCGCAAACTTATAATAGCACGTGATAACAGAATACGTGGAGCGTATAAGAACAGGCGTATACGTATAAGTACACACTACATGCAACGCGCTTGCACTATAGTGACTTAAAAATTATTTTTTACAGATAACTATCCATCTTGTGGAGACAAAATCTTGGAATCACCGCAAAACTATCTGCAAGGCCTTTCAATATATCGTCACACGTAGTGCGCTTGAGCGTCTATATATTATCTGACTTTTGCCAAGAGTCAGCTTTCAACTATTTGAATGCAGACATAATCATTAACTTTCACTAATTTAGGTTTTGTATTGAGCTGCGGGTGATCTAGATTTCATTGGAACAAGAGTTTTACTGAAGGCTGATCTTTAGTTACCCATTTATACCAATTTGTTCGCTCCTGAACACTGACAGTCTTGAGGAGTGCTCATTAAGCAGTTTACCGAGTTACGTCAAGACAGCTTGTCGAGTAACCCCCCCCCCCCAATAGAGCACCACTACCAGAGAGAGTGCTTTAATTTATTTTTACTAATGTTAGTATAAATGGCCTCACTGGAAACCCTATTTATAACCTAAGAGTTAATTGTCGCAGATATCCCAGAGCTTCATCGTTCTTGTTTGCGTAAGACCTGAACATACTACTCTTCTTTAATTGCTGGTTGTGCCCGCCTTTACACAGATATTCCAAAGTTTTGGTTAGGTTTTTATAGAGTCTCAATTTATTAAAATACTTCTACCAGTTCTCCAGTTTCTTCCCAGACACAAAGGTGAAGGTCTGCCTCATAAACTATGCGTGTATGTATCTATAATTTGCAGAAAACAGATCATTACCTGTATTCTGTAAAAAATGAATTAATGAAAACTTATTAATGAAATAATTCACAGAATTTCATGTTTCATGTTTCTTTTCTTTTTTTTTTTTTTAAACCCATCGTTCGTTTTCTAGTAATATAGTTTTCTAATAATAGTAAGTTTGGATAAAAATCTCAGTAATTTTGAATAAAAAAGACCTTAAACGAAAGTAAAAATAGTTTTGAATGAAGATAGATGCTACCCTGAATAAAATTTACCGAATTCACCTTCAATAGAGTTCAACAAACAAGCCGTTGTCCGGGGAATATCATGGAGGTTTCATTATGCCTACCCCTCTCTACCCCCGAAATTTTAGTTAACGCATTAATAGTTTTTTGCATTGACTCTGGAAATCAATTATAGGCGAAAAAATTTTAGCACTACCCCCCAAAAAAGGCTGCCCCAACCGAAATATTTTTGTGGCTACGGTCTTTTCAACAAACAAAAAATCGCCTGTTCGTGGGTGTTTTGGTTTGCAATTGCACCAAAAGCGCCCTCTAGCGAAAAGCTATTTTTCATGTCAATGCCGCATTGTACGGTAGGTCTATTTAATATATTCAGGGACAAATGTGTCCCTACGTTTAATTTCTATATTACGGGGGAAATAAATTCTGTATATTATTAAATATGATTTTATTAACTTAATGAGAATCAGAACGTACTAAAAAAGTAGATTCCAAATTGAAGAATTTCCGATAAATATTTTATTTTTTTATTTAAAATAACTAGACATCATTGTTCATTTGCGATGTTTAAAAAAGAGAGAGAGAGATTTTAAAGAATAATTTAATTTTTTATCAAGATTCTGGTGTTTCTATAACACGAAAAACTGTAATTTATAAATTATTTGCGTTCGATAATTTATAAATGATTTATGGAGTTCTGAGACCCATATGTCCATGGTCGTTAAAATAGTATTACAAATATCAAATATAAATGGAATTTCTATTGCGAAAGTATTTTTTAATATTATACTGAAAGACTGTAGGTAGGTCAATGGACTACAAATCTTTCAGAATCATTTCCTTTCGTCGAAAGAAACACCATTTGTACTATATATGTTTGTTCTTATGATATTAGTGTCTTATAATGCCGTAATTTGCTTCCTTAATAGCATTAAAACAGATGTCACGTCGATGGTGGAAAGGTTAAGTAGCAGAAGACGTGACGGATTTGTTCTTTTCGGCGGGATTAAGAGATTGTGGATATTCCATTCGGCAGTTGGAAAAAGTTGCATCGGAGCATTTCATCTTTATCTAGAACAGCTTTTAGATCATTGTGTAGAAATGGAGACGAATACTGTTTGTTATCCTCGAATTGCAGTCCGCTTCATCCTTAGAATTTCTTACACATAACTAGCTTTGTATTTTAATAATGATCATCAGAGAGGATTAGTTTATTATTTCTTCCAAATAATACGTTTTTGAACTCAGTAGACAGTAACTTTGCAACTCATCTCTATAAGATTATAAAGCAGTTTAATGGTAACTTTGATTCAAAATTAGAAAAAAAAATACATGAGAAAGCAAAATATGCTTGAAATAATTTCATAACATGAAAGGATTTTGTTTTCAATACTGTGTTTAATATGGTAAAAACGATTACGGCATATTTCATATTTTTATTGCATTACAAAATCGATTGTTTGTCATACAGACTGACTATAACTAAAATTAATATCGAACTTGTGATATTTTTTCTAATATAAAGTCTCTAATGATAGTTGCTATAAAGATAATCGTGCATTTCATGGGAAGCAATTTAACCACTATACTGAGCTATAAATAACTTTTCTAATAAGAAATGAATTTTCGCATTAAGAAACATACGTGAACTTTATGCATACATGATTCACAGTTGTTCACACCTATTCAATATGCCTGCTCATGAGAAGGAAAGTTCACTTCTAGAGAAATTATGGTACTCAAAAAAGCAGAAATACAGCAGTAAGACTCAGAGCTCATGTCAAGAAAAAACAAGTTCTTTTTATATAATCCCCTGAAAATCACGACTTTCAAACTTGAAATCAACTGTAGTCTCACCAGATGAATGTAAAAGGGAAGTCGCAAGATTGCAGAAAAATGATAAAGAAAGTAATAATTGCATGAACTGCAATAGAACCTCAACTGTTCCAGTAAGCATGAACACCTAATGCAAGTAATTAAATGGGTAAATAATGACAAAGTTCACCAATAAATATTAACAAAAGCTTGAGAAACCTCCTCGGTCAACTAAGTATTTTCATAAACTACTAGTCGCTTGTGCGATTGGTACATCCCAAAACACGTATATAAATATTATGTTTCTGTTTCTAGATCTATCTCGATGTTTAAGATGTATTTTATTAATTATTGTAGCACTTAACTATCCACGGGTACTATCTCAGTTCTGGCGATGACAACCCGATAATGGGAACATGTTTTTCGCAAATTTCAGTTTTTCCAATTATGCAGACATACTAATAGAATTGTGTTATTCTATTGTAAAACGGGTAAGCATATAATATAGTACCTTGAATACATCAAAAACATTGTCACAAGAAACCAAAAGAATTATCCATTGAGGAGCTTTAGCAGGTGAGAAGAGTACAGCAGTACTGGGAGGCATAAAATCTAGAAAACCATAAAAGTATTTTTTTTCTACAAATACGAAACTCTGCCAAAAAGACAGAGGGTTTATAAAATTTTCCGGATTGTTGTTCCACTCCCCACAAGAGACTGAATCTGCTACTCGTTTTCTGTTAAGATTTTGTAAATTTAGCATAATTATAATTTCAAGCTTCAGATTCGTATACGAGTTCCAAAATAACCCTTAAAAAATAAAATAATGAAATGAAATGGAACAAATTCCGGGAACTTCATTTTACGTAATTCGCCATCTAAGCCTCCTAGTACTTTTCAGTTCTACAGTAAAAACTCTTAGTGCAAAACACGTGTCCAAATAAAAAGCCGTGATAGGTTATCCTGCATTGCAAAGGATAATCCACAAAACTGAAATAATAATTAAAAAAAAAAAATGGGCACATAATCCATCATGCCCAGTTGGCAAATGGAACTTCTACTGCCATAACAACTTTTCTCGGGGTGTCCTGATGTCACTTTTGTACTCGAAGTGGAACACATTTGCCTAAGAAGTCAGGTCATTGGAGCCTCTAAAATCTGAGCATACCTTTCGGATGTTAAAGCGCCAGCGAAAAATAATGGCCCATAAGTTCTCTTTCCATATGCCGGACCAAACATTTACCAACCAACGCACTCGATGTCTGTTCGTGTTCAGTCGAATGATATGAGGGGTTTTTTAGAGACCAATAGTGTTTATTTTGTGCATTTATAATGAGCTGTCTTGTAAACTAACACTCATCGATAAATATAATGTCACTAACGGGCGAACGATTATCATTTTGCATATGCAAAATGAAATTGCATAAATCCAATCTACGTTCTTTGTCTCCAAGCAATAATTTTTGTACCAAATTAGGGCGATGTGGATATGCACCATATGAATGTAAAATATTCCATACTTTCGATATAAAATAGCCACATGCTTTGCTAATGCTTCTTACATAATCTATGGATTTACGAGAGCATATCCTACGACATCTTCCACAGCCACGTGATTTGTTGTATCCAGGCTACTTCTTGATCTTGGACGATTTCAAATGCTACCGGTTTCTCTAAAGCTCTTCACTACTTTTAATATAGGACTAGCTGCGTACCCGTTCTCCGAACGGTAGGAAAAGAACATTTTCCTTATACATATAATTCGAATTAAGCCCATTGATGCGGAATCTATAAAAGTAAAAAATTACTTAAATCGTGATGAAACGTTGACGTCATGAGTGCAAATCTGAGATGACTGCAACATGATGGCACAAAAACTACGTCAATGTCACTGGACTGGGATCAAAAAAGAAGCAGCTTCTCTTAGATGACCTTGCCCAGGCTTTTTCTCGATGGATCCGGTATCGTAGAACTGCTTCTATAAGTTGCACACGACGCTGGGCGTTCAATTGAACTCTCTACAAATCTGGAGACTATCCTGCTTCTAGTCTCCACACATGGGATCTAGGTCAAGGGGTGGGGTTGTCCTCCGTAGGGGTCTTTCTAAGGGGTCCTAACCGGTATTTACGCTACGTTTTGGAGGAAACCAGACATATATGTTTCCTAACATATGCATGTTGCGAGTACAGTTTTATTTTCCGAACGGAATACAGGAAAACTCCGAACGGTTAGGTCGGCGGACGCGACCTGTTTTGAACCAGAAACCTTCCGTCTCCCAGTTCAGAGCGCTAAGCGCTCGGCCACTGGTCGGACTAAGTCATTGCTAGGGGAATATTATAAGCAATTGGGACCTTTGTTGTACACATGATTGCAATGTCATTCTCGTATTATTATTACTTATATCTCATATTATTTGATTTATTTTTGATTTTCATTTCATATTCCTGACTTTTCATATTCTCTTGATTTTTGGGTCCTTGTGCATGCGCATATTCAATTATCATTCCCCATTAAGGTTACTGAATTAAGTAGTTCTCCCTATCGCCACTTCTACACCAAAGACGTCAATCTGCATTTTCCTCGTTTCAAGAAAAACGCTTACAAAGTTTCATTGCTTCAGTTTATACTGATTAATCAATTTTCTTGCAAACTAATCGGAATTAAGATATGAGGCTTTGACATAGTACACAGGATTTCTTAAAGACCTTGAAAATGAATTTAGTTAAAAATAACCAAAGTTACAGGTTCGCGTTATTGACGTTGTGATTGTGATAATATTCTAATTGTGTCATATCCAATGCGTTTTCATTTTTCGAGTCAAGAGCTGTAGAAATGAGTGTTTTCACTTAATTGTTAAATTTAACAGCTTGAGTGGCAACAACGGATTCCGTAACTACGGAAACTGCAGCAATATTAAAATAGAACATGAAATGAAATTTATTTATGCTTGCTAGAACTGCCATATTGGCGTAATTAGCGCTTATAGTCGATGGCAAATAGCCAAAATGTATCCTAAATTTAACTTCACAGTAAATGCAATATTTATAGGCATTCTCGTTCATCTCCAAAGACTTTCGTATTTATACAGAATTCCTATTTTACTATACTCTGTTTGGCGGGATTAAAAAAAAATTATCTATCCATCCGCTCGTAACATTGGCTCATCTCAATCGTGCCATAGAATTAGAAATAGAAACGCAAAAAACACACTCTATTAAACACGGAGTTACACTACATTTGAATATTTATCGCCAACTTTTCTAAGAAAGGTACTAAAGAAGGAATCTGCGTATGCCATTTTGCGAGATTTTTTTTTCTTTTATTTTTCATCAATGATTCTAAGCACTGATTTAACAGCAATCAAAATAGGAAATAGTTATTTGTGTATGGGTTCATCGCCAAAAATTAATGCAGGAATCTATTTGAAAAGTAGCATAGCAGTATTTTAAATTACTATAACGTGTTTTATTTATTCCAATTTACCGAATGCGAGAATTTCATTTCTTTTGAAATTTGGCGGCATTCCCTCAAGGTAAATCAATTTACTTAATTTGGGGAAAATTCCGAAGATCGATTGCTTAAAATCGCCTTAATAATTGCACTATTTCTGCATGGAAAATTAAAGTTTAACGCCGTATTTTAATAAATCCTACACACACAAACCTAAACCTATTTCGGTTTGCTCGCAGTAAATTGCGCCAAGCCCAAAACTGTGCAAATCGGTAGAATCTACTACTTTCTCAAAATCACCAAATCAGCCATTTTTTTTCGCCAAACTAAAAAATATACATATTAGTCTCGGAAATCTCCCAATACCTTATTCTTTTACACATAAAAAGCATTGAATTCCTGCTCTGATTTCAAATGCACGCAATACTTCAATTAAAAAATAACTTTGTAAATAATCTAAACAGAAAAAAAATCATTATTCTTTTATTTTTACTACAGGAGTCTAAATAATTTAATAAAATAGCCAAACATGGCAACCTCGATGTTTTTTTCTCACATTTTCACTACAAGGGTTACAATCGCGGAATTGCGTAGAGCAAAAATTAGCGTTTTTGACGGAGTTTTTTTATCAATATCTCTTAAAATAATTCGAATTTCGAAATTTAAATTAGCGGAGGTTCTTTCTCGAAATTTTCCGAATTCGTGGATACCTCGGTCGAAACTCAACTCCCAGCCGTTTAGAAGGAGAGGATGTTACACACACACACACACACACACAGACACACACACAGACAGACGCGCACAGATTTTAATAGTATAGACTAGCAGATGGGTGATTGTCATTCGGAAATTTTATAGCATACTGCTTCGCAGCCTTTCACTTATTCAGATGAAATTCTCCGTAAAGTAACATCATTTCAGTGTATTCATTAATATTAAGCATCATCTTTCGTTTTTTATTCTCGATAAGCTACGAGCTCGAATATCATGAACTTTTGACAAACAATAACAAATTAATTTAAATAACAGTTTTGTAATTTCTAGTAAAATATTAAAATTTAATACTTATCGTCAGTTGCCATATCAGAAATAAAGCTGAATCTTAAGTAATTATCGTCTGCTAACCATTTTACCCGACACATACATGTCATTTCAATTTGTTCAAATACCTCAACGAATGTGTGTAAAATTAGATGTTCTAGCTTTTTAATGAATTTCTCACTGTTTCTCTCTCCCTCGACAAAGTATTATTTTATTTACTTAACTTATTAAAATTCTGTTACTTTGTTTACAGAAAAGATTCTCAAAACTACTCCGATAGAGTTTTATAGAGCCTGACTATGACCCTCCGATTAATATTAGTATTTTAAAATTAGTTTTGATTCTTTTACCGCATTATGCTAGAAAAAAATAATTAAAACCCATGATTTAAAATTTCAATATTTATATGGTTCCTTAACGGTTTACCGTAACGGGATATTTTTAACGTGGAAAATTGGCTTGAGTCAAAATGTTTGCTTCTTCATGACTTGGTGAATTTTGGTCGTAACAGGGTGCTCTTTCTTAAATTTTGCGTGAAATTGTATAAGTAAAATTTTTCGAACTATAACTGATAGGACCGCGGGACAGTATAAAAATTTAAATTTCATTATTTTTATTGGCATCGATTTTGTTACTTCGATTGTGTTTCTGATATTATAGATTATACAACTTAAAGAACTTTCGCTATTGGAACTATGTGTCTCTGATAACGATTTAGGAAATAGCCATTGGGCACCGTTAACACTGGACACGTGTATATATATGAATGTGGTCCCTGACGAGTGTCTGAGAGATTGTAATTTTCCATCCTGTTTTCTTAAATATGGCTTCTGGTGTATTTGGTTTTTCCCATGTGTATGTATAGCCCATTGTTTTTGCTGACAATCCTCAGTATTTTTAATGAGATCCAATGATAGGAGTGGGTCAGTGTTTAAAGTTTGATGATATGAATTTTGCTTATTATACATATACATATATATTAGTGACTGTCTTAGTAATAAATGTTATTAAGAGCTGAAATAGTTGTGCTTTTATTGCAGTATTCTTTAAGGAAAATAAAAATATATAGGTGTCACAAAAAGTCATTCTTGCATGGGCAACAAACCTCCAGCAATAGTGCTGTAAAAGTAACGACAAAATGAGTATCCGTATGTATTTGTTACTTAGATGTTCGCTATTCGTTACTAAGTATTCGTTACTCGTTACTTTCGTTACTACTAACAGAATCGGTAATAGGGTGTTATATGTGCCCCATAACAACACATCCGGGACAGTGTTGTTATGGGTATATGCCGCCCATACATAAACCCATAACAAAACCTAACCAAAAAGAATTTTTTTAGCGAAGTTGTACAAAGTTGTATTTAGAGCTTATTTTCTCTGATTTACAGATTGTTTTTATACACATTTATGGTTTTATACAATGCTAAATTATCCGAATTACTGAGTACACATAGAAATCTTCCAAAGACATATGCCATTCTTTTTTTTCTCAACCCCCCCTTTTTTAAATTCTGAACGCTGGTTTAACCTGTTCACTCTTATCATAAAAAGTGTAAAGGAAAGCTTGTGACTCGTGTTTTTTTTATGGGAGCGGGTTCTCGAATACTGAGATCCAGGGATTGGGCCATATATATTAAATTCACAGGGCAGGGGATCTCAGTATGATATCAACTACTTTGCGTCTCTACAAGCATAATATCTTTATTATTTGTGAGTTCTTATTTCATATCAAAAACTTCTTTTGCTGGACGATTTTTCGAAGTAAATTAAAAATTACCATATTTTAAATTAAAATTGTTTAATTCAGTGAGAATTATCTATTTTTAAGATATTTCCAGTTCTATTTCTGCACTTTTGGGATGAAAGGGGTTAGCCCCTTCTGTGGGTGCATATATGAGAGCATTCTTTAAACAAAAATTATCACTCCTTTCATACAGAAAGAATGGTTGCACCGGACTATGCGTATTCCATGAGTTCATGGAATAAAATGTACCATAAAATAGGGCAGATGGCCCCCTAAACGCCGACATTTTAGAAACATACTGAACTTTATTGAATTATTTTAATACCAGTGGCTTACGCAGGAGTGGGCATAGAAATCCCGGGTAGCTCCCAATTTTTTATATATTTTTTAAACAATTACTTAAAAAATGTGTTTAGGTTTCCATGCTAAATATTTTTTTAGTTCCAAATAATATTTTAAATAATAAAAATGTGTGAATTCGTTTACTTTATAAAAAAATATTTTTTTAAAGGCGTATTTAAATAATTTGTTATTTATTACTCATATTTCGATTCTAGCTAAAAAAAAAAGAAAAAGTTAAATTCGCAATCCTGCTTCGGAACCACCCTGAAAGAAAGAATTCTGATTGCACCACTATTTAGTACTAAAATGTTAGAAAGCCCGAAATTAGCACCCCTTACTAACATGCTTCTCTTATATGTATTGCTCCTCTACAATTATAAGAACACCCCCTTCTCCCCCTGCAAAAAAAAAGTTCAACTGCGCATAAGAACGCACTATACACCGGATCCTATCCCCCCATTGTACGACCCATATCAATAGAGCAGCAGATAGTATATCCATCTCCATAACTGTAACGAAACATACGGATTCTTCCAAACCTCATCAAAACGATACCATTCGGCTCGGCACAAACGAATTGCAACCAGAACATACTACTACTCAAATACCGAAACTGATTTTTCCCTTCAAACAGCGAGAATCCATAATACTTCCGGTATCTAGTAAGTACGGAACGGAACATACTATTACTCAAATACCGAAATTCATTTTCTCCCTCCGGCAGTCTTGTATTCGAAGTTCGAACCTGGTCGATCCGAAATGCACACTCAAAAGTCATTTTCCCCCTTGAAACCGCGATCCGATATCCAGTAACAAACAGAAGATATTAGTACTCGATTACTGGAACCCGTTTCCCCCTAGTTCGCCTCGCCTGGAAGTCTGTATTCGAAGTTCGAAGCTGCTCGATCCGAAACAGCTTCGGATCGAGTAACGATAAACGATATCAACCGAAAAGTAACAATTCGTTACTTCGAGTCTGAGTGATTATCCGTATCTTAGTACCGAATACATGCGGTTTGCTTCAGCTCTATCCAGCAATGCACAGGCACTAACCATCATTGTATATCTATTTACTATTAATAATCCTGCAATATTACAGGCACAAAATCTTTACACGGAAAAAAAATCACGAAAGAGATAATGCAAACAAGGAAATGGGATAACAAATCGATTTTTATATTGCTGAGAATGCACCTTTACCGGAAAAAGCTGTAGATGTAAGCAGTTCAATTTGTGTAAGGAATAATCTTTTCTCTTTTTGCTGAAGTCGAAATTCTATAAAATATATCCTGTTATTTCTCGCCGCCCTTTGTATAAGTAAATCCATATAATAAATCACATCATTTTTTAGAAAAATACTAATGATTTGTTATAAAGCAAAAGAACTGTTTTGTTTTGCTTTCCTCGTAAGAACAGTTCCGTCACCCAATCTTTAAAGTAAATTTTGTGAATGATCTAAAATTCTACGCGCAGTTTAGATTTTAATCAGAAATAAATGAAACGCTTGTCTTCGTGTACATTCAATGTATTTATCCATTTTTACGAGTGACATCCCTAAGGAGTACCCGATTCATAATTAAAATATAACCACATAAGACTTCGTAACATTTTTTTTTTTCAGCATGTACTCTGTACAAACATGGAGCTGTTTTTTCACATAGTCACCTTGTACTTTTACTTTACTTATCATACCACAAAATAGGATTTACGGTATTAAATTATTCTTTATTTAATTTAATAATTCAAAATTCATTATTAAAATAAAGATTTAACAGCTAATAAAAACTCTCTATTAGCATAGCATTCATTTTTTCGATGACTTTAAAAGTTTTTCGAGGCTATAGTATCCTCGGCACCCTGTACAGTTTCAAAATTAAACTTAAAAAATAAATATCTGTCAAATATTTTAGCATTTTGGCAACATTACTCTTGATTAGACACTACGCCGGCAGCCTGTCGTTACATTGCAGTTACAGTCAATATTCTACACTGAAAAAATACTTTTCTAGATTATAGTACAACGTGTGGGTAAACGTAACGTCAGCACGCTGTGATGTAAAGACCGTGTCAGTTTGTTGTACAAGGTTATTCGTGATTTTCTTATCAACATCGTTAAGTCATTTAGTGAGCGGATTTACAACACACAGTGCTGAACTCCAAAGCTGCAGCACTTGTGCTGTGTTACTTTACAGCATTATGTGTGGTAAAATTACAGGTATTTCTTACAGTGTAGCCAGTGCCTTTATTTTGTAAGATGACAAACACTTTTACGTTACATTTTTTACGACCTTTAATGTAAACAAATAATATATAAAAAAGAAAAAAAATTAAGTCAATTCCTACTTAGGTCAACAAATAAAAGTTTTATTTTAGTTACTTTTTATTAAATTTAATTAATTACATTTATTTAATGAATTAACATTTGAAAAAAAACTATTTGAATTTGAGTGGATGAATAAAAACTATTTTATTAACGACTGAATATTTGAATAAGATATATAAATATATACTGGCAGAGTATGAACTAATAGTAGGAATTGAAAAAAAAAAAAAAAAAAAAAAGAGATGCAAGGTTAGATGTTACAATAGTTCTAAATACAAAATTTCAACATTCTACGGTTAAAATTTTTAGAGTTATGCGAAATGCGAAATAATTTTTGGAGCGAAATTTGGTCATATTTCGGAAAAATTCGCCAAGGTCGACGACAAATGGCGAGGTTTTGGGCATGGACCAAACAATGACTGACTATCGCCAATTCGCCCAAATTCGTGAAGGACGAAGACAAATGGCGATATTTTAGGCATGGACTAAATGACTGACTATCTCCAAATTTGGCGATATTTTGGCATAACTCGTCAAGGTCGATGACAAATGGCGAGATTTTGGGCATGGACTAAACAATGACTGACTACAGATGTAATATATTGAAGATGACCATAGACATTAATATACTGAAATTCTTTTCGGTGATCCTGTAAATAAACTCTCCAGTAGATTGGAACCAAAAATCAAGATGCATAACTAGATGTTACAACAATCTTATATATGAAATTTCAACATTCTACGACTAATAGTTTTTGAGATTTGAGAGTAAAATACATACATACGAACAAAAGTCGCCAAGCTTGGCGACATTTGGCGTAATTCTTGAGGGAGGCACGTCACCATGGTCGGACCATTACCTAACTAACTATATGGTAAGACGGTACTGTACTTGAAATGGACGAATGTCTCTAAAACTGCCATTGACCGTAAAGTGTTGGAAAAATCCATTTTGTAGCCCTTAACAGCATATATATCACTTCTGAGTCGTTTTAACTAGCCTAATACCTCTCAAATACGCTTTAATTAATTTCTGCCCATAGAACGTAATGTATTTAAAATGTTTTGGGCGGCCCTATAGATAAACTATCCAGTCGAATAACCGAGACCTAAATGGCGGGTGCACAACTAGATGTTACAACAATCATGAATATAAAGTTTCAACATTCTACGCCTAATAGTTTTTGAGATATGTGAGTTTAATTAATTTTTGCCCATAGAGCGTAATGTATTTAGAGTCTTTTGGGCGGTCCTGTAGATAAATTATCCAGTCGATTGGGACGAAAACTGTATTAACATCCTGCCAGACAGAACAGCAAACTTGCATCAAACTTGCAGCAAGCTTGATTTATCAAGTCAATAAGCTTGAATTAAGCTTGAAAATTCCAAGCGTGTAAGCTTGATGCAAGCTTGAATCAAGTGTTCTAGTTTACACTTGCCCAGCTTGCATTAAGCTTGACATTTCAAGCTTAAAAAATTTTCCAAATACACGGGACGCCGGCTGGCGAAAGCGCCCCACAAATTTTATTTTTCCGCGCATTTTCCCCTCTATGCTGAAATTTTAAGCTGTTTCCATCGGGTGTCAGTGGCTAGAATAGAACCCGGGACCTTTCGGTTCGTAGCCGAGCGCGTTATCCATTCAGCTACCAAGCTTCGATGGAGTTATGACTAAAGTTTGAAGTGAATTATTAAGCGGTTTTCTGGCCAGATTAATAAGTGGGCGATATGTTATTTGTTTTTTTTTTTTTTTCCATGGGATGCATCAAAATTAAAATTATGTTATGTGTGATTTAGAGACTCTACTAATAGGGAAATAAACATAATATAAACTTAAGAGCAGCACATGTTTTAAAACACTCATGAGCAATACTGCCGCTGGCCAAAATCGAGACAAACGACTGATTTTGAAATCAATTTCGTAGTATAATTGTATTTTATTTTGAAGAATTTCCATATTTGGAAATATAGAATGGGTTTACTTACTTAACACAAATTTTGTGTTAAGTAATCTGAAATCAAAGAAACGGATAGTTAAACGTTACTTCGAAATGCTATATCACAGTTGCTAACATAACATATATGGAATACAAACACTTTAGTCATTTTTGTAAATATTTCTTATAATAACAAATAATTGAAAAATTTTGCTATTTTTTAACGCTACAAATTCTCTTTACAAATGTGGTTAGTTATTTTCCTACATATTGGTATGCTATATCGATATAGAGCATTTCGAAGAATTAAAAATAAGTTTAAATTAATTTATACAAATGTAAATTTGAATTATTTTCATTGTTCATACTTTATAATAAAAAAAATTATTTAACTTCTGAATTTTTTTTTATCCTTTGTAATTTTATTTTAAAACTACAAAAGTGTATAAGATGTAAGATTTTTGGGTCCTAAAATCTGTAGGCCCCGTTTGCCTTGCCGGTAATATGGCACGTAATAAAATCAAACAAATCTTTTACGAACTTTCAGCAAATTTGAGGACGCTAGACAATTAATGTCCATTCTCTTTCACAGATGGCGCCATCAACGCTCCTTTAAAAAGGAAAAATCAAGCGAGTAGAAATTGCCAAGCTTAAATCAAGCTGTATTTAAGCTTGATAATTCAACTTGACTCCTGCAAGCTTGCTGCCAGCTTAGAATGAGTTGAACTGTCAAGCTTGCATTAATGCGTAAAATTCAAAGAAATGTCAAGCTTGATTTAAGCTTATGTGCTGTCTGGGATTGTCATCCACTACAAGTTTTAAAAAATGTATTTTAACTTGAGCGGCTGAATAAAAAAGTATTTTATTAACGACTGAAAATTTGTACAAGATATATATAGGGATAGTGTGACCTAATAGTAGGAATTGAATAATAGTCAACATGTACCGTGAAGCCAGTACAGTGCCGCTACCGTCCCGGACTACTCGTAATGCACATTGCGGAGGATTCATACGAGTCCTTAATTCGGCAAAATTTCGAACTTTAGAAAAATTATCCTAATATGTCTTACTATTGGATACACTTGAGAAAACTTTTTTTCCGTATTTCATAAAGCACAAGACCACTTTTAAAAGATCAAGCCATTTTAGCACAATATTTCAAAAGTTCAGAATTTGAGCAAATTCTGGACCCGTACGAACCTTCTTTGAGAATGATCCCTTTTGTCACGATTCAGGTACTTTTATAAGTGCCGTCACGGTACTACCTGTATGGGCACCCTGCCATTGACAAGGTACACCGCCACCACGTCTGTGTTTGCTGGGCAGAGTCTTAACAAAACAGGAAGTTTACCAAATGATCTTTAAAACAAGATGACTTCTGCCCCATAGATTTAACGAGCACGTTCGAATCGGTATGGGTTCCAATCCGAGGCTATCACGACCATTAAAATGTTCTTAGTGAAGTTTTATTTTACCTATATTGTTCACTTTATAAATGTACGCATACAAATTTACAACCGCGACGTTTGGGGCCCACAATACTTCTTTTCAACCGAGCCTCTTCGTTAGAAGGCTGATCCTGCGAGGTCCTAAATTAAATATTGATTATAACTGACATAATTTTTGCTTTCTATTAGCAGAAAAAATAAATGTTTCGATATTTTGTATCCCATGCAAAAATCATGACCTTAACTGTAACGCATACAAAGCGTCAATGACGTCACTGCTAACATAATTTCTGTATTTCTATAGCGATGACGGAAGAAATTGTGCCTTAGGTGTAACAAAAGAGTGCTATATTTTAGAAAATACTATTTCAAAAATGATCTAATTTATTTTTGTTCTGAATGATTCTAAAAGAACATCTTATGTAGCAATTTAAGTTTTCTTTCTTGCTTTGTTCTTGTCAGCTTTCGTTATTCTTCTTTAATGCAAATTGCGCTCTGGCGCAACTTACGTCATCAGTGATAACGAATAATTCCTTCGTTTGTTGCGAGAAAGTCTGTTTTTGATCGCAGTTGTTTCGTGAATATTCATGTTTCATTCCCAGAATCACTTCAGTTCGAACAATCAAATAATCGATAAGTTCTGTCACTAACACATTCTAAGAACCCAGTGCACAATAGTTAGAGACATTGATACATTGTTTCAAATAATAACAAAAATATATGAGAGTTTTCAAAAATAATTTACTATTTTAACGAAATTTTTAAATACTTATATTTAGTTTATAATAACAGTTACAACCTTAAT
This sequence comes from Cheiracanthium punctorium, assembly GCA_038373885.1. Classification (NCBI taxonomy): domain Eukaryota; kingdom Metazoa; phylum Arthropoda; class Arachnida; order Araneae; family Cheiracanthiidae; genus Cheiracanthium; species Cheiracanthium punctorium. The sequence goes on from JAWZYV010011642.1 coordinate 988,832, forward strand.
CAAATCTTGCATACATCGATAGTAAATAAATTTCGAAATTACATTCATTACATTCTATTTGAAATTTAAATAAAAACGAATGTTTAGTCTTTCTTTAAAAAAAAAAAGGGAAAAGAAAAAAAAAAAGAAAAAAAAAACGAACGAGTGAAGTTCCAACATTTGTATTTAAAGCATATATTTATTTTTAAAATAAAACTCATATCAGTTTACAAAATATTACTCCGTTTAAAAAGAATTTTTTTCTTACCCAAATATTGTAGAGAGGCTTCATATTGCAAAAATCAAGCAGTTATTGAATTTTCAAGAATCTGTTTTTAGTGCAAAGCCGAGAAACAAAATTGATTTCAGAGAAAAGAGTATTCATTTTAAGCAACGTTTTCTTTAGCGGTGAAAGATTGTAATAAAGATATGAACTAGTGACGCATAAAATCGAAGAAACCAAAAAGACGAAAAACTTGTGTTCGCCCACATAAAAAAAAAATTCTGGCTTGGAAGTAAATGATAATAATAATAATAATAATAATATATTATCATACAAAGAAAATGTCTAATTGTAGAATATATGTGGCTTTTTTTCTTACATTGGTTAGAAAGGAATTTTTGAAGAAGCAGTTATGTGCAGAATTATAAATTTAAATTAATACTTTGTAAATTGATAAAAAAAATGACTACTATTATTAATAAAATAGAAATTTGTTCCAAGATGTTAGTTGTGATTTTGTAATTTAGAGTAAATTAGAATAAGTGGGAAATTAATATAAAATCAAAATTTCATAACCAAATTGCTAATTTTGACTTTCATTTGTTTTTCTCAGTGCAATTAAGCTCACTCGCTTTGTTTTTCTCAGTGCAATTAGTAATCCACCCGCCACTTATAAACGGGATAGACAATTTCATAGGTTACACTTAAACTTTTGTTTGAATAAAAGCTGAAAAATTTAATCATAAATATCTATAGTAGTAGTATTTCACCGGTACCATAGAAACGTAATAATCTAGTTAATGTAATGAAAAGTACCTAATGGGAATTATTTTCTTTTCTATTGCTCTACTTTAAAAATTTGTTTCAAAATTAGTAAATATTTATGTGTACCTGTTATATACGTATATAATTTCTAGTTATTTTTTACCATTTATTACCAGATTTTTTTCGTTTTTTTTAGTAGATAAATGCGGTATTATGTAATTACAAAATTTTGCTCTTATTTAATTTTTTGTTTTTCTCAGTACTACGTAAGTTGCAACTATCCATGTGCCCCTTGTAAATAGGGTAATCAGTTTCATAAGTCACACTCAAATTATCGTTTAGTTAAAATTTGAATTTAATTGTCTTAATTTTTTAAGATAAAAAACAAATATAAATCAAAATTTTTCATCGCTTTGATGAAAATACTCGCCACCTCTGTGGCTAAAGAGCCATCCTACTTCACCACGGTTACGGGTTCAGTTCCCGCCATGCGCTGGTGAGCCATTTCGTCCGTCCCTTCACAGGAGTCAACATAGATCCACCTATTAGCTGAGTCCATAGTAAAGTGAATACCATTTTCGGCCTTTTATTAATAGCCAATATCTATAAACGGCTACTGCTTACTTTAAAAAAAAATCTGCATTTAATAACAGAATATTTTTATTTATTAACAAGTTTGTGCTATCTGGACAGTGTCTAAGAAGTTCTGCTCTCAAAACTGCAAGGCATGAGGTACCAGGTTCAAACCCTGGTCGCGCCTGTCGACCTAGCCGCTCGCAGTTTTCCGTGGTTTTCTAAAAAACCTCGCGTAAATACAGGCTAGGATCCCTTAGAAAGTCGCCCACAGAGAAATTCCCCATATAGGCTTAGGATCCTAGTGCAGTCAATCGGTCTTAATCCAAAAGCAAACAATTATACTCAGGAAAAATGTAACTTTCAATCAGTGGAAAAAGTTTTAGAATCGGTTTAGTAACTACAAAATTTCCATAGAGCGCAATGCATTAGAATTATTTTGAGTGTCTTTGTTAAAGAATTATTTATGCTATTGCTTCAAAGGTTACCTGTATATTAATCCAGGGCATAAGCTATCTTCATTACAAAATTTTCCAAATCCGGTCAACCATTTTTGTGTGATTCAGTCAAAAACATCCAAACACACAAACGTACACATTTATATTATTGGTAGGATTTGGAAACTTATGAACTTTAAGAAACACATCTGGACTTTTCCTGGTACTTACGCATTATCCCGACGGTAACTCCCGCCAAACTGTTTTTTCGTCAAATGAGTTGTCAATCATATTCAAAACCATTAATAATTCCATGTGCCCGGAATTTATCTCGGCAAAAAATTGCTCGTCTTGGCGGACCGCCGGGATAATAAGTAAGTACCCTTTTCTTTACCTATGCTTTTTAATTTGGCGTAAAATCAACATAATTTCCATACCAATTCATGTTTTTCAAATGAATGTGATTTTGCAAATAGAATTTCTGCTTTATTTCAAAAGCATAAATAATTTTGTGCGGGCGATAAAACGGTTTTTAATCAATAGTTAGAAAAGTAATTAACTTTTCAAAATTCTGAGCCTCAGGAGCACTTTACCGAAGTCATGGGCTCAGTCATGCTCAAATTTTCAAAGCTCTGCTTTCTGTAGATTTGTCTGGAGAACATTCATTTTTATTATTATAGATAGATTCGGCATAAAACTGGCATAATTTTCGTGGTATTTAATGTTTTTCAGATGCACGTGATTCTTTATTGAAGTAATAGCATTCCTGTTAGCTCAAAACATGAATGATTTGATAGGGCAAAACTCGCCAAGCATGGCAACGTAAAAGCGGTTTTTAATGAATAATTTAAAAAGTAATTAAAAATCTAAAATTCTAAGTAGCCTATAGCCTTCTCCAGAGTCCTATCTATATCTAAACCAAAATTCATCATAATTGATTCAGCAGTTTAGGAGTGAAAGCGTCATAAACAAACAAATAAACAAACAAACTCACTTTCGCATTTATAATATTAGTTAGGATTTAATAGTAGTGAACTCGTTTTGCTATTAGTAAAAGTACAAGCAGAAATTTCAGGCAACCTATAAGAAAGCTTATTATAATGATAGTGAAGTTAATTTAATTTTCTGACTCAAATACAGTTTGCATTCTTTAAGGAAATTCTACTGCAAAAACGATAGGCGGCACAGGAATTTTGAGCAGCATTAAAAGCAAATTAGTGATATAAACACTTGAGAAGGTTTATAACGCTCCTTCACCAAATGCATCGTAGATTAATATTAACAGGCAACATATATGTCTTATGAAACTTTCAGAAAAAATTCTTAAGCACAAAAATGGTCTTCGAAAATTAACCCAAGTGTTACTTGTTTATGGATATATTACGAAATTCCGCAAGTTTAGCATTTTCCCTATATTTTTCGTGATTACTATAATGTGAATTGCTTATAACAATTCACAGTACAACTCGTAAAGTCACATTCTAAATTTCTTTAAGTCTGTAACACAATTGAATTTTTTAAATACTTGTTCAAAAGTTGCATGATTTCCTAAAAGAATAGCATTAATACACTTCTTTTTTAATACTTTATTGTGCTATAAGACGTCATTTTGTCTCAATTTCAGATAAAAGGATAAAGTTTTGCTTTCCATAAAAGTAAACGAATAAAGTTTCAAACTTGCGTATTCAAAACATTTATTTATTTTGAAGATAAAATGCGTATCGGATTACAAAACATTATTTTTTTTGAAAAACAATTTTTGCATCCTAAGATTGTACTAAGATTTCAGAAAGTTTTATACTGCAAATCTGAAGCAGTTATTGAATTTCGAAAATCAGTTCCCAGTATTCAAAAAACAAAAGAGTTGATTCCTAATATAAGAGTATTCGTTTATTTATTTTGGACTTCTTTTGTCATTCTTTAGATTGAGATAAAGATATGAACTAGTGAAGCATAAAATCAAAAAAACCGAAAAGATGAAAAACATGTTTATGTAAAAACAGCATAAGATTTTTATTTCCTTAAAATATGAAAAAAAATTGTCTATGGCATATAAAGCAATGACATAATTGTAACGGATTTGCTATTTATTCTTACATGGAAAAGAAATGTGAAAGCATAAATGATGATGAATCATGGAAAAGCAATTATGAATATTACGGTTTCAATAAACGTAAGATTTCAGAAATGATTTATAGATAGAATTAATAGATATTGTATGTATTTTAATGATAAGCGCCTGTCTCGTTATTATTATTAGTTCAATAACTATGCCTAAATTTACATAATCACTATTAGCTAATTGTTTGCCTAATAAGTTATAATTACTGATTTGTAAATGTACGCAATCTTTTAGAGTTAAAGTAACATTTCTCAATTTTTTGTAAGTTTTTTATTTCCCGCACTGCAAACCGTTTGCCAGGAAAACGCGATACAAGAGAAGAGAAAATATGAGAATTTTCCTCGCGTAAAAAAATGGCAAAATGGTCGAGATTAAAATGCCGATTAATGAAAAGCTTTACATTCTATCACTCAGAATTTATTGATAGCAATTTCATTACGTATATATATAGTTATATATGTACATATGTTGGACAAAAGAAAAGAAAAGTGAAGGCAAAAACAACAAATTTTTCCTTAACGTAGGACTCTTTTTTTAACGTAGTCTGTTTTCCTACCTTATTTTGAAAAAAAAATTTCAATTTATATCGCCTACTTATCTATAAGAGATAAAAAAATTAAATCTTGTTGCCACTTTTTTGATACACCCTGTACGTACCAAAAGTACGTATACTTTTTTTTCGTGAACCAGCTTTTTACGAGCACTCGTTTATAATGAGCAAATATGGTGGTCCCTTCGAGCTTGTTATTAACAAGCTTGGCCGTATTTAATCGACAATAATTATCATAAATATCCTGTAACATTTAAATAAATACAACTGTTGAAAGCGTTAACGAAAACGTGGATATCTACTTTGTTAAAGGGACAGTGAATTTTTCCTTAGTAGGAAAAATTATTATTAATGTACAAATATTAGTTGACTGTGCTCCTTGCTACTAGGTTTTATCAATGTACAGTGTGATCTGAGCAAAATTTCCAATTGATGTACGTACAAAATGAAGGCATTGTTTCAATTCGATAAATGTACTCTATTATCGCTGATAATAATTTTTGTCTTATGAAATCATCTGCGAGCAAATCCAGAACCCAATTTTCAAACGAGACACCATCTTTTCATGTGCTGTTCGAAAAAAGCATGCCTGAAAATAAATAATAATGATAAAATCATTAATTTTCAACAAATATCGTATGAGTTACAAAACTCTGACAAAAGATCTATCTAATTTTAGAGAAAAATATTCTGAGCTGTACCGTGTAATTTTATTAAAACTTTTGTCACCGCAATATTTATAAAAGCTGATATGATAACAAGCGCGGCAATTTAGATTATAATTTTTACCTCATAATAATGAAAATTAAAGTCGAATTTCAAAATCTTCTAAATAGGAACATACATAAATTTTAATTTAATTAGAATCATTACGCTTCATAAACTCCGAAAATAAAAAATCATTGCAGCTCTTGTTCTCAACTTTTAGGAATTCAGTTACCAAATACATAACTATCCAACATTGGGTGAAACACAGCTCTTTTCTTCGTGTACTTAATTCACAGCAAATTATAAAAGTTTTCCGGTAAAGGTTGAAATGATAACAACAACAAAAAAGTTAGCAATGAAAGAAATGCAGATACGTTTACTCTGCCCACGTAAGCCCACGTTTGTTATTTTAAATAGGATTTTATTACAAAACACTCCACAGATGCCTTAAAGCTTTGAATTCTGAGAATTTTTCTATTTTAATGTAGACGGCTGAAAGATCAATAGCAGCAAAAATCTCGGAATAGTTTATAGTTACCTGAAAATTATCTGCCCTTGTACCCCATTTAAAGGCCATTCGATTCAAGAGCAATACACACAGCTCCCGAAAAAAAAAAAAAAAAAAAAAAAAAATCTCATTATTCGGCAGTCAGTTGCCGTACAGCAAAACTATGTACCAATCGTTTACAAATAACGTATACTTTAATTTTCTATTCATGTAATTTGCATATTTAATTTTGCTTTTTTTTTCTTAGGGAGAAGTAGTGTGAAATTTGGTACTGTCAAAGTTCACATGGAGAAAGAGCGCCGAAACATAAGCGTACGTATAATATGTTCATACACTATTAAAGAAATAGCGGAGAAAATTACTACACAAAATTTTGCGCCAAGTTGTATGATGCTTCTAGCGTTGTATCAATTATGAAATAACATCATACTTTATAGCAATGCTATGGTTGTAGTATTCCAACAAAGTCAGTAAAAAATGAAATTATCTGCATTACGGTGCCGGCATAACCATGTGTTTGCTGGAGAAGACACCCACGTGTCAATGTTTACCTCATTTGCTCCTCATACATCCCTCCGCTTAGACACGCATGATACCAGTAAAATAATGTGAAGTCGTCAATCCAGGTGGGATGTAGCTCACTAGGCGGAGGCACGGCTTCAGGGAAACGGATTTCAACGGTCTTTAACATAATGGTTGCATACCATGTGATTGTACTACGTGTAAAAGCTAGGGCGCAATACTCAAATACAGTCGAGAAAAATTAATATTTATTTTTGAACCACGTCATCGAAACTTTAAATGTACGCTATACGCAAAAGCGGTTGAGCCCCATGGCGGAATCAGCAAGGCTGTGAGCTTCCACTCTGGTGCTGCGGGTTTGGATCTAGCGCCGTGCAAACATTTTTTCTGCCCTTTTTTTTTTTTTTAATACAACAATACTGATGATTAATTCATTTTTTAGTAAAGTATATAGTTTACTTATTTATTTATTTATTTATTTATTCATCATTTATATTTTACTACCTACTTACTGATTTTTTTTTTATTTAAATTTTATTTGTACTCGTAAAATCTTTAATTTGGAATCAGAATTTTACACATTCAGAACAATTCCCTTTTAAAATTCACAAAACTGAATATTTATTTAAGGTGCATTTCTTTTCGTCCCAATCTTACGACGTACTTTTGTTTGTAATTTTCACCCGTTCTAGATGCCACAGCAACAACATTATTATTTTTTTTTATCGTCTGTCATCTCTTGATGGATAGTCAAATTTAAAATACCAGATTATAGTCTGCTCCAAGTCTAAGAGTTTTATGATGTTCTTAAAATTTGAATACACGTATTTAAGCAGTGAAATTTATTTTATAGAATTATATTACAGTTAAAAATATGCCATCAAGATAAGCAAGCTCTTATTCTTGTGATGAAAAAGCTACTGATAGTTCTACATACAGTGATGTTTTGAAGTCGTGGCTAAAAAATGGAGCAGCGTATTAGGAGAGTTCACTTTTCGAAAACAATTTAATTTCAACGACAGCTTCTGATAGACTATCTGAAGAAACTATGATTATAGGCACAGAATTCTATAATACATTGGATCTGTTGAGTGAAAAGAAGTTTTTAACTGATGAAGAATTGATCCATGCTCAAGAAGACTATATAGAAAAAATTTTCGAATCAGTTAAAGATGACTCATTTGATGACTAAGTACCAGATGGAAAAAAAAGAATGATGTTACATTCAAATATTCATAACTGTATTATTGATTATAGTATAGTTATAACTGATTATAGTTATTATGTTGAAATAATCATAACTATAATCAACTGTAAAAATAGACTTTGAATAGTGGAAATAAAATTTTAAGAAATATGTAAATGAATAAAAAAATCAATAAGTATTAAAAATAAATAAATGAATGAATGAAAAAGTAAATAAATATTTACTTTGCTAAAAAATGGATTAATTATTGTTGATAACTTCGTTTGTTGACTTAGTTGGATTATTAAAGTAAGCAGCTTCCCGCTGTCACGTGATAATTTCATAAAAGTAGAGATATCGAAATAAATTAAGTATGACAAAGAATTTTGCATTAATCGTGTTTCATTTTGAATACGTGCCGTTTTCATCAATCACACGGTAGCAATATGAATAGTAGCAATATGAATTGATTTACTCTTGCTTATTTATCATTGGTCGTTTCACAAAAACCGAGTGCATTTCATCATTAAAATTAGCCCTGTCTAATTTTGGTTTCAGTAATTTCATTAGAGTTTTTTTTTTAATCAGGTATTCACACCTACTGTCATTATAACTCGACATTGAACATTGACAGTCGGAGTATGAGATACAGAAGACATGATACATATAGGGGAGAGCAAGGTACAGTGGGTCATTAAAGATATTTGTAGTTCAGGGAATAGTTTTCAAATGAGAAAATTATTTGAAGCAGGTATCAAACAACTCACTTTCAGTGTGGCACGAAGAAAGAGCCATTTTATTTTCTAATCATCTCTAGGAAATTTGAAGGAAGACTTTATGTTATGACACTTCAAAGTTTTCAAGTAAATATGAGTTATGTGGTATGTTTATATAGTATAAATTACCTTCTTCTCTATTATGTTGTATTTAAATAAATATTTTAAAACGATTTGGATTTTTGAGGGGAATAATAATACATTAGTTCATATAGAGCACACTGGGTCACCTGAAATGGGGTACATTGGGTCAGTGACGCATTGTGTCCCCATTTATATATTTACTGTCTATCTGTAAGTTTCTTACATTTTAATGTTTGAATGATCTAAATTTATATATATATATATATATATATATATATACAGGGTGTCCAGCCTTAATGTGACCCAATAGCTAATTCCCGAACCGTTCGGTTTAGATATGCACTTCCAATTTAAAAAATGTTTTAAAAAGGGTAAAGAATGTTTTTACGTGCTTTTCGAACCAAAAAAACCCATTTAGAAAAAAATTACAAAAATTAAATTTTTATACGGTCCCCAGGTCCTATCACTTATATTTAGGAAACGATGCAGTACACAAAAACAAAGTAAACACAAAAAGTTTCATTTTATTACGATAAAAACTGACCAAGTTATGGAACTTTGAAAATCATACATTTCATCCATTTTCTCGGCCAATTTCAAGAAGCTAGTAAGGGACCGTCTCCAAAGTGAAATTAATTGGAACTCTGCCAGGAAACTTTCGCTCTTGCACGTCACTCTTACGTAAATCGTTTTTAAATTTAAAAGTGCACACATTATGTTAATATTACAATAATTGAGTACTTAAGAAACAAAATTTATTCTGTGTACGTGTAAAACATTGATAAAATAAAATATTTTGGACGAAGAAAACTTTTCAAAAGCAGTTACAAAAAAATAGACTTATTTGCCTGCGGCTTCAGACTGATTTGCTGCGATACTGATCATGGCGAACGTTAAAAATCTGTTGTGTAGTCGCTTGCAATTGCATACACCCGTATTCTAATATTACGAATTCTAGTATGGGAGAACGAGATGTATACAACTGGTCTCCAGACATTAGCTCCTGCTCCAGGACTGGACGATAAGGAAATGCACCGTACGTATGTAATATGTTCCACACCGTCGATTTTGAGTAGGAACAAGCCTTGCTAATATCCTGGACACTACTTTCAGGATGAGCCAATGCATATCCTAGAACATCCTCAGCGGGTATCCGCAAGCTTGAAGGTGTGGCACGAGACAAAGGAATACGTCTATGACAACTCCCAGTTCTATACAAGCGTTGAACAGCACGGGCAATTGTACAATAAGATAGATGTCTTCGACTGGGAAATTTAATGGCATAAAGTCTTGCCGCCTCTCTCTTATTTCGATTACACTGCCCATACAACAGTACCATTTCGCAGTATTCTTCATTTGTATACATCTCGTTCTCCTGTACTAGAATTCGTAATATTAGAATACGACTGTATGCAATTGCAAGCGACTACACAACAGATTTTTAATGTTTGCCATGATCAGTACCGCAGCAAATTAGTCAGAAGCCGCAGGCAAATAAGTCTACGTTTTTGGAACTGCTTTTGAAAAGTTTTCTTCGTCCAAAATATTTTATTTTATCTATGTTTTACACGTACACAGAATAAATTTTGTTTCTTAAGTACTCAGTTATGGTAATATTAACGTAATGTGTGTACTTTTAAATTTAAAAACGATTTACATAAGAGTGACGTGCAAGAGCGAATGTTTCCTGGCAGAGTTCCTATTAATTTCACTTTGGAGACGGTCCCTTACTAGCTTCTTGAAATTGGCCGAGAAAATGGATGAAATGTATGATTTTCAAAGTTCCATAACTTGGTCAGTTTTTATCGTAATAAAATGAAACTTTTTGTGTTTACTTTGTTTCTGTGTACTGCATCTTTTCCTAAATATAAGTGATAGGACCTGGGGACCGTATAAAAATTTAATTTTTGTATTTTTTTCTAAATGGGTTTTTTGGTTCGAAAAGCACGTAAAAACATTCTTTACCTTTTTAAAAACATTTTTCAAATTGGAAGTGCATATCTAAACCGAATGGTTCGGGAATTAGCTATTGGGTCACATTAAGGCTGGACACCCTGTATATATAGCAATCACAGAATCTTTAGTTTCTCAAGAAAATTATGTAAAAGAAAAAATGACACTAGAGATGGTAAAAGCCTTCTCGAAGTAGAAGATTTTAATGTTGACGTTGGAGATTCCCTAATATTCAAGGTCTACAGCAAGAAAAAATGCAGCTTTAAGCACTAAGTTACTGAAGTTACAGACAAAAATGAAAATGAATTTGAAGTGCCCTACATGTAAGCAATTTAGCCGGGTTATGTACTTATCTTTGATGAGGCAAACATTTGTTCAGCAGACAGTAAAGATTTTAGTGAGAAAGTTGCCGAAACCAAATGTATAACAAGGAACTGAGAGAAGAGTGACAAAGTTGACTTTTGCTATAGATTTTCAATTATATTATGTCCAATAATTGCTGTAAGATAACAGTTTTTTATTTAATGTCTTAAAAATAACTATAAAACTAAAATTTTGTATACTTAATAGGTCTTAAAGTGATAGTCTCTAACTAAAACTTTTCCTTTAATTTTATTAACATAGTGCTTTTGTATTTTAGAACCATAAAATTAACATTTATGTTATAAACTTTGAGTTACTTTAATATATAACATAATACTAAATATGATCAGGCTATAAAAAAAGTTTAAATTACTGACTATCGAGTGAAAGAAATATTTTATTGTGTTTCTCGTTAGCTTACCCACTGTACCCCATTTGTTATACCGCATTTGTTGACCCATTAGTACAGTGTGTCAACAAAAAGTAATTAAGAAAAAGGGTTTTTTATTGCAGAAAAACTTTCCTCAGAATTGAAATAAAATTAATTAGCATAGCCAATAGATCAGAGAACGCAATACATTAGTTTCATATTCTGTTTTTAAAACATTTTTAGAATCATATTTAAAAATCTAACATCTGGCCCACTGTACCCCCCGTCTCCCGTAGCATCCTGGCCAGCAGAAAGTCTTCGCTGGCCGGTAGACGGCGGGGTGATCCTTGGGCACGTGTTACGACTGCCGGTGGTGAATGAGACGGAGTCCCAACTGCGATTACATTATTTTATTGGACGATTTTATACATCTTTCCTTGGCAGTTACGGCCATGTGTAAAAAGTCCTCTCGTGGGCTGCTTTATTAACTTTTGAGGTCGTATCACATGACCCAAGCACATTGCAATTATTGGCCGAACCCAAAATCAGGGCAGCGGTTTTGGTTTCAACTTTTAAGAAGCCAGATATACTGAGACCGTCTACAAAATCGCAAAGGAATTGGAAAAGGCTGTTAGTAGTTGCAGTTTTTTAAAGCGCATTCCTTTCCCATCTGAATTAAAACTGCACAGTTCTAGAAATTTGGGATTTTAGCAGACTTTTGATTATGTTAATTATGTTATATATATAATATATATATATATATATATATGCTGTATATACAGTAGACCCCGTTATAACACTAGTCCATGCATCACGGATCCCCCTAGAACACGGCGAAAAAATTGCAATTGGGTTCCCTATAACAAGTTAAAAGAGACTCTTATATCGTCTGCTTTTTCTAATTGTGGTGTACATTAAACGTATGTGAAAGAACTTTTATATATGATTTATTTTATTCCATTTAAACTTGAGAAATACAACGCTTTATTAAAATAAACCTGTTAATTTAAACCCGGTTTAATTTAGAGGAATGCGCGTTAGTTATCTCTGGTTCATACGTAGTATCAAGTATGCAGTATTTAAGTGAAATGTGAAATAAATTGCTCAAATAAGGTGTGCAGCGGTTCAACAGCGTGGTTTATACTCCAGATGGAGCATAGCTCAGAACCCGTACATCACGGATTCCTATAACACGGAACGTATTTACCGGGTTATGGAGGATCTAATGTGTATATATACGTATGTATATTTGCTTACACAATAAAAGAGCAAATGCAGGTTTAAATAGCGTAAATTAGAATGCATAATGATGAAAATTTTTTCTGCTGTACTTTTAAATGCTCACTGAATGTCATTACAATAACTTTTAATACTTTTTAATGTGGATTGGTGGATTTAAATGCAGGCTTTGCAATGCAAAATATTACGAATTTAAAGTGATTGTTGGTGAAAGGAGTGCATTCACTTCATGTAGTCATGAGAGTAAAAGCAATATTACCAGTTTTAAAATAAAATGAATATTTAAAATCATTGTATGATGGACTAAAACCAAAAAATCCAAATAAACCAAAAAAGTATTTGAAAATATTCGTAAATACAATATTTATCATTTGCAATGTTATGCAATCATATGCAATTTTATTTTCACGGTATTAACGCTGTTGCAACCATAGATTACGGGAAAACTTTAATCAAAAGTGTAATTACAATATAAATCGCAAAATCCCTCTTGGATTGAAAAGCATTTATCCTTTCATTTGATCATTTATTTTAATGAAAGATAAAAATTAGAGAGTTGGAAATCAAAATAAAGAAGTTGTACGTTCATAAAAGAAAATCATGATTTAGATAATGATTTAGTTAAAATGATGCAGTTCAAACTGATGTTGCAGTAATATTTAGTACTCTTCTGAACGAAATATGATTTCGTTTCCGAAAGCTAATGGTGCCATTAAAAATATTTCTCTTTTGGATTAATCATTAGACCCTTTTGCGTACCCAGTACTTTTTCGAAATGGTGATGCTGAGTAGCATATCAATATTTCCCATAGTCAATCAACTACTTCTAATTCGAGTGCGTCCAGAAATAAACTAACCATGCTTAGTATGCAGCCTTTCGACTGTCAATTAGAGAAGATTTTAGCATGTCGCACCATTCACAAAAACTATTTCTGGAGTGATTAGTTGATATGTATGTGAGATTAGTAAGCGCAAGATTGCATTTCATTCGACAAAATCAAACAAGTCTTCTGTCTGAGTTTTACAGCAATTTAACAGATTATTTAGAATCTAATTCCAATATCAGTAATGTTGGGCTTAGAGTTTTACCATCTCATTTCAATGGATACGCAATATATGTGCATAAGAGTTATTTAGATGTAATGACAACTGTACAACATTTCGGAAAGTCTTTGTTTACTATAATAACTTAGAGTTAAAGTTTGCTTGAATAGTTTGTAATATTGGTGTAAGTGAGCCAGCTACTTTTCAATCAGACATTGTTGTTAATGTGTACAAATCCAAACTGAAAGAATTAATTGAAGGAATTTCACAGAAAAACATCTTTGTGATAGAAGCACTCGTTTATGCAATTGGATCAATTAAAAAAAAATTATATGCAATGATTGCAGAGGTGCACTCTGAAAAAAATTTAAGAAAACCTCGATAACGTTCAAACTTAAAAATTTATTGAATTACGATCGAATTTCGTCCTCTAGTTATAATAAATGTTCACCTTAAAGTTTTAATATTTTTCTTGTCTGCAAAGTTTGGGATAAATGGATTTCAGAAAAACTTGAATTCGAATTTTCAATGAATAAAAATAATCAGATACATAAGTCAACATAGAAAAACTTTTAATGTAGTCTCTAACAACACACAATATCCTCTAGACTCAATTGTGAATGGGTAATATGCTTTCTCACTTACGATTCCGTCCTCTTACTGGAAAAATTTAAACTTTTATTACAGCTATTCAAAAAATCTCATTTCATGGGTGCAAAAGTTCGGAGAAGTTAAGCTTTTGTGAGATTTTTTAAGCGTTCGTTTACGCTTTATTGCGATAATAATGGCGTTTACTTACCCCCAGTTAAAGAAAATTGCTTTCATTTTCCGAAATTTTTGAATACATACGTTCGATTTATAATAAACTGAGGCAGTAAACAATTCCAGGCTCTACACGTTGATTACTATATATTTCACTTATATTTTATGTTTTTTTTCTTTCAGCAATTGTATATTTATAGCAAGAAGATTGGATGCATTTTTCCGTAATAAATTGTTCTTTTGGGGATTAATGTTTCATATGCAATGCAGCGGTAGAACATATTGTGGAGAATTTATTTAACGGATAACGCATTAATTCAAGTAAAGTAGCTGAAAATATCTTAAATGACAGAAGAAAAAAAATCAATTTATTTACGTTGAGAATTTGCAAGTTTGAAAAGAAATAAAATAAGTTCTTTAACGAGAAAATAAACAGTTAATTTCTCGACGTCAAAGTTATAGTAATTTTTAAAGCGTAATATTTTCAAGTGTTTTCTGGCTACTCTTACTAAGGTAAATATAATAAAATTTCGTGCTAAAATTTGAGCTAGAAATATTCCGTATGTCAATAACTCAGTAATTGTTGTAAAATATTGCTTGAAGTAAACGGTATTAAATTATTTATGGCATAATTCATCTTAAAAACCAAAAAATACACAAAAGAGTCATTGTTCATCAATTACTAAAAGGAAAATATAGTATATTGCACAGTATCAATATAGTATTGAAGTATTTGAATATGAAGTTTTAAGTTGTGATAATTTTTCTCTTATAATAAAAAGTATTATCAAATTATAGTTCCAAGTGAATGAAGGACCGTGCACAAATGATTCAACGAATGTTTTTAAAATATCGCAAAAAAAAAAGAATCTAGTCCAGTGGTTTAAGCCATTCAATAAAGCAATCAAATGAAACTCAATTCCATTATATCTTGACTCGTTACTGGGAGTGAGAGAGATTATTGATTAATCGTATTTTAACAGTTTAGACTAGTAATAGTACTGATGAATTGTTTAAATATAAAATATCGAAATTATATTGCAAATTACGAAATATTCCAATGAAATGCATCCAAATCTGAAAAGAAGGTTTTTTTCCCAAATAATGGGGAGGGGGGGTAGATGTCTGCGCCGTTGCGCCACGCCGCCGACGGGCATTTGTACTACGTGGTTGCCGCCGATGTCTAGGCCGGCGCGCCCACGAAAAACGCCGATTGTACGACGCGACGTACAATCGGCTCCATTTTTTTTAATTTCTCCTAAACTTTCAACTGCTTATTTTTATCTGGATACTTCTTAACCTTTTATATATAAATATATACTAGAAGTCCAACCCCGTTGTGGAGGCAACAACAACGAGCACTTGAAAAAAATTGACGAAAATATGTCTGCGCTTAATATATTTCATCTTCCTCCTCCTAAAATAAATAACTTCGAATTCAATATATAATATTTATACTCAAATCGGGTTTCATGATCTTCTGGAAACTTTTCGCACTCGACCGATTTCGTTTTGTATAGAACCCCTCTTAAATCAATGCTTCAAACAGAAGATCATTTTTATTGAAAAAAGAGTGAAACTATGTTATGCAGAAAAACATTTTAAAAGTTTTTCTTCAAAGTCTGATGACCGTGGTTTAAGTATGACGTCATTGTCACTTGAAACAGCTAATTTGTCTCGCAAATGATTTACTTTGGAGCTGAAAAGCTCGAAAAATCACTTTAAAATCGAGAAACGGGTGGATTTTCAGATTTTTAAAGTAGCGCAGATTGCTTTCTGTATTTGCTATTTGCATAATTATGATAAACCTGAAACGGATCGAACAAACGGTGTAAATGCTATTTCGCTTTCGCGCTTTTTAATATTTTTGATCTTTTTAATCTTCAAAGAGTTATGGCGGTAATAGTTTTATGTTTGAGTGGTTGTCCGAATTGTTAGAGAGTCAGTGAATCAGTGAATCAGAGATAAGCGCAACTATATAGTAGGATGTATGTGTGTGTGTGTGTTTGTACGCATACACCCATTTTCATTATGCTCTTTTTCAAAAATTTTCGCAATCTGCCGCCGGGTTTCTGAGGTCGTTAGGCCGCCACCGCGTATTTCCGTGCGACGCAGACTTCTAGGGGGGGGGGGGTCCACACTATCGTCGCTATACAGGGTGTCCTAAAAATACCGGCCAAACTATGCACAGCCAGGACCTTTATACTTCAGCTACTTACCATGTTCACTGTCTTTATACCCTCGCTCATATCGAGAAGTCAAAAGTATGTCAAAAATTTCTGTGCTGTTTATTTCTTCAAATATAAAGCTTTTCGTTGATTTCAGAAATATTCATTCAATTTTTAGTGATTGACATTTGGATCTGACGTGACTTTTTGTCATGGTTACGATCGGCGTTCTTTTGATGGTTGATCATGAAGGTGACGTTCAAAAATGTATTACGGACAAGTATCTTGTAGAGCCATGTCCTAACTCTTCTCATTAATGACACTAACCCCAAGATGGTCACATGTTGTAGAATTTTTTGCATTTCCACCGACTTTTGTAGTCGTAAAACATAGGTGAGATCTTGGGGTAATTCTAATGTAGATATGCAAGCTTGGTGGTCGCTATAACCAACGACTAGGCAAATAAGTTTATTATACACATTTTTCAAATATGAATAATTTTAATGCACGTACATGAAAGTTATGTGGTGCCCAAATCAGATTTTTCTGAAGTGTATAGTAAAGATTTATTTTATTGATAAATAAATATGTATAAAACTGCACCTGGACAAAATTGATTGTAGCCATAATGTTATTTCTTTGATACTTATATTTTAAGTATCATTTTAATCTACCTGTGCACAAATCAGTTTATTTAATCAATGGATTCTCACATAAATATGCATCAGTGTTCTTCATGGAATTCTCTGTTTATGTTGTTCACAATTTTGATGCTGATTTTAAGTATCGTCATATGTTATATACAAATTAGAAAAACAATATGATAATAATACTACACATTAACGTGCACACTACAAAAAAAGTCTGTCAAATTTGCAGAAAAAAACTGTCAGCCAGGACGACAGTTTATTTCCGTATTTTTTTTTATTTTTTACAGAAGTCTTCCATAAATTTTACTGATTCTCAGTTTATTTTACAGAAATCTTCCGTATAAGGAAAAAATACGGAACACTTCCGTAAAATATACGGAAATAAACTGGCGCCCTGGCTGACAGTTTTGTCTGTCAGTTTAACAGACTTTTTTTTGCAGTGAAGATATAAAGACGTAGAATACTTTATTTTATGTTAATATGAAAGAATAGCCTATATTGTAAATTTTGCTGTTTGCATGATTTAAAAAAACAAACATAAGAGTATAAAAATATTGGTTACTAGCTGAAGTACCCGTTCTTCGCACGGGAATGAATGGACTTTTGATATTACGATTTGTGGTGATTACTATTCATTGTAATAAACAGATATAGTAAAGTGGATATCGCGTTATATTGTGTCCAATAATTATGCATACCGAATTGCAAGGCAATCGTTTGTACGGTGCAGAAGGCCATGCGGCGGATACGGCGAAACGGATACGGCGAAAATATTTTTCGCATTCAGATATCGATGTATGCGAATTTTCATGACTATCGGCTGGACAGTCCCGAAGTTCATGTGTTGACGCGACATCTAGTGGCAAGTTATAGGAAAATGGATTGCGCCAAACTCTTTCCCGTGTTCAAATATCTGTGTATACCAATTTTCATATCGATCATTTGCACAGTCAAGAAGTGATACACTGCAGGACCATCTAGTGGTTCAATAAAGTAATGATTTGCTACAGCGCCGTCAAGTGGCGAGTTATAGCAAAATGGATAACGCCAAAATATTCTCATTGTTCAAATAGCTATGTATACTGATTTTCATAGCGACCGTTTAAATGGTCAAGAATTTGGCCTGCTGCAGCGTCATCTAGTGGCGAGTTAAAATAATAATGCATTGCCGTGTCATCTAGTGGTGAGTAACATCAAAAGGAACGCAGTTAGAATATATTCTTCGTGCTCAAATGTGTAAGTATAAAAAATTTTATGCCGTTTCGGTCGAACGGTATAGAAGTTGATGCTTTGCAGCGCCATTTAGCGGCAAGTTACAGCAAAATGGATAGTGAAAAATATTCTCAGTGTTCTAATATTCGCATGTACCAAATTTCATCGATATCGGTTGGACGATATTCGCATAGCAAACGGCTAAACGGAATAGAATTCAACGTTGTGCTGCGGCACCAAGTGGCAAGTTAAGGAAAACGGATAGCATAAAAACCTTCTCCATCATAAAAGACTTAGGTGAACCAAATTTCATCGTGCAACGGTGCTCAACGGTGCTGGAGTTTTTCAACATCATAAATACATACCAACATTCATTTTTATCTATAACCAGTGTTATTATATATACCAGTCTCAAATAAAATCCAGTTTCAAATCTAAGCCTCGCCAAAGTGCCAACATACGCCATTTTGCAAGAGTTTTTTCAGGGAATCATTCGAAGCATTGACTTAGCAGCAATCAATATGGGAAATGCTTCGACCGCCAAAGAGTAGCACGCATTTATTTGAAAATTGAAATCCCTTAATACGTCCGATTTTTTTTTTAAATTATCAACTGTAATGTGTTTTATTCATCGTTACTCCGATGTACTAAATGAGAAGATTTCAATTTTCTGAAATTTGGCGGAATTCCCCCAACTTAAATCAATGTACTCAATTGGCGAGAATTCTGAAGTTAGATCGCTTGAAATTCCTTAATAACTGCATTATTTCTTCACGGATCATTAAAATTTAACGCTGTATTCTAATAAAACCTTTGCACTTGTTTTCAAAAATATATTTCCTTAAGCTCTCAATAAATTGAGCCAAGCCGAAAACTGTGCAAACCGCTAGAACTCACTTACTCAAAATCCATATTTCAGCCATTTTATTTTTTCGCGAAACTAAAAAAATTTACACATTAGCCTCGGAAATCTTCAATTCTTATTGTTTTGCGTGTAAAGCATTACATTCCTGCTCTGATTTCCCATGCACACGATATTATAATTAAAAAAAAATAACCTTATGAATATAAACTAACAAAAAAAAAATCATTATTATTCTTTTATTTTTACTTTGAGAATTTAAAACATTTTATTCGGCAAAATCGCCACACATGGCAACCACGATCCTTATTTCAAACTTTTTTCACTACAGGGGTTACAATTACGGAAAGATTTTTGCATGAAGAGCATAAAAAATCTCTTAAATTCCGGGAACGGGTGGACTTTCAAAGTTTTAAAGTGGACTAAGATTTATTCTATATTATTTTACATATCTGTGCTAAATTTCAGGCCGATAGGTCCATTTTTGTGGCTTTGTATACGAATCAAATCCACAAACAAACAAACAAACAAACAGAATTTCATTTTTATTTATAAGATGAAGGCTAAATGAAATTGGGTAGTTAAAGCTGTTCCCTCTTTGGTTGTTCTAAGAGTGCCTCCAAAGTTTTTGTTGCAAGTACAGGAAGAAAAAAAATCGTTTTCTCAAACACCATCAAAGCTTCATATAACTGCAGCCACCAGTTTTGGTACCTCAAATCAGTAAATGATTTGGGTAATTAACAATTGCGAGAATAAAATATAAAAAAAAAATTAAAAAATTTTACTTAAATGATTTTTTTTTGCATTTGTTACGCTATTATTGAAATTTTAACAAATATGTAGAATATACAAAAAGGCCTCAACATACGGAATAGACCCTCAGAATTACGAATCCGGAAAACTTTTGTTGACTTAGTTTACCAGGCTATCATCGATGCTAAATTAATCACAATTTTTGATTAATTTTAATGAAATATGCAAAATAAAGCTGTTTAAAAATTGTGGTGGGAAATATCCGAAAAAAATCGTGAAGGTTGGCAGCTATGTATGTATGCATAGAATCTCATTTAGTTGCATCTAAGCATGAAAAGGAAAAGGTTAAAAAAAACAGTCATTTATCCTCTTATACATAAAAGTAGTTGTTATTCGTTTAAAGAAAAAATTATTTGTATCAAAAACTATTGAAAGATTTAAGATACAATGTTATTTTATTATTTCTTGTTTGTCCATTAGACGATGTGGTACCATAATCAAATTTCTCTTTCAGCCACAGGCACTCTCATCAGTCATCCCTAAATCCTACCGTTAAAAAGATTCTTTTTTCTCCTTTCTCATATGTGTTTAGTAATCAGATTCTGCTAACACCATCAGCACATTGCGTTTGCGAACTCTATGACAATAATGTACAACTTTTTTTTCCTTTCTATCTTCGAATAAAATGGAATTTTTTTAGTTGGTTTAATTTCATCAGGGAATGAGTTAGGTAAGCAAAAGTGAACATTTTTTTATTATATTTTTACTGCAATTATTTGTAATACGATTTAGCTGATTAAAACGGAGGAAAAAATGTTTAATTTACCGTGTGCGGAAGTCATTGGATGATTTATTGTGTGATTAACCAAAGCAAAGATTCCGTCGTTCCTTCCTCTAGTTTATACAAGTGGTACTTTGTTATTGCGATTATCTTTTTAATTGATTCTTTGTTGCTGTTTCAGCAAATGCTGATTATCTGAGGGGATACTATTGTGATATTCTATGTCATTGCAGCAAAGATCTTAAAATTTTTGAAAATAATTCTACAACTGTTGTTTGAAAAATATGTTCAGCTTTGTTAAATAAAATAAAAAATAAAATAAAATAAACGAGAAAGGTAAATCACGACAAATGCAAATATCACGACAGTCTTCAACAACAAATATTTGGATGAATGAATATCATAATTAAAGTACTCACGAATTGTGTCATTAAAGTTCTCTCGCATTTTCGTCGTTAGAATCAAATTCACATTTCACTGGGTTTAAAACGTAAAAAATACCGACGTATTTCCCAATCTTAGAATTAAAGCAAAAATCTTAAAACTTTTGAAAGATAAAACTTTGACTAATTAAAGTACTCACGAATTGTGTCATTAAAGTTCTCTCGCATTTTCGTCGTTAGAATCAAATTCACATTTCACTGGGTTTAAAACGTAAAAAATACCGACGTATTTCCCAATCTTAGAATTAAAGCAAAATAGATGTCAGGAAGAGTGCAGACCATAATTAAAACCTTAGTTAAAATTTAATAAAAAAATATTTACATCTTGACATAAAAATCCCGAGAGCATATACATCATTGCAATGGCATGCATCGTTTCGTCAGGTCGAATAAAAGTTATATTTTCCCCCAATTCCGCGTTCTGAGTTCCTGAGAAGTTGAGTTACTTCTCCCAGAAGTGAGATTGCTTTTTTGTGACAGCGTGTATAATAACACAACAGTGTCTCTCGTGCCAAATATAGCGATGCACTGTCGTCAATTGTTGCGAGATTTTTGGAAAAACTTCAAAACAATAATGTAATTTTGAAATGACTTTGTAAAAAGTTGTACTGATCGTTCATACACATAATTAGTGATGCTTCAGATGGATTTATGCCGCCTATATACTGCTACACTGCTATTGACCGATATGAATTGGTATTGTTTTGAATGCTTCTGTATAACTATAATATGGACACTATGCTCGCCGAAGAAGTTTATTTTGTAATCCTTGATAGCATATATCAATTTTACTTTGATTGAAATAGCTAAATATCTTGGAAATACACTTTAAAAAATGACTACCCAAACAATGCCAACATTATGCATATATATATATATATATATATATATATATATATAATACAACATTATGCATCTATATATATATATATATATATAAATCAATAAATCAATTCCTATAAAAATTACGAAATTTGAATTTTTATATGCCCCCTTGGTCCTATCAGTTATATTTAGAAAAAAAAATTTCCTAATATAATTTCATGCACAAAAAAAATGGTCTTTCTACGACCAAATTTCATCGAGTTACAGCAGCTTAAAGTTAGAGCACTTTTCGAGCAGCGAAATAGGGGTTGCATGCAAACTGAATTTGAGAAAAATTAATGTACTTGGTTTTGAGCCTTGTAATATTTATTAGCTATTCCATTAACAATTTTACGATTGAAGATTTCAATAAATAAGATTAACGTTTAGCTATATGTATCCAATATATTAACATAAAAATATAGCTTAAACTGAAACTAGAAATTTTTGAAGAGTTTTTTAAATGATCGGGTGTTAAATAACTTAAAATACAAAAACAAGAGAATAAAACACTTCATTAAACATTAAATTAGAAAATGAAGCATTTTAAAGTACGAATATATGCATTTTAGAAACTTAAAATAATATTACAAATCCTGTTAGAATAACATTTGCTCAAAGTATAACTTCCTTCGGCTGCAATGCAAATATGCACCCGTGTAGAAAACTCTTCCTGTACTTTGCGTAGCATACTTGGTGTTACACACATGCATGCTACACATATATACGATTTAGTAAGCGTAACGGGATATTTTTAAATGTGGAAAAGGGATTTAAGTCAAAATGTTTGCTGCTTCATAACTCGGTGAATTTTGGTCGTAGAAGGGCGAACTTTCTTTTAACTGTGCATGAAATTGTATAAAGAAAATTTTCCTAAATATAACTATGAGACCGGGAGATCGTATAAAAATTTAAGTTTCGTAATTTTTATAGGAATTGATTTATTGACTTCGATTGTTTCTGATATAATAGATTATAGAATTTAGAGCATTTTTGCAAGTGGAACTATATGTCTCGGACTAAAGGTTTAGGAAATAGCCACTGGGCACCATCATACTATATATGTATTTATCTTTTGATTGGCTTTTTCGGTGTCTTAGATATACAAAAAAAGAGGAATATTTTCTATCTTGCTCTCAATTGTGAGTCTTGCGTTCGACTTAAGAATCGATACCTCTGTTTAAAATCAACAAAAGTAGAGTTTATTCCCATTTTCTTTTCACCGGCACCGGTCCGATTATATTCTGGAATCAGCTTATCGAATATCTCTAGTATGATATACAGAATTCGTTGTAAATTTCGTCACAAGCTACTGGTTTACAGTCAAACATCTACGTTTTCAAAGATGTGATTTTTTGGGGGGTAAAAAAAGGTAACTAATACAAACATTTGCTATTTCAAAGACCGGATAATAAAGAAATTTTAATATATGAATTTGTATTATTGCATATGAGATTCATTTGATATTGTGTGCTTATAAATATATGCAAGTATGAAATGATACATTACAATGAATATCAGAGTATTTTTTATCACTATGTATAAATATTAGTAAATACACAAAATACTTTTTTACATCACCAGTATAAATAGCAATCCAGAAAACAATATCTTATCAATAGTCACTGAAAGATTTGGGGTAGATGTTTATTTTATTTCCTACTGTTAGTCCAGTATTCAATTCTGTTTTCGTAATCAAATTTTTCCTTCAGACACAGGCACTCATCTTTCATTTCTAAACACTAGCCTTCAGGATATTATTTTTATGGATCCTAATGTGTATTTAGTAACCAGATTCTTCTAATATATCAGCACATTGCTTCACAGAATTCCGTTAAAGGTATAGTTATACTAATGCATAAAGATAGAAGTTTGTTACAGATTAACTCATCAACACTGGATTCAGAAATATGAATGCATGAAAAGTTGAGGAATGGGTTCTTTTATGGTTTAAATGCCCATTAAGAAAAGGGTTTTGGAAATTCTCCTCCCAAAGAGTGCCAGTGGCCGAAACAATCATCTATTCATATCTCAAAGTAAAATAAAATAAAAACCATTAAATGCTTACTTTAAAATGTAACAAATTGCAAGAATATCTAAATACTAGGCTCCGGATTTCTTCAAATTTTAATCACAGGTTGATGTGCATGTACTCAAAAAATACGTGTATTTCTTTGCTAAACATCACTAAGAGCCACTTGGAGGTGTTTGTGTGTGTGTTTTTTTTATCTTAAAGCATGAGAGTTTGAAATAATTGGAATGAATGTCCTATTTTATGTTATGGAATCTTTAGAATTTAACGAGTCAAGCGAAACAAGTCATCTAAACGCATAAATTGGCTGTCAAATACAATGCATACATTTCATAACTTTGTATTTGCCACCCCTTTAGAAGCGCTTGAATTTTTGTTGATGATAATTAAACCAAATTACAGTTTTTCGAAACAAAGAAATCCCCCCTGATTACTGTTTTTTTTTATCAATCTTAGTGGGGGGATGAAAGTTTGTCTTTTTAAGTTACTAAAGGTTATTATTTTTCAAATGCCATTTCAAAAAACTGTACCATAAGAAAGGTAGAGAAATAGAAAATGAAAAGTAGAATATTTAAAAAGCGATGCAGAATTATTTTACACTTTTTATTCAATAGCTTTTAACAAAATCAGTTTTCTTTTAACATTTCCATTAATTATCATTGTAAATAATTTTTTTCTAGAGTGAAATGTTTTAAAATGTTTGCTTTCTCAAACAGAATGTATAAAATAAAAACAAAATAGCTGTTTATATAAGAATTAATCTTTTGATAAAATATTCCAACTCTTCTTACATATATGATTATTCTGAGGATTGATTTTTTAGTATGTAGTTTTTTTTAATGAAAGTTTCTTGCAAACGAAAGGGGAACGTAAAAAAATACTTAAGAGTATTATTTAATTAAATGATCGATTTCAAAAGAAAGAATGATATCAAATCATTTTTTTTCACCGAGTTACAAAAATCATTTTCGATAGCAATTGCATCCAAAGAAAGTTTTTATTTGTATCAGTGGGTTTATTGCAATGCTTTGGTTGTAGCATTATTTTATCACTCATATTGCTTGTATGCTAGACTTAGTGGTTTTGTAATGTTTTTTTTTCCTCTACTGCCACCAGTACCTATCAATTATTTACAGCATCCCAGAACTGGGAAAAAGTAGCTTTTTTCATAGCATATGCTCTGTATAATCAGATTTCTTACATTCACTGCAAGATTTGCAGCAGTCAGCTCTTTCTTATACTGAAAGAGCAAATGTTTGGAAGAGTGTTTTTCTCAGCACCTAAACTGTAGTTATTTTCAATAATTTAAAAGATATTTTCAATATGTACTAGACTAAAGAATTACTCCCGTATCTCTTATGAAATGAATTGGGTATTGTGTGTTTGGGGCGGGGGGGACTAGCATTTTTCCCATCAAAAATATGAATAAATTATTTTTAAATGATGTTTACTTTTCAGCCTATATTTTCAGACAGTAGTTGGGGAAAATTTAGGCTCATTTAAATCTTCCCCAATGAGGAAGCTATCTTCCTCGTATGAACTCATTTAAATTTTCCCTCAGCGGCAGCGGGAGTTCCTTTTTTTATAATAGAGAGAAACTTGAGTTTAATAGCCCTGTCCATAAATTTTAAAATTTGAATAATTTGTAAGTCATAATAGAAAAAAAGTAAAATTTTATAAATTATATTTATTCTATTTATTTTGGGGGGAGTGTAGGGTTTTTTTTTTTTTTAAATATATTACCCATTTTACTCCACTTGCTACCCGATTTCTCCCACCTTCGTGGAAAAAGCATATGTTAATAGAAAAAGTCTGTTTATTGCATTTGGAAACATAATATTACCGTTTCACTGCTTACTAAATTCATTTTATTTTCTTGAGTCTCCAAAAGACACTCTAGAAACTAATATATTCCAAAAAATTTCAGAAATTATTTTATTACTTTTAATTTAGAAAAGGTTTAAAGAGTTTATTATTAGAAAAAAGAAAGAACTCTTTCTAATGATGTTCTTTTAATGGTGTTTTAGTGTGGTGGGGTAAAATGGATATACTGTTAGGATTAATTAATATTACGTTGCCAAATGCTTGTAATAGCCTCTTCAATGAGTATAAATGAGTGTGTGCGAGTGTGTTTCTTACTAAGCCTAGAAATACAGGCTAAAACATAAAAATGATTTAAAAATAAACTACTGATATTTTTAATCAAACACAAATACCTACTCATTGCACTGCAACAATGAGATGTCGAAATACAATGTTTATCGAGAACCTAAGTACAACAGCCCAGCCCATAATAATTTTATATTTGAATAATTTGTAAGTCATGATAGGAAATAAGTAGAATTTTATAAAATATATTTTTTGGAGGAGCTTTATTAATCTATTACCCATTTTACCCCACCTGCTACCCGATTTCCTCGATTTTTGTGGAAAAAGCATCTCATAATAAAGTCTTATATTCTTGCATTTTAAAGTAATATAGTTTTATGAAATCTTAAATCTCTTCAATTGTGGAGTGGAGGAACGCGTTGCATAAAGTAACACGAAAAATGCTGCGTGTTTAACATTATTTGTAGCATAAAACAGCCAATGAATAAAAAAATACCCATTTTTTACCCATTTTACACCAACCTTACTTTATTTCTGAAAATTCTCTTATTTTGCCCTTTTATGTTACCACGATGAAAAAATTATGACTATGTTCCTCAAGCAACTCCTGAGTGTAAATTATTTTTAAATTAGCTCAGTTAGCTGTTTTAATCGACTTGATTATGCAAGCAAGCATTGATAATTGAATTATGTCATTTCCTCGGATTTCATTTCATTTATTTTCTCATATTATCTGGAAATACAAATTCGATTACCGAGAATACTTTTTCAACACGAAATGTGCAAATAGCTTGAAAGTTTCGGAAACTTCACTCGAACGGAAATACTAATCCTTAATGGCAATTAATATGAGTTCTCATAATTTCCATTGCATGAATTACATGCTGTAATGAATTGCAGTTTTAGAACTTAAAAAGTCAATTTTTCCCCCGTAACTTGCGCAAAGCTAGAATAAGTAAAAATGATATACAAATAATGTACCATTCAAAATACCGAATACTTTTCGGGAAATAAAAGATTAAATTGCCGCGTGAATATGCTGTGTAAAAAATGTCAAAAAAAGAATCAGAGTGGTACACAGTTTTAGTAAAGCACAATTTAAATTTTTTTTAACGCTGTAACATTTTAAGTTATCGAAGTATATGTTCCATTGGTAACCAACCTACAGAAATCCAAATAGAATAAATCACGGTCTATAAACTAACATGTTCTAGCCTGACTGAGGAGGTAGAGCTATGGACCGTGAGATTCCGCCGCTCTCAAATAGTTGTTGCTGTTGTTGTTGTTGTTGTTGTTGTTGCTAAGCTCCGTGTCCAGCTACTGCTAGACCAGATCTACGAGATTATACACCCTCAAAAAAGCATAGACCAGAATAGGAAAGTCCAATAGGTCCTATGAGTTATGTCGCTTCCAAATAGTTCTTTCCGTTTGCCCAGCATATTACAAAACTTTTTCTTCCATTAAGTGCTAAAATAAAGTGTATGTTATAAAATAATTGCATATATTTGTGTTGCTTGAATGCAATAATTAAAAGTATTAAGAAATTTAAGTCAGAAATCCGATGTAACGCCTTCCCAAACGCTTGACCAATGATAGACCTGCTGGCGGGAATTGAGTAATGCGGTTTTGCCTTGTGATTGGATTGCTGACAGCCGAATAATTGGAAGGAGAAACGAGTGTCGGACCGATACATCTTGAGAGTCGGGAAATGACCTCTTCAGCCTTCTCCTTCGTTATCAGGTTAGGTTTGCCCCGAGTATAGGTAGCAAGTGTTATAAATCGGTTCTGAAATGTCTCTATAGAAGTTTCTTCAACTGTTCGAAAGTAGAAAAATAGTACAATGCGAGATACGGGCTGTACGGAGATACTTTCAATACATTCCATTAAAAACGTCGTACAAAATCAAGTATAACTGAAGCCCTGTATAGTGTTTTCCAGCAAAGTGACACCTCTAGAGTTCCGTTCCAGTGGTTTATAGAGAATTGACTTGTGCTATAACTTATAAAACACTTTGCACAACAATGATCGAGCAGATGTCCCTCAGTCTCCATTTTCAAGATGGTAGTGTTTGACTTCTGTGGCCTTTCCTTCTATCTTTACATGGAATTTAATTTTTACAGGATATTGTAAAATCGTGAAACTGTTGTTACCTTACTTACTTAAACACAGAAATGCGAATGAGCAACCTTAAAAAAAAATATTCGGAAATTGTTTTTCAGCTTATCTCTGCGTTAACCGTGCTCAATTCTCGTGAATTTTTCAATAATGATAAGATAAAAAGGCATTTAATCCATTTAATTGGTAGGTTTTTGTTTCTTTGTTATCCATTTCATTTTCTTATTTTACACTGGCCAAATGAATTTAGAGAATTTGTATATTTTATCGAATTTCATGAAAAGAACTGCACTGAATGTAAAACCACTGCTTCTAAACAAAAATGCAAATATTGCACGTCAAATACGTAGCGTACACATGGTGTAGGCGGAGTCAGTAAAGAAGCAGGCTTTATAAGCGCGCGTAAATGAAGACGCATTTCGTTCGCTAGCACACCTCGTTGAATTTCTTGGTATTATTTTGCAGCAATCGGTTAATTTCAAATTGTAACAGTAAGAATGAGTAACCACAACGTTTAGATGATGGAATGAGGTGGCGAATTTTGGGGAGGCTAGAAGTAGGCCAATCTCAAGTCCAGATTTGTAGAGAGTTCAATTTAACGCCCAGCGTCGTGTGTAACTTATGGAAACTTCCAGTATACCGGATCCATCGAGAGAAAGCCTGGGCAAGGTCGTCCAAGAGCTACGACAGCCCGAGAAGATCGCCATTTGTCCATTACTGCGAGGCGTAGCAGGAATGTCACAGCTTCTCAGCTCTCTCGTGACTTGTATGCAGCCACAGGAACCCGTGTATCATGGATGACTGTTTCTAGAAGACTTCATGAAAAAGGGTTGTTTGCGAGAAGACCTGCTGTTTTCGTCCCGCTCACTGCTACGAACAGGAGAATCCGTCTAGCATGGTGCAGAGAGCATAAAGATTGGAATATGGATCAATGGGTGTCCGTTCTCTTCACTGATGAGTACTAGGATGGGGCAAAAAAAAAGTTTTTCCAATCAAAATCTAATAGTGCGGAAAAGTTTCCCTAGGTAAATAGAAGGCAAAAGAAAAAAGAAATTGAAATCATATTACGATCATAACGATATTTGACCCTTGCACAGCAATGTCGGTTTTGAATATTTTATTATTTTTAAGTATTTTTCATATTATTAAAATATAGCTTTTGTGAATTAAATTTTATTTTAGCCTATCAATGTATGATGTATAAGCACTAACCAATTACCTGCTGTCATTATGATAGTATAAGCCGAAAGCCGGTATGAGAGGGGGTGGGGTTATTTCACCCATAACATGACGCATTCGAGATGCAATCTTTCCGCAGACGCATTACAGAACTTTTATTAGGCTTTATTTTTCTTTGTGTTTCAGAGGAATTCCCCTATCGTCCTTTTCCAATGACCATCCCACTGAAGAATATATCTACTCCAGTTCGCAAGTTATTACTCTTTTTATTCCCACCATGAGCGGGACTTGCTGCTACAAGCCTTTGCCACTACTAAGGACCAAACTACTGGCCATTTTATCACGGGGGCACCCAATGGGCCGTCAGCGTTGCCCTCTATGAAAGAACGGACAGCTAAATATCCAAGCCCAAGAAGACGGGAATCCAAGTTGGACACAAGGTGTGATAGAATTGTTATTTAACCCATTTATACCTAGTGGCCCTTTTTTGGGACGGCATTTTCGATGTCTGTCGAAAGCGTTATCTATTTTTCTTAGCCTTTATTCACGAGTATTGAACCTCAACTCCACAAAATATTTTAACATGACCCAGTAAAATGTTGAATTTTCAATATGTTTCCGTTTTGTTTGCTACCAAGAAAGAAAGTTCCTTCATAGACGGACCAAAGCATGTTTTCAGGGCAATACAATTATACAATTAATAGTTACCTGACAATCAGCTACTACTGATAGATCGAGTAATGCAGAGCAATATATTTTTTGCTCATCCTGAAAATGTTCTCACAGCAATGGTATTTGACTTAAGGAAGCATGTAAAGGACATTGGTTAAAGGCGCATTCTGAAAGCACAAATTTCTTCCTGTAAATATTTCTATGAAAAAAAATCTCCCTATCAGCTGGCTGTGTGGGAAGTGCAAGGGTGAAACTCGACGTGCACGATTCGCAGTTTTCATAATAAGTGTGGGAGAAGTACGCTCACTATGTCCCTCGTTCTGGCACGTTGGATGTTACCGTAGTATCACTCTACGTGTAACTTTAGTTGAAATAACTCAAAAAATCCGCTCTCTTTCCCTTTCTGTAACTTATAATACCATAATTATAATAAATTATTTCTTAGTTCTTGTATATGATGTATTGGCAGTAAAATTTAATTATTAGAAAGCGTTGTTTTAAAAGTATGGACGAGTAGGCGTAAAGGGTAAAATTTCCGAAACTTTTGCCTCGATGCACAAGGGTCAAATATTGTACCATTTCAATTTTTTTTTCTTTTGTTGTCTATTTACCAAAGACAACTTTTCTGCACTATTGGATTTTGATCGGAAAAATTTTCTTTGGAGGGCACACCCTAATGACTACCGGTTCAGATTAAACACCGATTCTCGCATTACGTTCATATGGTGAGTGCCAGGCACCCGCAACCTACCTATCCTCCAATGTCCGCGAAATCGACCGTTATAGCAGAGGAGTTTTAATGGTCTGGGCTTGCATCATATTGGATGGCCGCACACCTCTCCATGTCTTTGAAAGAAGCACTGTAACTGGTGTGAGGTATAGGGATGAGGTCTTGGAGCCCTATGTTCGCCTTTTCAGGTGGAGTTGGCCGTGAGTTCATTTTAATGGACAATAACCCAAGGCCACATAGAATTCTTTTGGTCGACGAATTTCTACAGAGTGGGGATATTCGCCGGTTGGATTGGTCAGACGGATCTTCAGACCTTAACCCTATACAGCATCTCAAGTACACGCTCTGAGGAAGGCAATTCCAAGTCGCAACCCCCTTTCGAGAACGATCGAAAGAATGAAAACAGCGTTGCTGCACGATTGGGACCAATTGCCATAGGAAATGATGAACTGCAGTATTTCAAGTATGAAATCACGCTGCGAGACCTGCATATCTGAAAGGGGGAACTACATCCCCAATTAATCCATTTTTTTTTATTCTGTAACCTCTGTTTCATACCTCCTGACTCCAAAGTGTGTTACGCACGATCATGCTTGTGTATTACAATTATTGAATGGTTATTTGTTTTGTATTGTATCAATGTATGTACATATCAAATTTCATTAAAATCGATCCAGTAGTTCTAGAAATAATCGAACAAGTCTCCAAACTCTCTTAATTTCTTACAACAGTGTATATTTTCTACGTTTATTTTTTTAATCCTCATATTTATGCACGAACAATCGCGTTATGACGCAATTTTTAAAGCATTTATCAATGTTAGTGTTTTTTTAACTGATGGAATTACGTTGATCTATACTTAGGACTGCCTGAATTCCTTCATTTCAACGTTTAAAATTGTTTCTTCCTAGTCATCGTCTTGTGTTGATTAATTCTTTTAAAAACAAAAATTCACTTTGAAAAAGAATCGTTGGCAGAAGTTCATTGCAATAGGGGGAGATTGCTTTGAAGGATATGCAATAAATTTGACCAGTAAATTGATACCTTTTGTTTTAACCGACATTCCGGTTTCACTTTCATCACAGTTATAAATACATTTTCACAAGCATGCCTTTGTTTTACGAAATTTTTTCTTTTGTAACAAAGGCCTTTACTTTGAAAAGCTCCTAGCATTTCGGTTTCGTTTTTTTTAAGAAATTTTTTTCACTAATTTCATATTTTTACAGCATTTCCTATGAAGTGCAAAAGTGAGCACAATAAAGTACTTTTTTACTTCGTCGCCAATCATTTTTTTCACCTTTTCACTAATTTTCAAACTTGGTTTGAAAATTAAGATGAGCAATGAACTCATTTAACATGAGCAACTTTCCTTGTACCTGTACAGGAAATCTGTGTTGTCAGTATTAGAAATGAGTGTGAGATGAGACAGAAATAGGAGCTGAAAGGGTTTTATGCGAGAGTATTTATCATTACTATGTAAGGTTTTTTCGAGACGACACAGCGTCTGGAGTCCATCCCCAGTGAAATGCACTTTTTTTGTTACGAAAATAAAATTCATATCCCTTAAACACTGAAGATATGTTATACTATTCAGCATGCAATAATTAAATTATATTACATGCTAATAATATCATTATTTAAAAGTAAAGAGTCTATCATAAAAGTAAAAGAAAAGTAATGCATGATATTGAATAGAAAAACTATTTGTAAAAGTTTTTAAAAATCGTTTTTCCTCCTGTAAACATTCGGGTATTATTTTAAAAATTGCATTGATGTGTCTTGAATATAAAATATTATTAATAATTGTAATCTAGTATTTATCATTACTATATAAGGATTTTGCGAGACGATACAAAACTAGGAAGCTGTTTTGCAAGACGAGACATGATTATTTTTACGTCTCGAGTAATTCCCTAGGCAAAATTTACTTTCGTTTTTCACGGAAATGAAATTCATGTCCATTAAACAAAGATACATTATACAACTCAGCACGAAAGAATTAAATTTTATTAATTGGTAGTAATATCATTATTCAAAAGTAAAGAGTCTTTGAAATATGGAAAAGAAAAATAATGCATAATATTATACAATAAAAATTATATGTAAAAGTTTTTTAAAACGTATTTCCTTCTTTTACACACCTATGTTATTTTTACAAATTCATTCACATCTTTTAAATGTAAAATATTATTAATCATTTTATTCTATTCACGCATTACTTTTATCATAAATAATTATTACAACAATCAAAACTATTTCACTGCATTAAAGATATTCGTTCTATAGCTTTTGAGAAAAGCATATATCCTTGTATTTGTAAAGGTTACATCAGATATAATACTATTTCATCACATACAATATTTGTTCAACAGACATCGTGGTTTTGTAATCTGATTTTATAAGATTGCTACCAGCACTCCTCAGTTATAGATTATATTACAGAAATACAGAAAATAACTTTTACCTTATATCATAGGCTTTTCTATAATAATTTTTTTTCAATAATGCATGAAAAGAGAAAAAAGAATGGTAAATGTAATTTCTTCACCAGATAAATAATATTATTTCTGATATTGTGAAGTAGTTTTGACATCAGCGATATAAAATAACTGCACTTATTTGTCTTAGATGGCACATTAATTAAGCTTTTTTTTTCTAATTCCCCTACTATTGTCAGTAAATTCAAAAGAAAGGTTCGAGTGGGAGGGTGATTTCCATATTTCTTAGCCCTAACTTAAGATTTGTTTTTCTCATTTGCTCATATGTTTCAGAAATAATTTTTTCAGAATATCATTTCTGAAATATCTCAGGAGCATTTTTGTTTGATTTTTATATTTTGAGAAGAATAAAATCAATTACAAAAGTCGAATACTGAATTATAAATCTATGCAGGACGGCCCATAAAATGTGATAACATGCTTTAACACTTTATCCATTAGAGATAAGTGGACAATCTAAATTTTTACAATGTTTAAAATAAGGTAGGTAAAAAGACTACGCCAAGAAAAAAATTCCCCGTTAATTTTCAAAAGTTACGCTTTTTAAATTTGTATACGACCCCCGTACAAAAAATTCCCAATTAGTAAAATTTATCCCATATACTAATGAGGGGATGCATTAAATTTGAGAAATATGTATGAAAAGTGTCAGAGGCATGAAAATAAATATATGATGACTTATACCATTTTTCAATGGCTCTCAAATAGAAAAGATCACGCCGGATGATTGCATTAGAAGGATTACACAGAAATTACGAAATAAAATATTTTTTTCTACTTTAATAATAAAAGGTTACAGGTAATTTAATATTTAATACAGGTACTTTAATGTACAAATAATAATAGGTACTACTTTAATAATAAAAGGTTACAAGTACGTATGTACATATGTATGTAACTCGCATATCTCAAAAACTATTGGTCGTAGAATCTTGAAACTTTATATTTAGAATTGTTGCACACCTTCCCTTTTGGTCCGGATCGACTGGATAGTTTATCTACAGAACCACCCAAAAGATTCTAAATACATTACGCTCTATGGGCAGAAATTCATTAAAGCGTATTTTAGAGGTATTAGGCTACTTCAAACGACTCACAAGTGATATCTCTTGTTAAGAGTTACGAAATGAATTTCTCCATTGAAAATAGTGTCTTTATCATTTATAGTTCTGCTACAGGCACACTCAAAAGATTTCCAACGCTTTACTATCAAGGACAGTTTTAGGGACATTCATCCGTTTCAAGCACAATACCGTCAAAGGTCACAAAAACGGGTTTTTCGCGATTTTCAGCAAAACGGTAAGTTTTATCATAAAATAAGTTCAGACAAAAATTGTAGATCAGATAATTATCTATAAATAATGTCTAAATACTTTTTTTCCTAAGAACCACCGTTTTTGAGAGTTGGAAGAGTTGGTATCGTCATAATATGCACACGTTTCCACGCCACATTTGAGGTAGTGTACTTAGCGCGTTTTTTTTTTTTTTTTTTTTGTGTGTGTGTGTGGTTTCCCCGGTAGGCCTATTCTACGGATCTGTTGTGAATCTGTTTAATTTGAAACTATTGAATAATAAAAGATAGATCCTGTAAATAAATTACCCAGTCGATTGCAATCAAAAAAGAGATGCACAGTTAGATGTTACAATATTTCTAAATACAAAATTTCAACATTCTATAATTAAAAGTCGATGACAAATGGCGAGAATTTGGGCAAGGGCCAATAGTAACTGACTACAGATGTAATATATTGAAGATGTCCGAAGACATTTTTTTTTTCAAATGGCAGGCCTCTGCTTTGTAAGCAGTGGCCACTACTAAGGCTGGAGTTGTTGGTCACTTTATTATGGGGGCACCTAGTAGGTGGAACAACGTTGCCCCCCTATGAAGGGACGGACACAATGATATCCACGCCCGGTCGGGGTTAGAACCCCGACCGAAGGGAGTTGAAACCGAAACCGTAGTACGGTGCTTTATCCACCATACAATCTGGTCGGCATGTCCGTAGACATTAATGGATTGCAATTCTTTTGAGTGGTCTAGTAAATAAACTCTACGATAGATTGGAAGTAAAAATCGAGATGCAGAACTAGATGTCACAACAATCTTATACATGAAATTTCAACATACTACTACTAAGAGTTTTTGAGATATGAGAGTTAAATACATACACACGTTCACCAAATCCGTATAATTTTTGAGAGAAGTTTGTGACCGTGGATGGTTGGATGATTACCTAAATTGGTAGGACGGTATTGTGCTTGAAACGGATGAATGTCCCTAAAACTGTCCTTGATAGTAAAGCGTTGGAAATCTTTTGAGTGTGCCTGTAGCAGAACTATAAATGATAAAGACACTATTTTCAAAGGAGAAATTCATTTCGTAACTCTTAACAACAGATATCACTTGTGAGTCGTTTGAAGTAGCCTAATACCTCTAAAATACGCTTTAATGAATTTCTGCCCATAGAGCGTAATGTATTTAGAATCTTTTGGGTAGTTCTCTAGATAAACTATCCAGTCGATCAGGACCAAAAGGGAAGGTGTGCAACTAGATGTTGCAACAATCCTAAATATAAAGTTTCAAGATTCTACGACCAATAGTTTTTGAGATATACGAGTTACATACATATGTACATATGTACGTACAGACGGCATGCAAAAACTAGGCAAAATAGACTCGCGGTCGGTCAAAATGAGTTGTATATGCATTTATATGAACGTGCATGCTAATTTACGATGAGATGCATCGCAGAAATTCTTAAAAATAAATTTAGAGGTAGTCAAAACGGTATTTTCGTGAATTTGACCTTTGACCCCGTGTAAATATTTTTCCAGGTGTCGGATCGATGAGGACTTTTCAGATTTCATTTATGATGGCCTTTTGAACAATCCTACCAACTTTCAGCTGGCTGTGAATTTTTGTAACCTCGGATGTCTAAATTGACCGGACTATAATATGTAAAGAATTAAATCGTACTGCCATCTTTTTTTGAGACAGCGTGTAAATATTACCAAAGGTAAAATAAACTAATAACTAAAGCATACCATCATAGGTCTATAAAACAGCAATAAAGTAAGCCGGTCACATGTGTGAAAAAAAGAAGCACAACTTGTAGGTGTACTGCAATTTTGTGTGCATGGTAACAACCTTCTTTACTACATTATTTATTATATTTTTTCTCCCTACGTGCATTTAACTAAAATTGCTCAAATGGAGGTGCCGCCACTGCACTTGAATTAATTCGAAACAATCATGTAAGGAATATTTTCGTTTCCTACCGTGCGAAGAACGGGTAGTATATAATAAAATCCGAGAGTAAACAAAGTTTGTAGCTGGTTGGCTATGTATGTATGTGAGTAGGTTTGTGACCTCCGATCTTCTTGTGCCTTTGGATCGCATAGCGCTAAGATGGGTAGTCACAGACCTACCAAATTTTGTATACGGCTTCACTAGGATATGTCCTAACACACCTCGGAACGATTTTTTTCGAAATTAGAATCAAAAAATGTTTTATTTTACGTTTTATGCGATTTTTTGGCATTTTTTTCGCATAATACCTATTAACGCCGATAATTACACTCGCAATAAAACAATATTTGCATCATCAGCTAAAGAAGAAATTTTTTTAAACAGTTTGTTCTGACTGTGTAACATAATTTGCAGATTTTTGGGAATTTATTAAAGAAAATTATTTTTGACGCTAATTTTCATAAAATAATTTTAAAACTGTTACATCTTGAATTCTATCCGTCATAACTTTTCGATATTTTGGGAATGACGGAGCATTGAATTCGCCCTCTTTTATAAGAAACATGAGGGAGAAATATAAATTAGGAGATTTTTTACGAATTTTTAAGTAAAGAAGAATTTTGAGTACTACAGCCGCTGCTTTAAGATTTCGTTTGACACTAAGCTTGCCACTTCTGCCGTCATAGTAACTGAAACTGAATAACTGCCAGTTGAAAAAAGTAAATAAAATTACTTTAAAATAAGAGTTTTCGCATGTGAGATCTACGTCATTTTGATGTAACGAGTTTAAAGCCCCTTTCGAAACTCAATCAGAATAACGGACTCACAAGCAAAACATGCGCCACGCGGGAAATAATTCCATATTTTTTATTAAGTTGCCAGAGAAAGAACTGAATGCTGTTTTTTCAACAATGAATTATCCAGTATTCTTTTCGATTTAGTTTTTAAACGTGACACGCTTTCGAATCTCAAGAAATATTTTAAGGTGCTAAATACACCAATTTGGCAAGAATTATTCATAAAAATGTATGGAGAGCTGTTTTAATGGCAGCCAGAATGTGAAATGATTATCGTTTATACTAATGCGTAAATTGCAAAGAATCACCAAAGACTAAAAAACTACTCTAGTGGCAAATATCTAAACCGTTTCTTAAAATTGAGCCTTAAAGTGGGAAAAACGAAAATATGTAGTATTGATATCAGTAAAAGATAGTATAATTAATACTTAGTAGATATGCTAGGGCAATATTGATCAAAGCACAATATACCGCATTAATAAATATTTCATGAAATTAAAAGTGTTCTATTCGTTTTCCAACAGCCGTCTTACCGCACAGCTAACCAAATATTAAGTAATTCTACATCGCGTTTATATATCCCGCAAAAGTTACAACAGAAAAAACTGTACCTGAACTTTTTTTTCTTGTAGATTATGTTTTGTTACAGGTAATCATGATTACTTTTTAGAAAAATGTTCTCTTCTTGCCTTGCGAAGAGCGAGTACAAAGCTATTTAATTATAGAATAAAACGGTTCTGAAGATCATGTAGTATCTAATGTATTAATGGTATAACTTAAACCTAAAAAATAGTATGATGTAGAAATGAGACATTTTGAAAGGTAGGAATTTTCGATCCAAACCGTCAGGCTTTCGTTTTTCTGATCGCAAATGACACCGACATATATTTTTTTCTGTCATAATATCACAGTGGTCTCAGGTCAGTACTTATACTAACTTTATGAATAACTGAAGAGTAACTTTACGCCAAGTGTCAAACCATTTTGCTTATTTTTAGATTCCACATCACTGGAATCAATTCGAATTATACATGTAAGAAAATTTTTCACTCCCTACCATGCGGAGAACGGGTACGCAGTTAGTAATAATAATAGAACAGTGAAATTTCAAAAAAGTGTATTACTGTTTTTTGAATATGGCTTAGACAAGCTATACCTCATTTTCCCTATCGTTCGCATTCTTCAAATAACTCGACATAATGACGTGTTAATACACGCTCGCAGCTGACGAAATAAAACAAAATTAAATAAAGATATGTGTATATACATACATATATACAACGGAGCCTATATAATGTGACCACCTGCGGGAAGAACAAAACTGGTCATCTTATAAAGATGGTCACTTTAGAAAGGTGGTAAAGTATGGTCGTTGTAAAGTGAAATTGTGTACAAAAGTGGTCACTAAAGGCAGCTGGTCTCTTTACCAAAGTGGTCACTTTAGCAGGTTCCACTGTATATTGAATGGTGAGACATACTCGTTTATAAAATAACTTTTTAACGTTCACATTTAAAAATTTCATGAATTACGGCCGAATTTCGACCACTGGGAGACTGTCTATAATTATCCTATTTCCTCATCGAAAAATAAGTAGCTTCTATGTAAATTATGAAAAAGAAATTCACAATTTACGTATTATTCACAAAACAAAGTATCACATCAAAATCAAAATTCTTTTACTCAAACGTATTATTCAGTTCCTGCATCAGAGAGAACTTTCTGGGGAAAGTATCTGCAGCTGCAGAATGGGTAGCGAGGCTTTGGGTATAACACTATTTCATCACACCCATTGTTTGTCCATTAGACTCCGAGGTTTTGTAATCTGATTTTTCCGATTGCCACCAGCACTCATCAATTATTTCCTGTATCAGAGAACTTCCGGAAAAGAAAGTTTTTCCATAACATAGG
The DNA here is from genome assembly GCA_038373885.1 of Cheiracanthium punctorium. Taxonomy (NCBI): domain Eukaryota; kingdom Metazoa; phylum Arthropoda; class Arachnida; order Araneae; family Cheiracanthiidae; genus Cheiracanthium; species Cheiracanthium punctorium. The sequence goes on from JAWZYV010011642.1 coordinate 1,028,020, forward strand.
CTTTTGTATAATCAGATTTTCTTCGTTCGCTACATTCAGCTCCTACGCTGAAGGGGGAAATGTTAGGAGTTATTTTTCCTTCCTCAAACCAAATTGTGGTTGTTTTCAGTTTCGTTAAATAGGTTTAACATAGACGCGATAAAAGAATTAATTACACGTACTCGAACGTATTTAATTAAACGACTTCTTTATTTTGAAATATCCTGTGAACTTCTTTAGCGGTGTATTAATATGTTTATGTCTAGTTTTCCGGGAATTACCCTTATCGTAATGCAATTTTTTTATTGATTAAACGTTATTTCTGAAGAAATACTTTAACTGCAAATACTGACTAAAATTTCCATTTTTTAATACATTTCTAAATTCTGTTTCAATGATAAAGCCTCAGTTTAACAAAATTATTTTTTTCCAATTACTTTGATTATCAAACAAACATCGGTTAATTTGAATAAATAGAATTAAACAAGCAATGATAGTTTAATTCATTCTCAGTAAGGGTTTTAAATATTTTCTTGATTTATAAATTTTGTTTTTAATGCTTTTAAATTAAGAAAAAAGTAGCACAAATGTTTGAAACATTTACTCTTTTGGGAATGATTTACTCTGTTTTATTTTTATTTCATTTCAAAGATTTACATTACATATAATTGAATTTTATCATTATATTGAATTACCTAAGTTTCATGTGTGCTCCTATTTTGTAAAGTGAAGAGATATTTTTCAATATGTGCATAGTTTTGTAAATTAAGTAATTTTCATGTACTTCGAATCTCATTATACGATCATAGTTATGATTTAATAAAAGTTTCTTAGTTAAATGCTTCTGTATCTATATAAATAAGACTTTTGTCAGTACTTTTCTTGGAATTCAAAGTTTTTGCGATTTCTATCCGTTTCAAGCACCTGGGAATCCGGTGCGACCCTCAAAAAAAGTTTGTCTGTCTGTCATTCTGTCATTCTGTCCGTGACGCTTCTTTTTGTTCAAGCATCACGTAAAAACGACTGAAGCGAATAATATGAAATTGGGTGTCATGATAGGTGGTCACTCAACTTAAAACAAAGGCGTCGAATTTTAAAAAAATCTTGATTAGATTTTCAGATTTTACGAAAATCGTTTCAGACTGCGTAAATTCGTGTTCGAGCATCACGTAAAAACGGCTGAAGCGATTGAAATGAAATTTGGTAAATGATTGGTGGTCACTCAACTTAAAACATAGGCGTCAAATTTTTAAACAATCTGGATCAGATTTGAGATTTTGCGAAAATCGTTTTAAACTGCATAAATTCGTGTTCGAGCATCACGTAAAAACGGCTGAAGCGATTGAAAGGGAATTTGGTATCATGATAGGTGGTCACTCAACTTAAAACATAGGTGTCGAATTTTTAAAAAATCTTGATTGGATTTTGAGATTTTGCGAAAATCCTTTTAAAATGCGTAAATTTGTATTCGAGCATCACCTAATAACGACTAATACGAATGATACGAAATTTGGTGATATGAAAGGTAGTTTCTAATCTTAATTTATACGTGTTGAATTTTTTAAATATTTTGATTACATTTTGAGATTTTGTGAAAATTGTTTTAAAATGCTGAAATTTTGTTCCAGCATCACGAAATAAAGACTGCAGGGAATGAAACGAAATTGTGTGACATGATAGGTTGTCACTCAATTTAAATTCTAGGCTTCCAATTTTTCAAAAATATTGATTAGATTTTGAGATTTTGCGAAAATTATTTCAATATGCGGAAATATTCGTTTGCGCATCATATAATTACGACTAAAGCGGATGAAATGATATTACTTAGTTACTGTCTAACCTGTAATATTTTAGCAATAGATAAAAATTATAACTTCGCTTTCTTTACTTTGGCAACATACTACATCCATTATGTGTAATTCTATAATGCTGACGAAAGTTCTTGCTTTTGGGAAATTTGCATTTAGTTATAACCCGTCAACGACGGGTACTTCAGCTAGTATGAAATAAAGTCGATGTTTATATCCTTTAGATTATTTTAATGTCTTTAATACTTTTTTAAAATAGTTTCTAACAAATTTTCGTTATCATTGTAAAGTTGTGTAGATTTCGACAAAGTTTATCAAAATATTTCTGGAGTGAGGCACTCCCTCTGGAACATTGCTACACGAATCATGTTTGCCTTGTTTTGTGCATGCATACACATTTTTACACTATATTTGTTTCCCAACTGAAGTGCCCCTTCATTGTATTCGAGGAAACAGGCTTTTTTTCTAGCGATGGTAGTTGAAGAAAACTAAGAATTTTCAAGCTGCAAAATTCTAAATTTAACGTTCGCATAAGAATAGGCATGCTAAATTAAAAAAAAATAAACGTCACTTTCCTTTGTATAATTTTGTAGTAGTTTACTTATTGAGCTGCTAAGGTTAGAGCTTCACGCATGAATCAAAATACAAAAGCAATTATCATAATAAGAGAAAAAAATGTCTAAAGTAATCGAACGTCAGATAAGGTATTTTACGATCTGCAAAAGTAAAAAGCAATCTTCAAGCAGTAAAATAATTCCGATGTGTATTAATAAAAACTGCATCAAATACATGTCCCCCCCTCCTTAAAAAGAGTAATTATCTTCATATTCCATTTTTAACATTACAACTACCTTTGTCACTTAAGCTGTTAAATTTCACAATCCAAAGAAATCAGAAGTCACTTCTTGCGTTTTTAAATTTGGAAAATAAATTTACATTAATATAAAACAAATGAAATCCAAACTTGCTGGCGCTTTAAAATTATTCAGATTTGTATGTTGTTCTAGCTATTTTTGATTCTATTTCCTTCGCATGTGTGGCAGTACAGCTCCATAGCAAAGGCAAGGACGTGTATTGTCGGGAAAATCTCTACTGTTCTAAGAGTTTTTAGCCGTTCAAACACCAAAGTTGCATAGATTGCAAAATGCAGACGACGCAGAAGCTGCACAGTTTATTTGAAAGTATTCTGCATTCTGTGCGCCTGCAACTTCAGTGTACATAGCTCCATTGCTTGACACGTGGAGTCTAAGCGAGATGAGCGTTATGTACAATGCTTACATATTTGGCTTGTGTCTGGCCTCAGATCATGCTAGATGACACCTATCCTTAAATATTAATCCTTTGCCTTCATCCAAACGTATAAAAAAAATTTTTTTAGATGCCAAATTCCAGAAAAATAGAGGATTCGACAAAAACAAAACGAGCTAACTCGAAACTTTCAGCATTTGATTTCTCTTACACGATAATAATAAAAACATTAGAACGACTGAGAAAATAGGTAGTCTTAATACTGCTTTGTTGATTTACTTTCTTACTCATCCAAATATTAAAGACGCTTCCTTGTGAAAAACCTCTAAAAATCGAAAACGGGTTGATTTTCAGATTTTTAATTTAACCTTTTAACACTGTAGACGTGATTTTATTCCTTCAAGCTCCATTTTATATGGAAAAAAAATACAAAAGCGGTTGCGAAATTTGTAACTCATCTTACATAAACTTTTCTACAACAATAAATCTAAAACATTAGAACACCAAAAAACGCGAAACGAGCAACCAGTCCCTTTTTTCCAAATAAAAGCAAAGCGCGAGCGAGAACCGTGGAGTTAGTAGGATGTTTTTTAAAACTAAAAGTATGACGATATTGTGACGTCATTTACGGTTGTTGCATCCTATGGATACATGCTTGCTTGTATATCTGCACAAAATTTTGAAGCGATTGGTTTAATCGTTTAGAAGTAACTATTGAATAAACCCTTGAATAAACTACGAAGTTAAATTTATAGGAGGGGACACCTCTTAGAAAGTTGGATAACGCCGATGTTTCAAACAGATGGCGCTACGCACACTGGGTAACTGCGCATCTCCTGCTTCTACGCATCTCAGGTTGTTTGTACGTATTTCCATTCCATAGAGGCGATGTAAATGGAGATCGTTGAATTAGCAGAACTTCAAAAAAATTAAATACATCGATTTATGAACGTGAAATATCATAATTTCTGGCTTCAGATGTGTTTTAAGTACATAATTGCCTTAGAATACTATTTCGTAATTAATATAGGCAATAGTTTCGAAGCGAGGTAATATCATGTATGTAATGCCATGTTATTATTTTGCCCAAAAGCTGTATTTTAAGGAATATCAGTAAATTTAGAAGAATGTAGTTGTGTGAATCGAGGCCGTCGCTATCCAACGGGCCTGCGTATGAGTTGCCATCGCTAAAAATGAGTTTATCATTGAGGCCTGTTTTCCCCCAGTCACAGTGTTCTATATTATTATTCTAAGTATTATAAATGTTATATCATTTTATTATTTTAAAACAATTTTTTATACTTTTGTCGTACTAAAGAACTTAAGATGTAGGTAATCGTTTTGTGAATCTTGCGCTATTTTCTTTCATGAAAATTTATCATAAAATTCGAACATTTTGCTCTGAATGTAAAGGTAAGTGAACACTGTTATAATGTATTTAGAAATTCTAAAAATATGCATGTAAATCAAGTTTAGTGAATAATTACTCATGTGTTATTTATAAATAAATTATTTTAATCAGAAATCGTATTACTTGAGTAGTTTTTATTCTTGTAAATAAGCATGACGTTGTGATACTATTTAGACAATTTAATTTTGCCAGTTGAAAATGTTATTTATCAGTTATATATGCATTGATTATGTGATTTAGACTTACATCTGATACAGTGCAGAAATACAGTAAATTATAAATTATTGATTTTTGCCCGTTTATACAGAAACTTCAAATGTAGTTAATATTTTGTACAAGCGTTCATTATGCTTGCTAAGTTCCAAAGTTCGATTGAGAAAGCGACAAAAGAATAATATATACTACATGAAATGTCTTTATTAAAGAATGATTAATTCAAGGATCGCGCTATAGAGCGTATTTTATCAATTTTCTCCAATATACAGGATATCCCGAAAACACTGAAATGCGCTTTAATACATCATTTGTTAAAGATTAATCTTGAATTGTTTTAAATAACGTAGGAAATACGACTACGTTCATGAAATATTCATTATAAAAATGTCTTTCTCATTTGTGTATTTAGTTATTTTAAAGTATATTAAATATCCACTTGTGAAAGTAAAATAAGCAATCGTGAATCATGAGAGTAAGCGCTACTTTGTTTTCCCTTCAAATTATATGCATCTATTTTCTTAATGTCAATATGTATCATAGCAAACAAATTAATGATGAGTTCGTACTTGAATTAGTAACACAATTACTACTTAAAACTACATTAAATAACGTTTGAAAGCACTGGGAAGCTTAAGAAATGCCTGATGTATACGTGAAGACTCGAGCATCTGTAGGCCTCTTTGGATGGCTCATCAAAATACACGCGCAGGCCCGTTACTAATTGCTAAGGCCCCGTGTGAATGCAGTATTTAAGAAGTGTTTATTTATAATGACGATCACACTCAAACAATCAGTATTTACATTTATTTCATGCTGTGACAAATTTTAACACAGCTTTAAATTGCCGCTAAAAAACTCATATTAAAATATTAAATTCATGTTACATAAAGAACTCAGTAATGAAGTCATAGGTGTTTTCTTATGTAAATATATATCGTGGCAGACGAAAACTTCTTTTCTGTCAGCTACGAGATACGCACTCGTTAACAAATATAAACTCAATATATTAACAATCTTAAGACAGAACATTTTTTTTCTTTATTTATTCATTTGTTACTAAGGCAACCACGTACGCAAAAAAGATTTTTAAAAATTAAAATTTAGTGCTTGCGTTAATAATCTCGTTCACATACTCATGGGAAATGCTTTATTCTTTTACGGCTAGGAGCACTGCACGTCACAATATTTCCAATGTTTACATAATTGAAACTTATTTGGGGTACCAAAAATCTAGCATAGCAGCTATGGAGAGTGTCCACTCCTATAATATATCTCCGTGGAATAAAGACATATATGTTCATTTTTGATTATTTATATAGGTTAACGAAAAAAAGATTAGCAATAAAAGTTGGCAGAATGTGCGTCTTTTTATGATTTCGGAAAAATCCGGACACTAATTTTCGGTTTCCCTAAAACACTAATTTAAAGAAAATAATTCTCATTTTGGCATATCAGGGATCGATCCTAGTTGGGTGAGAGAACGCTGCTGTTGCCCACTAGACGCTCTTCGATTTGCAGGTAAGGAACCGATGATTGAAGTAAACGCTTTGTAAGGCGATTTCTTGGCGGTGCTTTCTCCTTCCTCCGGTACTGGGTTTCTTTCTTTTTATAACGTTTGCTTGCAGAATATATTTGTGAAAGATTAGACCTCTTGCAACAGATCAGAAAATTTACAACCGTTTTCTGACATTACTTCACTATAAAAAGAAGAATCGCATGAAAATACTGAAGATGTGCTGTCAAATGGGACGCCAGCACTATTCCTATATGTTTACGGAAATTTGTTCCTGTAAATTTCACGTGTATCTCCGTTATAGAGGGTAGCTGACATTTGAGATACGGAAATTGTCCTGTATTCAAATATAAATGGATAGCGCTGCAGTGAAACTTTACGGAAAGTTTCCAGTAAATGTACGGATATTTTTATAGAGATTGTTTCCGCAATTTTATGTATAATTAATGCGTTTGGTAATGTGAGTAATTATTTTTATGCACCAAATATAGGTAAAGAAGTTAAATATTTTATTATTTTTACTCTGGGTTTAAAATAATCATGAAATTTAAGAAGGGATGTCATATGACTTTTGGTAAAGATGTCTAATCCTACCATATAGTTACGCTGATCACTGATTCACGGACGGATTCTCTAACGATTACGGGCACCCTGCTCCCAGATAAAACTTTTACCGCCATTATTCCAAAAATATTTAAAAATTAAGATCAGAATGCCGAGAAAGCCCAATAATAACAGCACCTTTTGTATGATCCGCTTGAAGTTTTCATAATTATGTAAAAAAAAAATAGAAAACAATTTGCGCTACTTTAAAAATCTGAAAATCCACCCATTCCCTCCTTTTTAAGCGATTTTTTGCTATTTTCAGCTCTATTTTATTTCCGAGAGTCAAAAAAGTTAATAATTTGCGTGACAAAATTAGCTATTGCAAGTGAAAAATATGTCTTATTGACGTCACCGTTATCTGATCTTACAAATTGAATTCAGCTTGGCGATATCGAAATATTTGGGTAGAAATCACTAAACCTTAGTATTACTGCAGTATTTTATCCCTTTCAAAGAAAATAAGTTTAGATGAAGTGCACTTAAAAAACGAACGAATGCTGATAGAAAAATAATCTGATGTGGACAACACATGAGTTCTTTCCAATAGTCGTGGAAAGAACTCATGTGTTGTCCACATCAGATTATTTTTCTATCAGCATTCGTTCGTTTTTCTTTCCAATTTTTACAAAATTTACAGCGAAGTATTTGTATCAAATTTGGAACTTTTAAACTTAATTACAAGAAATGGGCGGCACAGAAAATGAAAATTAAAGTTGTTAATATAGCTCTAAAAATCGTCACGAATCATTTCCATTCAACGCTATTTTATCTCATCTATTGCTCGTCGGTTAGACTTCTCGACATTACGTTGTAATTTTAATAACAGCCACCAGCATCTTTGCCAAACTTTAGAAAAGATAATATTTTCTGAAAAGTAGGTTCCGTACAATTAAATTTGCTACTTCATATTGAAATTCTCATCAATTTCCTGTTTCTTACATTAAAAGGGAAAAAATACAACTCACCTTGTAAAGCATCTAATTATTTGTTATTTTCAATTTCATTAAATATTTTCAGAATGGGCGAAATAAAAGAATCACACTCATTTTTTTAAGAAGACTTCAATTGAATAATTCCTTTATTTTCAATTGTGAGACATTTTTGTTCGACACCATGTGCAAAAACTAATGTTTTTGTCACATTTTCAGAAAACATTGTTTAATGTAAGTAATTTTCAAATTAACTGAAATAAATTTTTCGTTTACCTTTTATTTCTTGAACTTCAATAAATTCGCTTGCAAAAGCACTAATAATTTAATTACGTTATTCCTTTGAATTTCATTAAAAGTTTTGATATTTTCTCGATAAGTAAATTTGGCTATCTTCAATATTTTTAAATTGCGAACTGCTCGATTGCGTGAATATTTAAGAACTTTCAACAGAAGAGAAACTTGCTGACATATTCACTTTAATCCTGCCTTTTTTAGATATGTTTACATTGTATAGGCATACGAAATGAACGCTGTAAAATTAATTACATTAAAAAAACAAAAATTAGTTTCTATTTTGTGGTGGTCATAATGAAAATAAGAGAAATTATCATTCTGAATTAGCGTTATTCTTATTTTCCAAGCGAAATAATTTCAAAGGACGTTATTTTCAAATTTAATACGACTCTTTTTTTCTCATACAATTAGAGACGAAAGAAGGTTTGTATGTAAGTTGTGTCAATTTACATCCAAATTTAAAAGTTAATAATTTTCGGATATCTCTGTCCGTGTCACTTTTATTTAGATTTTTGTATATATTTTTTAGCTTTAAATACTGCTCATTTTCAAGAGTTTTCTTAGTTCTAAAATTCACACCGTCTCAAATGCATTTGTTTGAAGTGAATTCAGGTGTATAAGTTATATATGTCGGTTGGAGAATTTTTTCTTTTTTTTTCCAATGGGCTTCACTCTTGCTCATCAAGCATTTTGCCCTACTAGAGCCCGAATTACTAGACATTCTATTGTGGGAGCACTCAATGAGCACTCATCGTTACCCCCCATGAAGAGACGGTCAAGTTAACATCGATGCCCAAGCCAAGATTCAAACCCAGATCCAAGGCATGATAGAAGGGTTCTTAAGCCACTACAATACCTGCGTGGCGGTTAGAGAAATTTTAAGCTAAGGATATTTAAAAAGATTTCACAGGGCAATAACTACTTAGTATCAAACAAAACTAGGTGACGCAAAGATCCAAACGTAGGATCTAGGCTTGTGCCGTGCATCCAAACCTTCTTGGTGGACTACTGAAGTATATGTCCAGTTACACTGCCAACCTGACTAGGAGCTCATAGTGTTTACTTCCCCAAATAAGCTCGGTTCTCATTTTATCGACCCACATAAGGAATGAAAGCCCGGGCCGACCTTGCCACCCATTAGAACTTGGATAGGGATAGAACGGAAATACGTTTGGGGATTCTGAACAAGTGGTAGCTTGATTTTTTCGCGTTCAAAGGTTGGAGAGCAGGGGCAATTTTCCTTCCACTGGGTGGTTCCAGATTTCCTTTCGCCTGTCAAGCCGAGATGTCAAGGAGTAATTGTCATTCGTCACCAATAAACTCGAGAGTGCCAGCTTTGTTCTGTTGGCTTCAAGTATACTGTCAGCCAAATTACGCATAACCACGTGACCTCGGGATGAAGGAAATAACGGCCATTGCCTTTCTACCAATATTGATTTCTGTGTTGCCATCCTGTGAACGGAACATCGGATCTGTGGCTCAGAGTACAATAATGTACAGCGGTAGTACAATAATGTACTAACCGCTGGATAACTACGTAGTGCAGCACTGACCAAATTATTACGATAATCTGTGGGTGACTTCAGTTGAAGAGCTGTAGGTTGCTTCCAGTGTTTCAACTTGATAATTTTGAAGTATACATTTCTTAGTCAAAGAAAGAAGTTTTACAATACTTTAATATAATTTTAAAGTGGCTTTTCTATGCACTTCAAAGGATTTGCTCTATGTATTAGAAACTTAAAAAAAATGCAGAAAATGTTTTGGGCAATTTCTCTCTCACAAGTTGCAAAAATTTTTTTGTTATCTTTAATGAACAACAACAACTTATTCAGCTTCAGAGTTTTACTGGAGTTTGGTATCAGGATCCAGGAGTCCCACAGCTTTCCAAAAAGCGCATTGAATCGATCCCAAAGAATTACTCTTGACAAAAAATGTCTCACCATATCTAAGGCGATCGCATAACACAAAAATGGGAACAAAATTTCTTTTTTTCTCTATTATATACTTAGTAAAATAATTAGAAAACAAATTGGACAATACTGCAATTTAATGTTTTTCAGAATGTTTAGTGGAAATTGCTTTTGAAATTTCCCTTTATAATGTCATTTTGGGAATTTTTTCGTTTAAATATCTTGATATTTCAGTCAAATTCAAACTAATTCAATTCATGAGAATGCGTATATTACTAGCATCTAATACAATAGCATAGTAATTAATTTAAAACTATATTTCATTAAAAATATTGAGACTGGATGAAATAGAGCGATAATGCAGATACAATTTTAGCTGATATTCAAAATACTTTCATGAGAAAATGATAACTTATGTAACACTCGAATCTCTGCTTTTCACCAAATTATTGTTCTGTTCAAACTACAAGCTTTTTACTGCCGGGGCAAATTTATGAATTCTGAAATAGAAGTGGAACATGCGAACGAAATGGGAACTTTTCGTGAAGAAAGAACATTAGAAGCTTTAAGGGACAAATTGAAGAAGCAATATGTCACATAAATAAGTAAAAACGCAGTCATAAATTTCAACGGAAGGAGCAGTGGTAGTGTGCTTAGCATGTAGAAATGTTACTTCCTCTGTCTTTTTATTGCACTGTTAAAAATGTGTTTGAATGTAAAACTTAAAGGATAATTTTAAGAGCATGAATTTTAGTAACAATCAATCTGATTTATTAAGCATGCTAAATTATGCTGGCTCAAAATAGAGCATTTTAGTTTTGGTTAAAATTTGTTATATATCCTTTTTTGAAAGCAAGTGGCTCGCCTTCCTTTCTTTTTTCTCAAGCTTTCTATTAACTTGATTGTTATTGTGCCGTTCCAGTTCAAAATTTGTACGAGACTTAACCCACATTCTCTGATCCGATCCATAGACATATGAATACAAGGAGATGGTATTAGCTATCCTCAGCATTGGATAAAAAGAAGTAACTATGTTGGTCTAAGTATGGCGGAACATTTAATTGATTCTTTTTTAAATAACAGTGAAAGATGCACGATTTTACGGATTAAAAAGTAAAGATGCATAATTATTTGATACAATCGTTCTACATGCAAAATCTCAGCATTCTACAGTTAAAAGTTAAACAGTTATGCCAAATACGTAATTATTCTTGGCACCAACTTTGGCGGCATTACTTCTTTAAAATTGGAAATGTCATCATAGAATAATGCTGTCAAATTGCAATGAGGTCTAGACAATATGGCAGCTCGGTTACAGTTTCGGCTTCACTATCAGATAGCTAATGCTGTCTCCCAGTGTTGCCAGATCTTGCAACTTTTCGCAAATTTTGCTACCTTTGAAAGCATCATGCTACTAAATTTTAGAATTTGCGATTTTTCTACAACAGTACAACCAATGGCTGTGACGACAATTTTGAGGCATTTTGCTACTTTTCTAGAAACCTCTTAACCCATTAAACGCCGCTATGAGAATCAGATAGAAATTTTTAAATGTATATACATTTTTTACATACATTGCATGCCTCTATTATAGAACAGTTGAAATTTTTTTTTAACTCAAAGCATTTAGGAAATATAGCATGTTCCCGTAGCGGGAGCTTTGGCGTGTTATGTGGATAAATGTCTTTCTCCGTTTTGGAAAGAGCAATTAATTTTTTTACGCAGATGCTGCTCAAAACTGCATATATAAAGTAATTATTTTTGTTGTTGATACTATAATGTACGAAATAACCAGCCTGCGAAGTGCCAAACATTTCTTTATTGTTGAACGGTAGCAAAATCAATCTGGAAATGCTATGTCTTATGACTTGGAGGGGAGGCCCAAAAAGGGCCAGGCACCGCGCCGCGACCATGGGTCTATTGTATCATCCCCAAGCAATATGGAAAAGGCCCTACGAAAAGAGCCCAGTCGCAGATGCGAACATCAGCATAGACCTAACAGACATTTTGTGAAACTCCCAGGGCTCAATGACATGGCGCCCAAGATACTCAAACCTATAATCAGAGAAGTACTCACACTCACAGAGGATGTGTAAAGCAGTTTCCTCCTTAAGAAGACAACCCCGACAAGTGGGATCATTGACAACCTCCATTATGTTAAGATGCCTTTTAAGGCAACAATGCCCAGTTAACATGCCAATAGCCCTACGGAGACTGGACCTGTTGAGACACAGAAGTTCCTTGCATCTAACGCCAGGAAAGCCAAGATTCATCTCTTTGGCCTGCCGCTGGCCATTACACTTAAGCCAGCAGGAATACTGAAGCTTGCTAAAGTGGCTAAACACAGTATCTTTGTAACATTTACTCGAGATACCGAGAACCGGCTCAGGTCCAACAAAAAAAGAGCCAGAGCATAATTTGGCAAGAGAATCCGCCATCTCATTACCAGGAATGCCAGAATGGCCAGGAACCCAATACAGAGTAACTGGAAATGCTAACTAGTGGGAGGGCGCCAAAGCTCCCGCTGTGGGAACAAGAAATATAAGCGTTCATAACATTCCTTTATAGGAATCTATTCATGCAGGATTTTAAGAATGTTGTTCTTCAAGATGTTGGTTTTAAATATGCATTCTACTTGAAACATTTAAGTGACCATTTATTTTTATTTTTTTTTTTAGTTCTGTATAAGACAGTCATAAAGACAAAATTTCACTTTTTTAAAATTAGAAAAAAAACATTAAATTAAAATATATTGTTCCGATAAAAATATATAACACACCCTATAGTGTAAATGTTTATCTAAAATGTGTATTTCGTAAATTGCGTTAAAATATTTTAAGAAAAAAAATATATAATAGATGTTCCCGTAATGGGAGCTTTGGCGCTTAATGGGTTAAGATTTTAGTTCAAAATTTTCTGACAGCACTGCTGTCTCCTTGTCTTCATACCTCTGTGATCCGATCCCACAACAACTTCGTGTACACGTGTAGCTCCAAATATCTGAGTACTTTGGTATTTTTTAGATATTCTTAATAGTTTTTCTATTTACTTAATGTTTTGCTTTAAAAATCATATTTTTTCGCACACATGAGCTTGTTTCCTGCGAGCTACTGATCACTTATTTTTATTTCACCTATCATACATGTTTTCGTTTATTTCATTGTATATTCATGGACAAGTGCTTAAAACAATAAAATGGAAATCATTATTTTACGGTGTAGGCTCGAATCTTACTGACTACAAGTTTAACTCTTTTGTCTGCATTTTAAGTAAATCTATGACTGACCTCAGAAACTGGTGGTCTTTCTGTCTTTTTTTCTGACTTTTTGTTGTATTTGTTTTTCTTTTGTTTCTTTCCTTTTTTTTCAATATTTTTATTCATCCTAAGATCTAACATTGACGCTTCCATATAATTAAGCAACAAAGAAATAATTCATAAGGATACCAGAAACCTGGTAACTTTATTGTATGTCAATATTTCGCCAAAACTACTGAACCTAATAACACGAAATTCGGCATGTATGTGAGTTTTATAACACAATTCCCAGATTACTCAGTATTTTCGAATATTCGTAGTGTAGGGCAGGAGTACGGAGCCGCGTGATCTCAAAGAAATATCGATAAAATTCTTGCTGCAAAATACGACACGTACAAGTCCACTAAAGGACATTTTGAATATCGTCCTCCAAGGTGGGTAAACGCCCCCCCCCCATTGTTTCACAGTTCTTCTTGACAGGAAAAAAGAATATAAAATTCTTGATTTAAAATATGAATCGTATATTTAGTTGTAGTTTGTTGTAATTAGAAACCTGTTCAGAATTTACTTCTTTGAATTTAATGTAAAAAATAACGGCATTGCTTTCCGCGGTCCCTCTGATATTAAATTTGATAAAGAACTGTCCGATTAACAAAAAACACTCAAAAGAAACTGATGTTTAAAAGATAAAATAATTAAAACTGTAAAATAACGCACATAAAAGGTGCTTATTAATCTAGACACGCGTTTAGATCGAAAAATTTTTATCTGCGTCAGCAGCAGCAGAAGTCCCCCCCCCCCAATACACAGAATGGGACTTGGGACAGGAAAATGTTCCAGTTCCAGTCTTCTTCTCAGACTTTCAATTTTTTTCAGTCCCGTGTCCCATGCAGTGTATGAACCTCTGCTGCTGCTGACGAAGATCAAATTTTTTCGATCGAAACACGTGTAGGGAAGACGGGGTACAATGAAGCAAAATTTACTTTTTTTTCCTATTCAAAAATTTGCAAGAACAAGAATAAAATTAATGGACACTTTTAACCTAATCTGTTCCCCCCATCTAAATGAATTTTTATGAGTTTGTAAGTAGGATCTTAGTCAGATTTAATCTCTTCTTGTTTTCAAATGAAGAATAACAAAAAGATAAATAAATAAATAAACAAGATTCTCACTCACTTTTTTAACGTATGGGACTTGACAATTTTATTATTACAAACTGAAGTAACGTTGCAGCACATGAAGATATACTTCCAGCGCCGGCCTCACCGAGCGGCAAAAAAAAAAACAACCGTTCAGTACCATAATTTATATAAAAACTAACTTTTTATTTTTAGAATCCTTGCACGACTTCTCAGCTAAACGTGAGAGTTCATTTCCTCGTTACCTCCCGCTCATGTTCCTTCTTCATCAATTAATTTTTCACAGTTTCTGTTAGACCATGGTTTCGTGGTTCGGTCATAAATTTATGTCGACCAAACTTTACTATCTTCATTTGTAAAAAATTACAAAAGGTAAATGTCTGACAGCGTTCTATTGTACCCCGTATTCCGGGGCACAATCTAGCACTTATACACTTCACGAACACTCAAATAATATCAGTCAAAATTCAAATTTCAGCACATACATTTATAATGAGCATGAATATGAAATTTAAATGGAAAAAACAAATTTAATTAAACTAGCTTGAAATGAAAACACAATACTTTTATTAGAGGTTAGTCTATAGTTTTTCATTTTAGCTTCTCATTTTATAGTTTTTCCTTCATAGCGATTGTCTCCAAATCACATATATTTGTATAACAAGAGTGTGATTTACAACTTTCTATGATTAATCCTACTGATTTTAGATTGTATGTTTCATTGTATTCTTTCTTCCCCTACAGTTTGATAAGTACTTTTTATGTGTCCTATTTTACTAAATTTTAGTTATTTTAAATTATCAGACTATTTTACTCCTATACTTTTTCTATTTTACTAGGGTTTGAAGCAAAACGTGCACTATTGTTCCCATTTTAAATGGGAACGTTGGCTTATACCGACTGTATTCAGTTTTATAGCATCAAATTTAGCCTTATTCGTTTAACAATTTTCAGAATTGAAAGAATAAAAAGAATTTAAGTAAAAAAGTTTTTTTTTAATTCAAGTCTTTTATTCAAAGATTATCAAATGAACAAAATAATTTTTGAGAGAATTTGCAAGCTAAAACATTTACTGCGAGATACAGATCTGTCTTATCTCACCTATTAGCCGTGGAGGTACCTAGAAAATTCACCAAGTCTTTATTTTTTTTAATGTAAAATATTCTATGATTATATAAAAGCTTGAGGCATCAACCGATTTTAACCGTATACAGATTCAAATAGATAAACACATGAAGCTTTAAAAAAAGGTGTATTATTTTACTTTTAGAAGATAGTACTAGAATTTTCTAAGTACCTCAGCTAGGATGAATTCACTTGTTGAAATAAGTCTCTGAGTTTGTAAATTCTCTCAAAAAATATTTTATGCATTTTAGTGAAGCTTTGAATAAAAATCTTGATTTAAAAAAGAAACTTTTTTATTTTACTTATAAAAAAATAAATTAATTTACTTATAAAAAAGCTCTAAAAAATAGTTTTACATACATATTTATATCACTTATTTTTAAATCCCTTTTCTTGCTTAACGTTTGAAATGTTATTTTAATGAAAACGTGAAGAAATTTCTTCATTTTAAAAAGTATTGAAACCTATGAAAATATCTACTAATTCACAACACCCAAGTGTAAACAGCACATGTGCAAAATTTAGTATGCAAACTGTCGTTTTATGTCATAAAAAAAAGAATATTTGATTTTTACAAAAGATATTATTCATACCCGGAGTATTTTTCAGTGGCTTTGTAGCATAAAATCAGGGCGTCTAAAGTGAAGCCCATGCATTTTTCTGTTACAAGTATTGATATCATAACTTCTTGCGTTCGTGTCTGAGCCACGGTGAAATTTTTTGATTGGGTATACTGCCACTTTTATACATTCATATTTATACATAATTCAATTAAGGACCATGAGAATCCTCTAATTGATTAAATATTTCTGTTTTTAATGCTGTTAATAGTAAATCATTTCACATCGAATTAAATACGAAGAATTTTTTAATACAGTATTGCATGTTATTGTGATGTCCACATAAGCAGAAAGTGTCCTCTCGAAGGGCTGGAATAAGTTGAAAATTTACATATCTGCAGACTATGATAGAGTAAAAAAAAACACTCAAAATAGGTGTTAAATCTCTACTTATTATAAAAGAAGATGTCTGTGTGTGGGTCTGCGTGTCGGCGGCGTTACGGACAAACGGCTACACCTAGAAACACCAAATTTGGTACTCGGGAAGATCTAAATATGAAGTTGTGTACCTCGAAGCGATTTTTTCAAAATTCGACCTAGAATTTTTTTTATTTTATGTTTTATGCGATTTTTGGCATTTTTTCTCACCTAATTCGTAATAACGGCAGAAATTACGCTCGCAGCAAAACGGCATGTGTATCCTCGGATAGAGGAGAAATTTTTCTTTTAAAAACAGTTTGTCCTAAATACATAACATGATTTACCGGTTTTTAGGAATTTTTTTACTAAGCATCTCTTTCGGCAAATTTTTTCGTAAAATAATTTTAAAACTGTCGCATCTTGAATTCTATCCCTCATAACATTTTGATATTTTGACAGATCGTGGAATATTCCTTTCTCTCTCTTTTAAAATAAAAACGAAAACATTATGTAAATTAGGTGATTTTTTACGAATTTTAATGTAACCTAATGTTTAGAATTTAATAGCATCAACGCGGAGAGCTTACGGGATTACATTAATTAATCATGGCACATGATAATTTAATTGCGTTGCCACAAAATAGAATTAGAAAAAAGGTTTTTTTCAACCGAGTTTTCAAATGGGATATCGGAATTTCAATTCGCAAGTGAGGATCTGTGACGTCAAATGCTTTAAAATACGTAAAAATTACGCCACAATTTTAACGCATTTATCCCTGCTCTTTTTTTAACACAAAGAGGCGATATTTTGATTAAAACTTACTTGAGAAATGCATGATTATTATTATTATAAGTGGTATTTTAATACGTTGCTTATTTAAAATTGAAATATTTTAACACGTCTGAAAATGTTCTTCATTTTAAAAACTACAAAATTTATTTTAAAGCGGGATATATTAAAAATTTTCTATTTACTTTTTTATTTTTCGCATTTAATTATGTCGCAGGCATATATTTTTCCTAACAGCATGTTGCGAGTATAGTTTTATTTTAACGTTGGATTACGTTCCTCCATAGTGTCCTATTCTAATTTTCAACGTCGTTGTAAATTTTTATATGATACCGTTTGAAAGCTATTGAGCAAAATATCCAAATTAACTCCCTCAAACAACGGGGGTGTCTTTTACGGTAGTTAAACAGTGACGTCATAAATTTAAAAAAATGCGTGAAATTTGTAAACTCTGCAACTCTAAAGTCCTGTCGCAGTTATAGAGATTCTAGATAGCTCCTCGAGATTACGAAGTTTGATGTTTTCAGTAGACAGAACTATGGAGGATTTATAAGATATTATTATATTGGATACACGGATATTTAAGTTGGCACCGCTTGAATATTTTTCCCCACGATGAGATTAAATGTTTTGCAGTGCTAAATACGCCAATCTTACAAAACTATGCATAAATTAAATATGTATGGAGAGCTTCCTTAATAGCAACTATTATGTGAAATGAATAATGTTTATGGTAATGCGTAAATTGCAAAGAATCGCCATAGAATAAAAAGGTCCCATTTGTGCGAAATAATGTAAGCTGTTTCGTTAAATTGAGCATTAAAGAGGGAGAAGCGAAGATAGATAGTATTAATATGCGTAATAGGTAGTATTAGTAGATTTGTAAGGGTAATATGAATAAATCACAATATACCACGTTAATAAATATTTCATGAAATTAAAGGTGTTCTGTTTATCCTTTTTCAAGGGTTGTTTTACAACCAACTCAACGAAAAAGTAATTCTAATTTTCGTTGATATATCCCGCAGTAATTTCAACAGAGGAGATTACTTGAACTTTATTAAAAAGGAAATTTTGTTTTGTCACATGCAGATATGATTTTAGTAAAATATTCACTTCTTCCCGTATGAAGAGCGGGTGCGCAGCTATTTTAAAAACGGTTGTCCCTTTAATGTAGTGTCTGAGGTATTTAATGCTACAACTTGAACCTAAAAACAGTATGATATAGAAATGACACATTTTGAAAGTCAGGAGTTCTCTGCAAACCGCTGAGCTTTTCACTTTTCTGATCGAGAATGACACTGTCGTAGTTTTTTGAGTCATTATATTGCAATGATGCCAGGTTAGTACTCATGACGCAAACTTTACATCATAAGTCAAATAATTTTGCTTCTATTTTAGATTTCACATCACTGGAATTAATTGGAATTACACATGTAAGGAAAATTTTCGTTTCCTACCGTGCGAAGAACGGGCACGCAGCTAGTGATAAAATAAATGAGAACTTTGTGAAAAAACACACATAAACAGTTACTTATAACATGTGACGATCGTTTCGACCAAAACGTCGAAACGTCGCTTTGTTTTTGGTCGAGACGATCGTCACATCTTATAAGTAACTTTTTATGTGTGTTTTTTTCACAAAGTTCTCATTTGTTTTATGATAGGTGTCCGAGGTAAGAATTCCTGACCTTGCCCTGTAGCGACGCTAAGAGCCGAAGGACATTCAAAGTCTGGGAATGCAATTCTGAGCATAAGGAATTTCTGAAGCACTTTTTTGAGAAAAATAGAAAATCAAATACGATAAAATAAACGAAATATCGTCACATAGGTATATTTAATTTCATTATTGCACTTCGAGTCTTTAATGTATAAAAATTATATTCCGAGCACTTGTAAGAACGACGTAACTGCTGCAGCAACCCTTTCTACGATGAAGATTTTTCTATCAAACAAACTTTAAATATGTATATTTATTTTGTTAAATATAGGGTAATGTCTTTAAAATGTACTTAACCAAATCTGCAGCACTTCTGATGTCATTCATTAAAGTTCCTTTTCCGAACTCCTGAAAATATTAAATGCTACCTAAATTGTTTATTAATGGAACTACGGTACAGAACGTTTTGATAAGAAAATTTTTGTGCCAATTGAAGCATGTTTACGACTGTTAGAAGATAGTTAAAGGGACAAACTTCAATCTCTAACGCTGGAAAATGTTAAATAATAAATTGTGCTTTAGTACGTAACTAGTACGAAGCCTACGACCTCATACTGTAACCGAAATATATATAGTCTTGAAATATATATATGTACATACACATATATGTATGTGTGTGTGTGTGTGTGTGTGTGTAGATATATATATACTATTTATTTAATGTATATATATATATATATATATATATATATATATATATATATATATATATATATATATATATATATATATATATATATTTAATCTGTATATACATATATATATCCCACATTTCTAGAACTACGCAGTTTGAATTCAGTTGGAACAAAGGAATCAGCTTTCAAAAACTGCAATTACCACACGGTCCCTTGCAATTCCTTCGTAATTTTGTAGACAGTCCCCACTTTTAGTCAATCTGGCGTCTTAAAAGATATAACAAACCTTGAAAAATCGCTGCCCAGATTTTGGTTTTGGCCATTAATTGCAACGTACATGGATCATGTGACACGACCTCAAAAGTTAATAAAAGGGGCTGATGCAGCCCAGCACCGACTCTTCCGCGTAACCACAACTTCCAAAGAAACATGTACCCAGTCGTCCAATAAAATGATGTAATCGCAGTTGGACTTCGACTCATTTCTTCCATCGACGGCCGCTAAGGCCCAAGAATTTTCACGTCTAGCTCCAGCGTTTGCCGGCCAGCGAAGACCGACTAGGAGGCCTCTAACAGCCTCGCCTCCCCCGGCCCACGAGTACAAACTTCCCGTAGCCGTTTAATGATACATATATACAGATTATAATGTTAGAATTAATTTGCATTGAAGAATTTACACTGGAAGATCGTATTAAATAATTAATAAATTTTTGTTTTTAAACATTTGAAATAAAAAATTTCTCTTGCACCCTATGGCCACTAGCGATATGTACCCCAATGAACCTCTTTTGAACGCTACTTTGATTCTTAAACGACTTTACTGGATATCGATTAACAGGGAGAAATAACCGACTGATGCATAATCTTTCCCTTTGATGTTTGGGCTTCCAGTTTTCCCTAATTGAAAAGAAATTCAGCAACAGAAGTTACAGAGAACTAGACTACTTTGTCACTTTTGGACATTTTTAACTAATGCATTTTATAATCGGTTAGTTTTTGCTGCTCCGGTGCTAAAGTAAAAATGATTAAGTGCATTTAATCCTTTCATGTTTGTTCAAAGGAGGGATGATTTACTTTGTAAGTTAGTTTCTGTAACTATTAGTATTTATGTGTAAACATGAGATTAAGGTTTAACAAATTGATAAATTTTAATACCATATGTGGTGTACAGTCACCTCCTCGTGGTGTGGTGAGTTCTGGGTCGTTTTCCGTTAATTTTGAACGTGCATTTAGCTGAGAGCTGTACAGAAGTTTCTACTATAATACCTCATCAAAATTAATAAAATGGTAGGCTATAACCCATAATTAATCTAAAAAATAAAAATTCGGGACATTTGACGCTTTATAGTAGATATATATTTTGCAAATATTTATATTACAAATAAATAGGGGGACAAAAAAAAGGATTTGTACATTTTGAGAAAATTTGTTAAAACAAAAAGAAGGGGAAAAAACAGAATTTTTGCTGAAATTTCTACACGTTTGCTGCCAATGAAGAAATCATCCTGCACACTTCAAGTTTTTTATATCTTAGTGCCATTAATGGTACCTTTTCCGCATTTTATCAACAAATATAGAAAAGAACCGCTACTTATCAACAAATATAGAAAAGAAAAGGTTTTTTTTATAAATTTTGTGAAAGTTATCTGAAAAAAGCATTTTCCGGCATTTGTACCCATTTACGGCAAATCAAGAAATTCTCTTTTTTTTTGCTTAGTTGCGACATGATACTTGACTGACATTGATGCAAAACAAAATATCTCATTCCGATTTTTTTAAAACTTATTAAATGTTTTGTGCATAAATACATTCACTTTTTAAACTTTTCTTGCCACAACCTATCTCACTTCTGTTTTTTATCTGTTTTTTATTTTTTATTTATTTTTTATTTTTTTCATTTCATTTAAGAACGTATGTGAATGACCTTTTATTCTGGCAGTTTGTCGTCCTTGGAAGAACAGTTGCATTTCCTAAAAATATTTTCATTCTCAGATCGTTTGACAGATTACGACGAAATTTAGTAGATTGAGTAATCGGGGTATAGGGCAGCCATTTCAGTAAAAATGTATATGTAGTATAATATTCTGGATTATTTTTAATGGCTTTTATTTCTCTTTTCAAATCATAACGATTCAATGATGAGCGGTGAATAAGTCCAAGGGAGTTAGTTATAAACAGTTCATTGTTTCCATATAGCACGTGCAATCAGTACCAGTTAATATGTCAGAATACAATGAAAATGTTCCGCTTTAATGTTAATAAACACGTAGGATATGTTTTAGTATATTAATTTAATTAAGCTATTTTTCTGAATTTCTGTGCACATTGGACATTTTGTTTAACTTTTATGAATACCTAAACTAATACCTGAATTACTTTGCAAAATTCCAATACTTTTTATATTTCTTTACTAATATTTTTATTTGTGCTCTTAAATATTTAAAGGAAATTAACTATGTTTAACCATTAGAAATTGGGGATGTATTTTAAAATCTGTAAAGAAACTTCTCTATTGATTTTTATAACTAGGGCATTTTATTAAGTTCCGCTTAATTGGATAGGGAACGAAGGCGACCATACTGATCCGCTAGTTAAATATGTTTAACTCGCAATTTCCTCGCTATGATGATAAAAATTTTATCATTTGGACTGCTTTAAGCAGAAATACGCAAGCATTTTCCTACCTTCATTTCACGAATAATAAATTTCATTTCCAAAGTATGCTTAAAAGCGAAATTGAACAAAAATCAGTAACTTTCCAGCATAAAATTTTCAGTAAAAGTGAATCATTTTTAAAATTTGCTAAAATTATATTTATCTCGACTAATATCTGCTAGAAATCGTAGAATGTGATGAAAAATCTCTGCGTTTCAAAGTGTTAATAAAATAATGACAATAAAGTAACAGATTATAATAATAATTTTCGCATCTGAATTGAGGAAATAGATGAAATTAGAAAAAAAGGGCAAAAATACTACAATTTGTTGATTTGCATTGAAACTGCATTTTACAGTTGATTAAATTTAAACAAAAGAAAATGGGAGATGCAGATATTAAATTGGATGATCTGAAGCACACAGTTACATATTTAAAAGTATAATATTGTGTATCTTGTGATAACTTTAAGTAATGTTAAATAAGAGAATTTTTCAAAGAGAAAAATGACGAATGAAACAAATTAAAGAAGTCTCTCAATTTTCATGCTTATTTAGAAATGTTTATATTTTCCTCTGCATATTCTATCAGTAATTAAGTTTCGCTTATTAGCAGAATAATATCGCACTCCAGCGTGATCTTATTAGCTGGAAAATAAAGCATGAACAAAATAATGTCAAGATAACAGAGCTAGAAACATAAAAAAATAATTAGTTACACTCTTAAAATATTTGCTTAGTAGCATCACAGAGAAAATGTACATATCAAAATATTTTAGCAGCAATTCGTTGCAGAAAACAGCTTTTTTCACAACGCAACCTATAAAGAAATTATTTTTATTATCTGGCACTTGTTAGATCAACTCGCGAACTTCGCCTTTGTGCTGATTAATGAGCTGCAAGGTTTAACAAGTTTTCGAGGATTAAAGAAGCATTTTCTCACATTTCTTTTGGACCTTAATCTAATTTCAGCATAAGTTGATTTCGACAAGTTCGAGATCAGTGGCCGTAAGTCTATTGAATTGTTTTCCTTCGTTGTATTTGTCTGATTAAAGCGGGACTGTGTTTTAAATCTCGAGGCTCGGCTTATTGCATTATACTTAAAGCTTTACTTTACTCTTTGAAGTCTAAAATAAATTTATAACTACGTTTTATTTTCTCATAGTAGGCGTTTTCAATAGAATCCCTTTTTTTCTTCTTTCAAAATTTATCAACTGTTCTAACAATAGTTGGGAATAAAAATGTTATTGCATTGTAAAGTAGAAATGCCGTTCTACTAAGAATGCCATAGTTTTTGTTTTTATTTATTTTTTATCATTTTGTTTAGTTTAATTAACTTTTGTGTCTCAAATTGTGCAGTACCTTTTTTAAGAAACAGTAGTAAACAATGTGTGATTTTAAGTAATTATATAACCACCATAATTATTTAAGTTGGAAGTTTATTTTATACACTACATTATAATGCGGTTATACATTATATGCACTACATTATAATATTTCTAAAAGGGTACACTTTCTCCCAAAAGTATCCGATTGTAAGGCACATTTGCTACACTAGTCTCGAATGGGAAGTATTGATCTTCATAAAAACCGGTTCATTATATCACATAGTATATAATAAATAGGCACGTGTTACAGAAAAGCAGATTTCCAAACCAGTTTGGATAAACTTATCATATTTCTTTATAGTTTTGGGCTCTCTAGAAAAGTAATTTAATCATCCATAAAACTGCATTAACAAATTCGACTTGCATCCGGATACTTTTTTGGTTGCATGTAAGTAAAACAGTACTGGTGTGATGATTATTTTATTCACTAAACCTGGTCCGTTAAATAATGAAGATTTGTAGAAACTGAGTACAAATCTCTATAGAAGTAGCAGTTTGTAATTTAGCAACAACAAATGTATATACCAGTATCACTTTTGAAGCAGATTTAAAAATTAGAAAATGTGACATATGATGCGAATGAACATAGAGCAGTAATAATTTAGATGGACGAAATACTTTAGTTCATCTTGGGTTCATTGAATTCACATATTTTTGAAGAGTATAAAAGTTGACTGTGGCGATGAAACCCCAGTAGTAGAAAAAGTATCATTATAGAACAAAATTGACTGGCAACTTATGTAACGAAGTTGTTGAAAAACATAAGTAACGAGCAATTTCGAAGAATATAGTTTTAAAGACAAATTATTTTGTACAGTATTATAATGTAGCTTTTGTAAGAATAAAACACGTAGAACATGAAGTATTGTTGGGTACACTTTCCAGGAATTTTATGATGAAAACACAAAGATCACAATTTGGTGAAATGAACATACTTTTAGTTTTTGAGTAATAATCAAACAAAGTTACACATCTTACTTTAAGAGACAATGGTCGTCTGCCATACAAACCTACATATTATTTCAAGTGACAACAATTGCCCTCCACATAAATACAGATACATATTTTGCACGACAAATGCAGCTGAGCGTAAGTCAAGTACAAAAACGAATTCTTTTATTCTTAAGACCCGTTAAAACTGTCTTCCAAAGCGACAAAGAGAGACTTCCCAAAAAGAACGCTTCTCTGAAGACCAAAATAATCTTAAATACGAAATTCTAGCAGTCATTAGCTTTTACCAGACACTGTATG
This sequence comes from Cheiracanthium punctorium, assembly GCA_038373885.1. NCBI lineage: Eukaryota > Metazoa > Arthropoda > Arachnida > Araneae > Cheiracanthiidae > Cheiracanthium > Cheiracanthium punctorium. The sequence continues at coordinate 1,052,874 of JAWZYV010011642.1, forward strand.
TGGAAGTCAATGAAACAAAACAGAATTTTCATATATTGCTGAACCAGGGGATACAAGCTAGCGCTGGTGTGATTTTAGTTATGTACATGCAAAAAAGGAAAACGCCGGTGTAAATTCAATTGACTTGACAAAATCATAAGAAAATCATTAAAAATCAATTGCATTAAAACAGCAAATAAACGCTCCCGTTCAGCTTTTAAATCAAACAGGTAAGGAGAAATAAAATAAAATATATGATCTATAAAATAAAATATATAATCTATAAAATAAGATATATGACGTATAAAATAAAATATTGCTTTAAATAAGTTTACAAGGCAGTTTAAATTAAATTTGATGTTTAATATTTTCTAAATATTGGGAATAATAAGCCATTAATGAATATTAATTAGTTAAATTTAGCATAATTTAGTAATCAACAAATATTATAATAATGATTGTCCAAAAATATACGCATTGAGTAAAGATGAGTAACTTGACAATAACAGCAATACCATAACTATGATGAAGCCTTTCAATTTCTAATCCAATCCTGTGGCCTCATCAAGACGTAAGGGTGTTTACGGATTGTACAGGTGATGCACTGGAGTAATATTACTTCTGATAAGGTCACCCATGGCTTGAAGGTCGTACTTTTGATCCAGCTAACACAGGAAGTGGGATTTAATATAAGGTGTGAGGCACCAAGGTGATTGCATCAAGGTAATCCTAGGTTACTGATGGATGAAATGCCATCAGGCCTGTATGATATTGTGCATGAACCCTTTGAAACACCAGGCGGAACCTCATTCTCTTTATACGCCTCTTTATCAAGTGCATTTCTAGCAATTATCTAGTCTTCAGAAGAGCTTCTAGAATCCAATCTTACTGTGGATCATTTTGCCCACAGAACAATATACATTTTTATTTCAGATTTGACAACTTGACAGTAAAAAATTACGCTGTGACAGAGAGGGAAAGAGCCCGCTTTTCTTGTGCAATTAACTAATAATGCCCTTTGCTATTTTTTTATTCAGTTCGGAATGTAATTTTTCTAAATTGATGTTACAGAAATCATAGTATCTATATGCTGTTTGCCATACCCCTTTGTACAGTATTTTATTAATTTAACATGCTTCAGCCTATCAGACAATGTTAAAAAGCATACGGTTTGGCGGGCAGACACTTTGAATGATTCAGCTCGGATTAACCGCCAAGCTGGTACGCTTAGAGCCTTATCCTTAAGGGTGGTATTATTTATTTATTTTTTATATTTTCAAACTACAAATAACACCAAAAAAGAATTCTTCTGCACTATTTTAAGCTCTTAATTATTGTGTGTATTCCATTGTTCGAATAGGTTTTAATTGTGCATAAATAGAGAATATTATCGTCAAATTTATCGCAGATTCTTAAGCTTCTTCTTATCGCAGAACTTAAATTGATAAATCAATAAAAATATATTACTTCTTTTACTGACAAAAACTTGCAATCAAACAACAAACATACACTTAATGTTAAATTTAGTCATTTATAGCAAAAGTGTGGTTCGAGCAAAACTTGCGGATAAAGTACTGTTGCAAAAGCTCATTTCCGGAACTGAACTAATACAAAATAATTTTGATGGATCGAGTTCCTTTACGTCAGAAAGTCTGCGGTAAATATAAGTTTAAAGTTCAATTTATTTTCCCTTTCAAAGCATAACACGAGTGTTTCGAATCTACTAAGTAATATTTCATTGCCCAAACTTTAACATTTTTTCATTCTTCTTCGTAAAAAATTACGCAATGCAGTTTTTTTTTCTAAATTCATGTTAGGAGTATCATAATAGCTATTCTTGCATGAGTAATAAAACATGAATTAGTATGAAAGCTTTTTTCGTTTTTAGTTAATCCAAAAAAGTATTTTACTTTAATTTAAGTTTTTATATTGTTATGGTAAATACATGTAAGATATTCGTAATTACATATCTTTAAATAAAAATTTTAGTTAATGTAAGCTTATCTTTAAGTTGATGGGCGACCACTGGCCGAGTGGATAAGATCACCTAGATGTTTGAAAGTCCAGGGTTCAAGTCTAGAACGCGGCTGTAAATCTAGCAGTATGGAACCTTGGGTAGTTTCCTCTAGATGAAACGTGAATACGCGTCATTAGCCTTTAAAAAGTCTTTCACCCAAAGCATCCTTCTCACCTTCTTTGCAGAACGCTCTCATGTAGCTTTTTGGAGCTACCAGACTTGGTAATTTTTGATAAAATATCTACTAATTTGAATCAAAATATTTCTTTACCAAAATTCAACTCAGCTTGTTGATGTCTACTATATTTGGCAAGAAATCGTCAAACCTTAATGTTATCCATTAAGGACTTGCTCTCTAAATAACTGATTTGCATGCAAGTTACAAATTTTGAATATTTTAAATATAGAACATTAATTTTAGACTAAATTAAACTTTTTAGAAGCACATACACTAAAAAACATCACTATATTGTTTAGCTTTATATTTGGATAGGAGTCTGGAAGCATAAAGAGGCTAATTCTCGGTATAGTAACGGGCTAATTTATAGAAAACACAAAAATAATATGATATAGGTAAAATTATGGATAACCTTTATCATGGTATAACTATGAATATTTTTTTCTGCCTTCGTAATTAAAGCATTGTACTGAAAGTTTCCTAAAAGAGCCGAAAAAGAATGAAAAAACAATTATCGTAATGCTCAATTTGTAGTGGCTTTCTATATCTAAAAATTGAAAAAAAAAACTGGTAAGAACCTAAGCACAGCTGAATTTTCTCATTTTTAAATGAAAGGAGGTTTTTTTGTTTGTTTTTTTTTTACTTAAGTTTATCGGCCCAATTAAGTATACATGACACAAACACTCTGGCAGATTTTCTTCATTAGTTATATTAGATATTGTGTTGACAAGAGAGTAACTTCTGATTACACAAATACATGCTTAGAAATTACTCCTAAATTAATGGAGCCATTAGTTTAAATTTGGAATAAATATACAAATACACTGTATAAAATACTTGTAATTTTACCAAACACATTGCCTTAAAATAATACAGCACTGTTTTTTAAATCCACTCACAAATTGACATAATGACGTCGATAATCCAATCACGAAGAACTTTGTACTACAAATTGACATAATCTTTACATCATAACGTGATGGCGTTATATTTACCTACACGTTATGCTGTAATCTAGGAAAATATTTCTTGCAGTGTATATAAAAAAAAAATCTTAAGATTACTTTTAGAATCTGAAAGTGTAATCGTTCCTTGAGTTTTTGTTCCTCATTTGAACTAAAAATCAAAATTACTTCCCTGGCAACTTCTGAGATCTTCGATTCACAGATTTTCAATAAGTAAGTGGAGCCTGTTTATCATTCTTTCCCCCTTGAGATCCTGTAAAAATGTACTTTTATGAGTTTGATGTTTTCTTTATTTCGAATAGTCATTCACTCGCCATCACTCGTAAATGTGGGTCATTAACCCTTTCTAAGGCAAGTTTATGTGCAGCGAGTCGAAAGTACTTGGGATTTGTCTGGCCCATTTTTTAGGATTAATTCATACATTTTCCCTCTACTGTAACATCCCACGTGAAAATTGGAGAAACAAGTATTAAGCAAACATAGAAATATTGCAGGAGAATACAATAATTATTCTCAAAATCAAAGTCGGAAAACTACCTGCTACTTGTACACGGAATTAAACGCAAAAATATTTAATTAAAAGCAATGATTCTTATGCTCAATTTTCGAGTCATTATTCGAGCTTTCTTTAAAATTACAAATGAAAGAAAAGTTCATAAGCCAAATATAATTTAGAATCTAGATGTATGGAAAAATATACATAGAGTATAATTGAACAAAAATCGTAAAATTCACTAATGATAATTGATTTTTTTTGTAATAGACCGTAGGTGGTAAGTATTCTTACCACGGCCTCATAAAGGGTTAAGTTTTGCTACAAGGTGAGAACGCTTATTATAGATTTCATATTCTAGAATTTCTAAACTCTCTTTTTTATATAGCACTACATTCAACGGTTCATGTGTAAAGAAAAAAGTCTGGGGTAACTCCACTCGACTTTCCGAACACTTAATCTTTACGAAGCGTTTAAATTAATTTTATTCATTTCAATAGGATGTAATGTTCAGACGCTTGTGCACTTCAAATAATTTTAGTCTATAGGCCGTAAAATATAAGAATACTTTTTTCCGCCTTGTAAAAAAAACTTTAAATCCATTACACACCAAAATCTGTACAATATGTAAGACAGTGATCTATAATATGCATTCCTAATTTGAGCTCAATCAAATGCGCGATATAGATGCTAACGAACTTTCAAGAATTTGCACCGTAATGTACTAGAAATTTTTTGTAGCCCTGTACAAAAACTGTAGCCTTATGTACATCAAAATCTGTTCAGGTTGTATGACGGTGACCTATAATATAAATATCCAATTTGACCTTATTTGAATGTACTACTGCGGGAAAAACAACGCCCACTTGTACTTTATTCGGGCGTCATTCGCCGTACAGTGAAGTTACATAAATCAATCGTTTACGATTGACGTGCACTTTAATTTGCTATGCATAAAAATTACGTAATGGGACGTCTCCATATTACAATTCGCACCAACTTTTTTTTTCCCCAATAGCAACCCTAGATGCCTAGATTACACTTCATATTTCAAAAGTTTAGCTCATTTTAACCCTGGAAACCAATTCAGGGTGGCTACAGAAATTGAGAAAAAAAGTTCCCTGATTTTTCCATGATTTCCCTGACTATCTTTATCAAATTTCCAGAACTAATTATATACATACCATAATCTTTCATGTAAATCACCATTGTGTATCATGCACCAACAGGTGAATGCTGCTTCATATAGGGAAATAAATAATAGAAAACCACAAAAATGCTTAATATTAATAAAATTGTAATTCAGTTTCATAAATCCAAACATAAAATTTAGTTAACTAACAGACACTAAAAGACACTAAAAGAACACTAAAAGACAATATGTAGCAGAAAGTTTCCTCGTTTTATAAAAAATAGTGTTCAATTTTACGCGTAAGGATGACTGATCAAAATAAACTGGCCACCTAGTCAACTTATTTTATTTCAATCAATGTATCGTTTGAAATTTTAAAAAATGTGTAAAAAGGCTTAAAAATGAGCACTATCTATTAAAAAAAATCGTCTTGTTGGGGATCTTAGCAGGCATCACTCAAATGTCCCATCACTTCAAAAAACACAACTTTGCAGTAGAAGACTAAATCATCTTTTACCATTCATTTTACCTATGACTTTAATCAGGAAGCAATTCACATATGCGGATCCGCATCTTGGAACGAGTCCGAATACATGCCCTTTTCCGGATTCGTATAGTGATAGTGCCTGCATCACTTGAGTCTCGGATTCATATTTCTATGTTCTCGTATGATCTGTATTTTGGTTTCGGATTCGTAAAATGTCTGTATCTGTGCATCAGTTGAGTATCGTGTGATCTAGAACGGAGCCGCGCATCAGATTGACAGTTAAAAATGATCTAGTTCACTAGGCAAAAACGAAAGTTCCCTGATTTTTAAATATTTTTGCAAAATTCCCTGATATTTCCATGATTTTTCCAGATCGACAAAGTACCCTGATTTTTCCATGATTTCCCTGATTTCCCTGATCTGTCGACACCCTGCAATTTTCAAGAAAATTGAACTGAAAATGCGTGAGTTAATGAGCTTAAAAAATCCCCCTCGCCCTATATTAAAATATTTTGCTAACTTTATAATATTTATAATAAGAAGCTTATTTTTATTCGTACCATTAGAACCAAACGACCCAAACATAATTTACTATGATTATATTTTTTAATAAAATATTAATGTGAATTATATGGATTATTAAATTAATTTTCCAAAAAATTATGAATAGCGAGCGACCTAGACAAATTTCGATGGAAATACATGCAGAAAGTAATATTACATGTGTGGGCAAAATTTCAAATTTTTATGATTTATATTAAATAAAATGTATGGGGCTAACGTTACTCGCGTCCGTAGCATTCCTTAAGCTACACATGCTCCCCGGTGGTGCTAAATGAGTAACAGTTTTGCAGCCGAGATCATCATTGGAAGCTTGATTTCTTTTTCTGTCTCTGATCTCTGTACGGCGTAAGGATAATGTCTGTAATCGCCTGCTGCATTGGAAATAAAATAAAATATATTATTTTCAAGGCTTAAGTGACCATATATAAATTTCCTAAATGATAATTTTTTGAAAATTGTGTAAAATAAACTTAAAATAGATGTCTTTTGCACAAAAACAGTAAAAGTTAGCGGTATTAAAAAAATAGCAAATTTTGGAGCAAATAAATTGGAGGTTTGCACAGATTGATGGTGATTCTATAAAGCGTCTACTGCTGTGTCCGCTACTATCCCCCCCCCAAATAAAATATTTTCCATGTATAGAATTAGATGCAGTAGATCTATGTCTTCCAGTACACGTCCTATTTCTGAAAAGCTAACATCCTCAACATCACAGGCATAAATATATCTTTTTTAATGTCTGAAGCATCGGGTCTATGGGACTTCCCCATAGTTTATAAAACATTCAAAAAACATTCAAAATCACATTTTTCTGTCTAGATCTGACTATAAATTAAAATACCTCCAAAAGTATTATAAAAATATTGCACACTGCAGACGATAATATTAAATGAAGAAAGCAAACACAGTGATAATATTGGGTCGGTAAAAAAATTATTGCGTTTTTTACATTAAATTCAAACAAATAAATTTTCAATCATGAAATCATTCTTCAAATTCGACCATAGATGAGTAACATTCATGCTTGTAATCAGAAGAGCAGAGAGCAGCCTCTCACTCCTGCCAACATTTCACGTGTCTAAGAGAACCATCGAGGGAAATACTCAATAACAATTCCAAAATTAGAAAGATTTTCAAAATCGTGAGCAGTCGTTTTGCATTTTTCCTTTAAATCATGTGTACGAACCAAGGAAGTTATGAACTCACGGGTCATTTGGACCACAGACTAAATATTCTAATTTCTACAGTTGATATTCTCAGCACAAAAAACTTGGAAACAATATTTTGGAAACAATATTATGGAAACAATATTTTCCCTGAAAATAACATTTATTTCTTTTAACTCTCGCGAGTGAAATTAATGAAAGGCGAAAAGTTCGTAACCTACAAGTAGCGTTTTTTCAATTTGCAGAAAGTCCCTTCAAAGCGCGTAAAACTTAAGTCGCAATATCTCCGGAAATTATCATAGAAAATTGGTGAAAATTTATAATTAGAGTAATTTGAAGGTTTTCTTTCATTTAATAAAGTGGGACGTTGCTATTGAGAAAAATGAAGTTGATGCAGAATTAAATATGAAGACGGCCCCTTATATAAACTAAATTAATAGCAAATTAAAGTGTACGTTATTTGCAAACGAATAGCATATATACCTTTTCTGTACGACGAACGGCGGCGTAATTTTTTCGTATAAAGATTTCTGTGAAATAAACTGAGAATCTGTAAAATTTACGGAATACTTCTGTCATACGGAAATAAACTGGCGTCCTGGCTGACAGTTTTTTTCTTGTAACTTTGACAGATTTTTTTTTCAGTGTACGGTAAATCAGAAGTGGCATTACAAATGAAAGTACTTAACAGATTTTCTGTATTAATCTATTTTAACTTTTTATTTATTCAAGTTGAATTCAACGTATTTAAAGTACGTTATTAATAAATGCTTAATTTTTTTAATAATTTCACTTTTCCAATGGTTGTGTCCAATACTGTTTAGAAAAGGAAGCTACAAAGTTAAACCACAAATTTTTTACAAAAAACTTTCACGTGCTTGCCATGAGAGGACTGCTCATCTCAACAAATTTGTTGCAGAGCTACATGCGTCTTCCTTTCCGCAATTTCTTGCCTCCATTTGGATCCTCATCAGAAGGAGGTACTTCTGAGTATTGACACCTCACGGAAACAGCTAGCGACCTTCGATTTTACTTTTCGAAAGACGGATTAAACGTGCACCTATACCGCATGTACACAGTGGTCTTCGGATGTACATCGGATCGAACCGTAACGTCCCTGTTCCCAGTTCAACGCCTTAACCACTGGGCTATCACTGCCTGAATAGAAACCTGTCTCTGTACTTACAATTATTGCATATACTGTGCGATGGATGTAAATAAAATAAAGATTCTGTTAATAAATACCTTGAAGCCCAGTAGTGTAATGGTTAGCGCACCGCGCTGCCGTCCCACAGGTCCGGGGCTCGAATCCCGGGATGGGCAAGGTCAACTCAGCCTTTCATACCTTTAGTGGGCCGATAAAATGAGGACCAAGCTTGCTTGAGTGTCAAAAGCTTGGGGCTTCACGTCAGGCTGACCACTTGGCCGCGAAGGCGCAGTTGGGCAGCGCAGACCTTGGCCCGCAGAGGGGCTGTTGCGACAATGTTTGACTTTAATAGGTACCTTATGCGTTTGCACTTTTCGCACTTCATTTTAAGACTAACATCTAATTAAATATTTCACACGCGCAAAAGAAAATCTACATCTCTTGAAATTACTGTCAAAAATATTTAACTATAAATAAACAGTTTAAATACGTTTGTTTTCATCGTCCATGATAGAAAAGTTAGGTCTCCGTTAATAACATTAATGTCAATTAATTCTTCGTGAAAGATTTAAATTAATTATTAGTATTTATTTCCATAACACATTAAATTTAAATCTCGTCTTATGCTCAACATATCAAAGATAGTAATTATTTATGATTTCAAAAATGAAGTTTACTCAGAAAGGTCTGTATTGCTTGCTCAAAAATTATTCATCAAATCCTTTTGTTAAAACTACAAAGGTACACAAATTTAACATAATCCAGCATATTTGCTGCGAGATCAAAACAACGTAATTCACCTGATATCATTTAATTTAAACTTGGTAAGCTTATTTGCATATGATGACAAGCGAGATATTACAAGCAAGTGGTAGGTAAGAGAATAGTGTATCCTACAGGGAAAAGTAGGATTCAAATGGTAATTATTTTGATCGGAAATAAAGCGCAACGAAGAATATAATGAGAAAGTCAATAATTCAAATTAAGGGAGTAAAGATTTTCAGATAATGTGTTTATAAACTGTGCTTTGAAATTTAAACATTGAAAGTAAAATTTAAAGCGCATTACATAACAATAATTCTCAAAGGTCATTGGGGACAAAAGAGAAGAATACATTTCTTCATTAAACAGCCATCTTTAATTCAGAGTTTTTACAGTAATTCATCTAAGCTTATATTTATAAACTTTCTTCATCTGTCTGGACAGTTTTATAAGTCTTACTGAAGCTTTCACAGCAATAAGTAAGAAAAATGCTCCTCCATATGCTCACATTGAACAGTAATTTCCTTTTGATAAATAGGGGCGTTTGAATAAAATGGCATCTTTTTAAGTTAGGGTAATTCCGGGAGAGATGTACCACGTTTTTTCTTCGTTCTCTAAAAGCCATATATTGATATTTTTTTTTTTTTTTACTTTTCACTATACATTTAGTGTATGATATTTCTTATAAAAATCACAATTCAGAAGATCATATATGTAAAGAAATTTTTTAATGATTTTTTTATAATATATTTACAATGTGGTCCATCTCACCCGGGGGAGATGGACCATATGAATGGGAAAGATAGACCACCATAAAATAATGAAAAAGTTGCACATATATTAAATTTATAAATGTGTATTTTCATTACATGAAAATTAAAATTAACTTACTTGCAATTAAATTAATTTTAATTATTTAAGTTTACATGAATGTGACATTTAATACATATGAAATTGTTTTTATGTGCTATGACTTAACATTATTTTGCAATAACTTCTTGCTATTTAATTTCTTCTTACAATAATCTCATGTTACTCAAACCTTGAACATCCTTCCTGAAGCCAACGCAAACAAGGAAACACTGTATCTAATCTAATCCTTGGTATATTTATTTGTTTTAATTCTTCTTTTTAATGTTATTTTCGGAATGTGAAAAGTCCTTGCCGCTTCACTGACACCCATGTTCTTTTCTTCAACGGTTTTAATAGCATTTTTCAAATTAGCTTTTGTCTATTCTCCGCGTGTGGATGAACCTTTTCTAATATATCAGATGGCCTATTCTGAAAACAGAAAAATTCAATCCTTTAGTATTTTAATTTCAGCTCTTTAAAAAGTAATATTTGAAAATTTCAATATTCTATGGTGCATCTCTCCCGACTGAAAACCTGGTCCATCTCTCCCGATCGTCCGGATGACAAGCACAACCTACCCTGACTCTACGTTGTGGATTTCGTGTCGCCATTTTTTGTTAATTGAAAGCCTACATGTTCCCCGACATTATATCATCAAATCTAGACGGATCACATATAAAACAAAACCTTTAATTGTACAATTATAACTATATGAAAAAATTATTTGACTCACAAAAAGCAGCAATTATTATTAGCTGAAAAATTATTATTATGTTTTTTTGGGAAGCAAAAAGTAGCAAGCCTTTATGACTTTTTTTTTTTTTTTTTTTTTTTGCTTTCTTTTGCATGTACGTTTGTAACGCATTTTTCACAGGGTTAGCATTGATAATTTTTTATTTTTAAATTTAATTACATTTCAAATTTCGCACGCGATTTGTGTGCACATTTAAAATTTAAAAAGAGGGAGGGAGTGCCTGCACAGGCCGCAACATGACACAGTTGGTATATGCGTACGGTATACATCAGCGATACACATTTTTCTTCACGTGTCCACGTGTTGGATTTTGTTCGATTTAATCAATAATCATGTTCGTGAATTTATTAATTATTAATATTTATGTACTTACGTTGTAATGAACAGTAATCCTGTTTATTTGTAATGAATGATGGATTTATAATTCACATTCAAATGCTCTGTAGCATAACACTTATAATTCAAATAATTTACAGTATATAATTATTAAAACTCTCGACATTTTCAAATAAACTTTATTGCACAATAACTATATAGTTATCCAAACTCAGTACAGTTTTTTTTAACCCATTTATGCCTAGCGTCCCTTTTTTGGGACGGCATTTTCACTATCAGTGGAAAACGTTTTGTATTTTTCCTAGCCTTTATTCACGAGTATTGAGCCTCAACTCCACAAAATATTCAACATGACCCAGTAGGATGTTGACGTTTCAATTTTTATGCATAAAGATTTTAAAAGAAATTATTCCTTGTTCAAGAAGTTGACATCAGAAATTTATCTAGTATTTCTGGTATTAGCAAAAATCGAAGAAAGTCGCAAAAATCTATGGGCACAAATGGGTTAAATAAATAATCAAAAATTATAGCACCTACCCAACTAGAAAAAGTCTGCACATTTTTTGCAAGAACATATAGATTGTACACAATTTGTGCATAAAAAGTACGGATGCACGCGAGACGGAAAATTCGCGTCTCGCGTCTCCCAAAACAACCTAAAAATTTTGTCTCGTATCGCAAAAGTCCTATATCGTAATATAAAAATTGTCTCTCGTCTCGCAAGAAAGCTGCAAATCTCTGTCTCGTCTGGCAAAAAATAGTCTCGCGTCCATCCATAATAAAAAGTGGATATTTTTTAATATTTTGAAAGTATACAATGGTTGTGCAAATTATGTAGAGTTTTCATTCATATTAAAACGAAAATTTACGCAGTTTTAAACAATTTTCAGAAAAAATCTCAAAATCTAATCAAAATATTTTTAAATCCAAAGCCTATAACTTAAGATCACCTATCAAGTTACCAAATTTCATTTCGTTCACTTCAGTCGTTTTTACGTGATATTACGTGATATTTACGCAGTTTGAAACAATTTTCTGAGAGTCTCAAAATCTAATAATTTTTTAAAAATTTGACATCTATAGTTTAAATTCAGTGACCACCTATCATATCACCAAATTTTATTTCTTTCGCTACAGTCAGTTTTACGTGATGGGCGAATAAAAAAAGACAGACAGACAAACTTTTTTTAAAGGTCGTACTGGGGTCCCGAATGCTTAAAACGGGTAGAAATCGTAAATTATTTTAAGTGTATATGCAAAGTCTAATTTTACTTATATAAATATTTCTCTATTCTAGGAAGAAAAGAAAAAGTAACGGCCGCTGCTGTCGGCGCCGCCACCACCGCCGCTGTCAGAAGCTTGTTCTGCTATCTCCTCCGAAACCGTGGGGATTTGAATTTCGACGAAGGTGTCTACGGATTCGGAAAATCCGAGGAACCTGATAAGCTGCCTTAAACTTCGAAAATCGAATTATTTTAGAAGATATTAATGAAAAACTGAAAAAATAAACATAATGGTTGCCAGATTTGGCAATTTTCGTCAGAATGAAATTATTCATGCCTTTGCAACAAAGCAATCCCAAGTACGTAAAATCGCGTCAAATTGACAAACATGAAGTAGAATTACATAAAGTTTACGCCAAATTAAAAAGTATATGAAATAAATAACTCAAAGTGTGTTTCACAAAGTTGACGATTTTCAAAGTTCTCTTAGGCAACAGGAGTTTAGAATTAACGATTATTTGTTTTTCCAAAACAGAAAAACTAATTGTAACTGATTTTAAAAGCGCCATCTCGGCATTAGATACGATTTTCAAAATGGTATTTTTCCAAGCAGGGTGAATCTAAACCCAGTATCTTGAAAATGAAAAATAATTAAAATGCAGATTATTTTAAAGCCAGTTAGGTTCAGATTAGGTATTTTCTGCCAGTAGAAATATTTGGTGGCGTTCACTATGTCATCATAGCAGTTATAGTACAGATTAGATATTTGGCAGCGAGACGAGATGAAGTGACAAATTCTTCCTAAAGAATTTTTCACTTCAATGAAGTTGAATTTCATATGAATAACAAACATCTTTTTCTTTGAAGATTAATAGGACAGCATCGGAGTTGGTTAGGAATATCTGTATTAAATATCTTGTCACTCCTGAATTAAAATTTTGCACCTGGCAAAATAAAAAAGTATTCCCTCTGGATATTTCTAAAAATCAAAAATTATTTTCCTTTTATAGAGATATGGAAGCGGAAATTGTATGACCTAGAATTGGACACTGAAGGTACTCTGCAATTGACTATAATCTATTGGTCAGTGCCAGTCGTTGAAAATTCTTTTGGTTGTTTATTCCTTGAGGGACTTATTGGCCACAGCTTCTGCAAGTTCCTTTTTTGGCCGAAAGCTTAGACATTTTCGATGGTTCTATGATTGGTACACAAATTCATGCAGTAAATCTATGTGTCCAACTGTTCTAAAGAGTCCAAAAACAGACATTCTAGCTGCTGTCATAAAACGTTTGCTGTGTTCAATCCAGTGGTAGTAAAATTCGCCTACACCGCTAAAATTCGATACTCCTAGCTAGACATTATTTTCCATACACCTCTTTCATCCTGCCAGAAATCTGTAAAGCATGCTCCTTTTCTGCTCAAAGAAGCTAGATAAATGCTCTTTGTGCTGATCCAGAGGAATCCATCATGCAAGGAACTGCAGAAACAGCTCTCCAAACATGAGAATATTGTCGGGAAGCCATTAACTGTGCATGTGCAACTGTGTAGTGCGTCTCCCACGCCATCTATCACTCCCGGATACTAACAGTTTAACTCACTATTGTTTTGTACAACATCGCTACGGCTACCTCCTTTTTCATTTGGGCACACCTTAGACTATGAAGTGAACAATAATGATTAATCATGCCAGATGTATCTATTATTAAAAATTCCCAGTACAATATACAGCTGTCTATCTTACAATGCTTTGATTAATCCCGTGATTCAGAATCATCATTCTTAGTCATCACTAAATGTGAAGTTACCAGTTAGTTTATAAAACAATAATAATAATAATAAAAGTCCATAACTTAATCAAAATTTATTCAGTTGCATTGCTTGTTTTCTTTATTCAGGTTATCTGACAAGACATAAAAATTATCTAGAAATACTAGTTATTATTTAAGTCATTCTGTGCTTGTAGAAAAAAATGAAGTATTTACTGAAATAACAATTTTGGCTGTAATTTATTTTTAGCAGGTTTCATCATTTTGTATTTCTCAATACCATTAAGACGTAAATTTTATAACTTACTCTACAATCTACTATATCTATCTTACGATATCTAATGAAACTAGAATACAAAAGCACCACTTTTATTTTATTTTTTTACTGAAATATTATTGTAAGTTTTTACATCTTTAATGACACTCACCAAACTCTTAACAATGAAATTATTCATTTTCAGAAATTAAGACCTAATTGTTCCACAAAGTAATCTGAGTTTATAACATTCCCTCTTTGCCATCGAAGATTATATTAATAAAAGCGTTAAGACTAGAAATATTCGCCGATTTATTATATCCACCAAGTTCTGTGGTGATTCTAAATAATTACCAGTAATTATACACAATCACCAGTTTATTACATTTGCCGCAACATGTATAGTAATTATAAATTACTTTACATATAGTTTAATTGTCTTATATGGTACTATGTAATGAATATTTTATCTTTTCCCTTTTTTCGTCACAAAGACGATGGCGATAGAGATTCCATTTGTGTACCTATCATTGCTTTCGGGTATAAGTCTTTGAATTTCTCTCTAAAGCTTAGACTGTCTGCTTTCGACTAGGGTAATTTATTTATTAAAGTTAAAATGTGTTTTAAAATGAAAGCTTATTTCATTTTGTAATGCATCTAAATACAAGTACAGTAAAAAAAAATATTTTTGAGTAGTAAAAAAACTCCCTATTTTTCTTTCTTTAACTAATCAGTAACTTTTCATCAAAATCTAGGAATGCTTTTTAACATTTACATTAACATTAACATATTTCAATTTTTTCACTTATTTTAGCATTAAATTCTAGTGAATTAGTTCCCTAAAAATTAATCCTTTGTATTTTTATAACATTAGATCCATTCAGTCTTCATGCAAGGAAAACATTTTTTCTTATTCATTTACAAATTTGAAAGTCTAGATTAATGGTATCTAATATGAATTACTAATTGCGTAAATAGTTATTCTGATTTAATTATATAATATAGTAATTATGTTTTGATTAATTTTTGTCTTAATCCATTCTTTGCTGAAGAATGAAATTGCTTTCAGGCTATTCATGAAAATATCTAATTTAGTAGTTTACGTAATAATATTTAATATTCTGAGAACTATAGTACATAAACACAAAAGTTTTTAAAAAAATATGATTGATTATGTCATACGTATACAGTTTACTTTGAAGAGATTTTAATTAAAGTTAGTAAATACTGTTTATTAAATATTACGCTTTAATTAATAAAAATAGTTTTAATTAAATTTTCAAGTAACATATATAATTAAATCTCTTTTTTATTATTATTTACATTAGTGGCATTAATCAAAATCAAAGTTTTGTGCAATTTTATAAGAAAAATTACTCGTACACAAATGTAAGAATTGGCAGAATAAGCATTTTCTATCGATTCATGTAATCTTTAAAGAATAGCTATGCATTATTATTAATCATGATCTCAAAATATGATTTTACGCGCTCATCATCGAAGAATTATCTTTTAAAAAATATTTCGCATAGACATGAACATATGAAAGGGAGCTAGGGTATCTCCCCACCTTCATGGAATATGGATGATTGTTCACAAAATTATAATAATCCAGTAATTTTCTAAGGAATTTTGCCTTCGCGGTACCCTAATTTCCAATTTTTTCTCCTCGCTACGCATCAGTAGAGAGATAAAGCTTTTGAAATCTTTGAATGGTCATTGAATACTTTATATTTTTGTAATTTTAAGGAGTAGAATTTAGACAAGAAGACATAGCACCGGTATGATGTGAACAGAATTCATGAACGAACATTTGGAAAATAAAATAAAAAGTTAATGAAAACTTTATTTTTCTTTAGTTTCGCAGTGGTATCATTTAGACAAGAAGACATAGCACCGGTATGATGTGAACAGAATTCATGAACGAACATTTGGAAAATAAAATAAAAAGTTAATGAAAACTTTATTTTTCTTTAGTTTCGCAGTGGTATCATTTAGACAAGAAGACATAGCACCGGTATGATGTGAACAGAATTCATGAACGAACATTTGGAAAATAAAATAAAAAGTTAATGAAAACTTTATTTTTCTTTAGTTTCGCAGTGGTATCATTTCTTTTAATCAGATACAAATAAATAATTTGTTTAGATGATTTCAATCATCATCTGAGGACATCATTTCCTAAGAAAATGTTTTAATTATTTATACATATTATCGACATTCTCATTCTAGAAAAATTCGCTTACTACAAAAACATCTTCCCCAAATTAAATTTTTTTTCAGATTTTACACAAAATACTTGATCAAGAGTGTTCTTTCACTTGTATTCTTTCGTGATACATAACATACACATAACTACACATAAACTAACTTACCATTATGCTATCACACTTTGTAATAAATAATACAATTAGTGCTATTATAGAGGCTCGTTCATTAGCATTGATACTGTTCGAAATTTGAATTTAAAAAGATCCCAGCTTATCAAGTTGTGCTTCATTCTGAAGCTTATATATTTCAGCTATTTCTTCAACAAAATATCTTTCGGATCTTCAAACAGATCATGCTACGTTTGATTTTCTGACGGAGACGTTTGGCGACCGTATCAGCTGAAGACGTGAATTTGGGAGCTGACCTCCACAGTTGCGTGATATAACACCATGGGGTTTAGTCGTTCAAAGCTGCATCAAAGCCCATTTCGCTATGCTGACAAGCCAAAAACTTTGTAACACTGAGAAGGGAGCATTCGTCAGGCCATGGTATTGAACATTTCGACGAGTCTTCCCTCTCTGCGACAGGTACCCCTGCTGCTTGACAGCTTTGCGCTCTCTTAACCCTTTAACGCGCAGTGTTCCCTCTCTGGGAACACCAAACTCTGACATTTTGACTGTTGCCAGTCACGAAGAATAGATTTGGGGCGAGATTCAAGTGAAACGCGCGCGATCGAGTTCGAATCGAACGTTTTTCAGTCCCCAGTTCCCAGTTCAGTCCCCAGAATGCTTCCAATGAACAAACCTATCGAGCTGTCACGTTATCAAAACGCGATTGTTTTGTTTCAGTTGAATACAAAAAATTGATATATTTCGAAGTTCCCCCTCTTCGATGCGAAAAACGTTCGAATTGTGTTTCACTTGAATCTCGCCCTTGATTTCTATAAAAATAGTTGCGGGTGGCATAGCTCCACGGGAATACTTTACTTTTTAGCACATCATTTCCCGTAAAAAAAATTGTTACGATTATTTTTAACAGCAATGATATCTGCTGAATAATGAAAGAATGCGAGAACAGCTGGATAGATTGCCCAATGCTGAAAAAAGGGCAGCCGTTGCCTTCTCTCGACTTATCTACCCGCAAGATGGCGGACGATCGAAACGTTCATCACGTGCCACAGATCTAGAGACCCTTTTTTGACGACAGCTGGCTGTGCGGGTAGATAAGTCGAGCGACGGCAACGGCTGCCCTTTTTTCAGCATTGGGAAAGGGTTGCGCCTCAAAGGGTTAAAGTACAGGTTTATGATGTAGATTCCAATGGGAATTATTTCACACTCGAGAGAGTCGTAATTTCTATTTTATTCTGTCGTATAGTGTGGAAGAAAGCAATACTCAGGAACTCCATGCCTATAGACAGTTGCACGATAATATTTTATTGACATTATCAATAACGGAAGATTACATACAGTTAGTGCGGTGGCTGGCAAGATAGCGGCATGAAACGTGACTTGTTGGGCAGAGACCAAAACGTTAAGTGTGTGTGAAAAAGGTCTGAGAACCGAAAGCCAACCTGACGATGGAGCTGAGCGCTAAAAGCAACTATCGCCAAATAAATCGCCAGATTGTAAAAATGAAAAAAAAAAAAACATTGGGCTTTATATGTGTATGCTAAAATTTAAATGTGACACGCCACAGGGGGAATTAATATAGATAAAATGTAACCTTGGCAAAATTATTAAAACCCCGTGGGAACGAAGAAAACTAGATCAATTCTCAGCCAAAAGGCCCCAATTATTGTATTGCAAATGCTAAAACCAAAGTAATTTAAGAAACAGTTAAATAGCATTATGTACGGATGGGAGATTTAATAATGGCAAAGAGTATTAAATTTAGAATAGGTGAAGGAAAATCAGAAGTAATTATAAATGTGTAATTAACTGTTTTAAAATTAATTATAAATATGTGATTAAGTGCCTCACAAGGTTGTCCAAAAATAAACGACCCTACTTTAAAGTTGACATCAGATGAAACTATTATTGACAAAGTCAGGAAATTTTATGTAGGACATAATGAAGGTATGTGAATTTGTTTGAGTAAATAAAAATATTAGTTCGAATGTTCGTCAACAGGGGTCGTTTTTAATGAATTATACATTTAGCATACATTTGTGATAGTTCACAAATATTATTTAGACAAAACATGTTTAACATGACGGCCTTCATTGTCAGCTACCATCTGGAATCGTGAGAAAGCATGTTCCACAGCTGACCGCAATGTGTTCGGGGAAATGTTTGGAACATGTTGTGATATGTTATATTCAAAGATCAGGCAAAGTTCTTAGATTATCACGACTTACCAAATGTTTCAAACTCCTCCAAAGCCAAAAGTTCCATGAATTGAGGTCTGAGGATTGCGTAGGCCATGGAATGCCCCCATGTGGCGAATATTTAAACTATTTTCTTTTGTTCTCTCAAACAAGCTCCCACATCTTCATTATGTCTGACACAAAATTTCATAACTTTATCAATAATTGTTTCGTCTGTAGACAAATTTAAAATAGGGTCGTTAAATTTCGGACAAACTGCATTTCAATAAGAAAAACTCGATTCTCAACATTGAAAAAAAAAGTTTTAAATTCGAGTTTTTGAACGATTGTAATGGATTGATTGGGCTAAGTGAACCTTCGACTTTTAATTTTCCAGTGGCATTTTTATGTTTAGAAGTAATTAAGGGTAATTAAAACTGATGTGGTTCTAATACGTTTTTATGGGTTAAGAACAGTAAGAGAACAATAGGAGAATCTGCGCAGAAACGTTGCTCAGGCGACATCTGTGGACAGTCGTCACGGATACGTAACATCGAAATTCTCTGTATCGCAGACAAACCGTCAAGTACTTATGTACACTAAAAAAATAATTATTTTTAAAATTATACAGGGTGACTGCTTATTCATAGTACAAACTTTGAGGGCTGGTACAGGACACTGTAACAATCACTATCGTATAGGAATGTATGGTCAAAAGTGAAGCGTCAAAACACAAACACAGGAAAGAACAAATGTAGGAGACGGAGAAGAAACGGAGTTAGTAGTAACTTCCGTTGCTGGTAGATGGCCAGTCGGTGTTGATTTGGGGAAGAGAGACCATTCTCGTTTCAGTTTTCGTCCATTCACCATTAGAAATCGCATGTGGTTTCAGCATGATGGGGCGCCAGCCCACTTCACCCTAGAAGTTCGTCAATACTTGAATGCTATATTTGGCATGCGATGGATTGGACGTGGTGGATCTATCTCTTGGCCACTCCGATCTCCCGTTTTGACGTCCCTCGATTTCTTTTTATGGGGACATCTGAAGAATGACTTTTATGCCACTTCAGTAAACTCCGATGAAGATCTCTTTGCTCGAGCATCCGTGGCTGCTGCACGTGTGCGTGAAATTCCTGGTATGTTTGAAAGTGTTCGTCAATCGTTGTACCGACGCTGTCAAGCATGTATCAATGCTGATCTACGCAACTTTGAACATTTATTGTTAATTAATTTCCACTTGTAAACGAGATTATGAAAATAAAACACTTTCCCTATCATTTGTTCTTACCTGTGTTTGTGCTTCTACGCTTCGCTTTTGGGCATAATTTGTTCTTTCCTGTTTTTATGTTTCGACGCTTCTATTTTGAACATATATTCCAATGCAAAATGTGATTGTTACAACGTCCTCTACCAGTCCTCAAAGTTTGTACCATGAATTAGCAGTCATCCTGTGGTTAACAATTGGAGCCATCGTCTGCACCAGTGTGTTCAGAGGTGGACATTTGAGGGATATTTTGCTCAAAACGTAACTAAAATTTCTAAACTGCAAATTGAAGCACAATTTACTTTGATACTTTGAGGGAGTTTTTTATTTTATTCAAATTTTAGAAAGTATCGCTGTCATTGAAAGACCCTATATAGAAGAGTCAATGACTGATATTTTTCTTCACAAAATTAATTCAACATACCGGTATGATATGCTGAGTACATAAACTTTATATCTTCCGTATTTATGTACAATAAAAATAATTGTATTTTTACCCGCTCATGGTGTTGTACGTACCAGCAATTGCAGTACAATACGCTGTTAAAAGTTAGACTGTATTTTTCAATTTATCAATCGCACACTTGCGCGATAGCGCTTTAATATAATCAATATAATCTTTTGTAAAACAAACTGCCTGGAGAAGAAAAAACTTAAATGTTAAAAATGTATAGATAACATCACCTTTCAGCCACTAAAATATTCTATACGCCGATATTGAAGTATTACGTTTATTGTTTCTCTTATAATCTCATTCTCTTTAAAACTCTCATAATAGTTAAAATTTCTTTTTGAAAAACAACATTTTTAAGGCATGAATCCTTAAAGACAGTTTCCTTATTTAAATGATATCTTTATACATGCATAAGTCTTCATTTAATATGAAAAACAAAAGCAAAACTTAAGCAGTATTTTTTAAGTGCTATCGAAAGAAACCACCTGGCGTTTTCCGTTTGTGGTTACAATATTTTCTAATTATAAATAGATAAAAAGTTTTTAAAAATATTTCATTAACATCACAAAACACAACTTTCACGGATATTGAATATTTGACCACAAAAACTCTCAGGAATTTACTTTATCTTTGCCGAAATTTAATATTTATTTTAAACGGCCGTTCAAAAATTCTTATAATTATGGAAAATTTCTTTGAGAAAAGAAAAGAAAGAAAAAGTTGATCAGGTCGAGAAAGGAAACGTAACGAAAATTTTTGGGAAAAAAATGAAACTTAATCACCAATATATAAAAAGTGACTGAGGATTGTGTTCATATTTTTTGGTTCCTTTTTAACTGGATGATTTTATATTGATGCTTAATTTTTTCGTTCCATTGAGTTGTTTACATACTCTTTTTTAGACGCCAAATTCTTTTCGGAATTTTATTTTAAGGTTAAACTGTTAGCTGCAAAACTTGATATTTTAATTTCAAAGAGTAAATAAATGTTTGACCGCTAATTTATGTTATTAAACAGTAAATAAAATTGTTTTCTCATCTGAAAAGTTATTTGAGTCACTGAACAGAAAAAATAGATGTAAATAATATGTTTTTAATGGATCTTAGTTTTTGCTTTGAACATTCACTAGTTGCTTTAGATTTAGATTAACTTTTAGATTAGATAATTTAGATTTGACTACATAGGATGGCTGTTTTGTTCCCTTACACTGATTTTTTTTTAATTGTTTACCGCATTAGTACATTTTTCTTCATCGTAAGTTCAAAAGGTTAAAAATATTAATTAATTTTAATCAAAATTTCAAAGCAAATATTTTTTCTTTTGTGAAGATTGTGGATTGTGCTTAATAAAATGGTTGGTTGTAACTGTTAATTTTTCAAATGTATGTAAATTTCTTAAGAAAAAAATATTCTGTATGTTCTATTAATTTTGTTCAGTTTCAAAATTGATATTTTAATATTTAAGATAAACGGAATTATAAAATATTTTAAATCACTATAACACGGTTTACTTAAATGTATATAAATGCGTGTACGCATTTTTTATTTATATGCAATCATCGTGTCATATACGTGTCTTGCCATTTGAAAAATTGTATTAAAGCCTTTAAACCTCTTTTAATACTCATAAAGACAAATTATATACTCAAAATATATTAAAAAATTGCAAACACTATGTGATGTTATTTCTAAAGCATTAGGGTCATTTTCAAAATTCGGTGCCATTTGCTATCCGCATTTTTCTTTTTTTTTGCAGGGTATAGTAAACTTTAAATGATTTTTCTTTTCATCATGTTTTTTATCAGACAGTTTCCAGTACCGAAAGAATAGATTAAAAAACATACTATTTAATATTTTTTTAAGAAGTTAGTAGAGAAAGTACAGAAATATAGTTGTCCGAATCATAGAGCATGAAGAATGTTATGCAGAATTTCGGCCCAAGAACTAAAATTTCTGATCTGACATGCTTTAACACTGTGAAATAGAATTTCTTGAGTTTTTGGCATTTGACTGAAAAGAAAAAACCTGTTTGAGATAAGTGTTTTCCATTGCATGTCATGTCTGTTACCTTAATTCGTTGTACAAAATATGTTTATTTATTTGTTAATTCAATTGATTAATTTAAATCTTAGGTTTTTAGTCTAAATTAATGTATGCTTTCATATTCTTGTGGAATTATTTAGATTCATGTTTTTCTTCCCTTGAAATGTTATGTCTGTAACCATAACAAGTAACAGACATAACAAACATAAATTTACAAAAATATAAAAAATATTTTTAAATATAAAAAACAACATTATATGGACAAAAGGACACTATGTAATACATCACTTTGCAATATTTTGTGCTGAACATAAGTGCACAAATTTCAAAGAAAGTAACGGACATGACAATTTTCATCAAGTTTGATTGTAAAAAATCTATGAAAGTTTTTTTAAATGCATGAATAATATTCTAATGATGTGGAGAAACACGGTATGTTTTATATTACGGAAAAAAGTACTTGAAATTGTATACTAAATTTCCAAATGTCACCCACTTTTGAAACTGACCCATTAATTCTATAACTTAAACTGAAAAAAAACAATATGATGTAGAAATTAGACATTTTGAAAGTGAATACTTTTGCCAGGAAAAAGTGCAGTTCTTTTTTGATCATAAGTGACGCTGACAAATTTTTGAGTCATCATGTTGCAATTGTGAACTATTTCATCTCGCGTTAGTACCTTTGATTCAAACTTTAAGTAATGAGTGAAAGTAGTTTGCATTTTTTGAAATTCCGCATTAATGGAATTAATTCGATTTATCTGGGTAAAAGAAATATTAATTTGCTACCGAGGAAGAACGGATACCCAGCTAATAATTTATAGCAAACTAGCTGAAGTACCCGTTCTTCGCACGGGAATGAATGGACTTTTTGATATTACGATTTGTGGTGATTACTATTCATTGTAATAAACAGATATAGCAAAGTGGATATCGCGTTATATTGTGTCCAATAATCATGCATACCGAATTGCAAGGCAATCGTTTGTACGGTGCAGAAGGCCATGCGGCGTAGCGCAATCTAGTGGCGAGTTTTAGCAAAACGGATACGGCGAAAATATTTTTCGCATTCAGATATCGATGTATACGAATTTTCATGACTGTCGGCTGGACAGTCCTGAAGTTCATGTGTTGACGCGACATCTAGTGGCAAGTTATAGGAAAATGGATAGCGCCAAACTCTTCCCCGTGTTCAAATATCTATGTATACCTATTTTCATAGCGATTATTTGCACAGTCAAGAAGTGATACACTGCAGGGCCATCTAGTGGTTCAATAAAGTAATGATTTGCTACAGCGTCGTCAAGTGGCGAGTTATAGCAAAATGGATAACGCCAAAATATTATCATTGTTCAAATAGCTATGTATACTGATTTTCATAGCGACCGTTTGAATGGTCAAGAATTTGGCCTGCTGCAGCGTCATCTAGTGGCGAGTTAAAATAATAATGCATTGCAGTGTCATCTAGTGGTGAGTAACATCAAAAGGAACGCAGTTAGAATATATTCTTCGTGCTCAAATGTGTAAGTATAAAAAATTTTATGCTGGTCAGTCGAACGGTATAGAAGTTGATGCTTTGCAGCGCCATTTAGCGGCAAGTTACAGCAAAATGGATAGTGAAAAATATTCTCCGTGTTCTAATATTCGCGTGTACCAAATTTCATCGAAATCGGTTGGACGATATTCGCATAGCAAACGGCTAAACGGAATAGAATTCAACGTTGTGTTGCGGCACCAAGTGGCAAGTTAAGGAAAACGGATAGCATAAAAACCTTCTCCATGATGAAAGACTTATGTGAACCAAATTTCATCGTGCAACGGTGCTGGAGTTTTTCAACCTCATAAACACATACCAACATTCATTTTTATCTATAACCAGTGTTATTATATATACCAGTCTCAAATAAAATCCAGTTTTAAATCTAAGCCTCGCCAAAGTGCCAACATACGCCATTTTGCAAGAGTTTTTTCAGGGAATCATTCGAAGCATTGACTTAGCAGCAATCAATATGGGAAATGGTTCGACCGCCAAAGAGTAGCACGCATTTATTTTAAAATTGGAATCCCTTAATACAGCCGATTTTTTTTTAATGATCAACTATAATGTGTTTTATTCATCGTTACTCCGATGTACTAAATGAGAAGATTTCAATTTTCTGAAATTTGGCGGAATTCCCCCAACTTAAATCAATGTACTCAATTGGCGAGAATTCTGAAGTTAGATCGCTTGAAATCCCTTAATAACTGCATTATTTCTTCACGGATCATTAAAATTTAACGCTGTATTCTAATAAAACCTTTGCACTTGTTTTCAAAAATCTATTTCCTTAAGCTCTCAATAAATTGCGCCAAGCCGAAAACTGGGCAAACCGCTAGAACTCACTTACTCAAAATCCATATTTCAGCCATTTTATTTTTTCGCCAAACTAAAAAAATTTACACATTAGCCTCGGAAATCTTCAATTCTTATTGTTTTGCGTGTAAAGCATTACATTCCTGCTCTGATTTCCCATGCACACGATATTATAATTTAAAAAAAAAATAACCTTACGAATATAAACTAACAAAAAAAAATCATTATTATTCTTTTATTTTTACTTTGAGAATTTAAAACATTTTATTCGACAAAATCGCCACACATGGCAACCACGATCCTTATTTTACACTTTTTTCTTTACAGGGGTTACAATTACGGAAAGCTTTTTGCGTGAAGAGCATAAAAAATCTCTTAAATTCCGGGAACGGGTGGACTTTCAAAGTTTTAAAGTGGACTACAATTTATTCTATATTATTTTACATATCTGTGCTAAATTTCAGGCCGATAGGTCTATTTTTGTGGATTTGTATACGAACGACATTTTATTCGGCAAAATCGCCACACATGGCAACCACGATCCTTATTTCACACATTTTTCACTACAGGGGTTACAATTACGGAAAGATTTTTGCGTGAAGAGCATAAAAAATCTCTTAAATTCCGGGAACGGGTGGACTTTCAAAGTTTTAAAGTGGACAGTGGTTTATTCTATATTATTTTACACATCTGTGCTAAATTTCAGGCCGATAGGTCCATTTTTGTGGATTTGTATACGAATCAAATCCACAAACAAACAAACAAATAAACAAACAAACAAACAAACAAACAAACAAACAAACAGAATTTCATTTTTATTTATAAGATTATATACTTCAGCTGCTCATGCTTACTTGACTGCTGCACATTACTATCTTAAATACAGCAGCGCAAACGATGATATAAGATAGAGCAGTGTAAAACAGAGCAGTTAATCTGTTTTTAAAAATGGCATTTTAAATTATTGGAGTTCGTGACTTAGTAATATAAATTTACTATATTTAAGTTGTGTCAATTAAAAATTCTTGCCTTAGTAAATACATTTATTTTATTTTCTTTACTTTTTTAACCCATTCAACTAGATTTACTGTGATGAAGCAATAAAATACCCAGAAATTAATTTCAAGAAAAACGAAATTTTAGTTATTTCTGTTTGAAAAATGATAAGTAAATCGAATTAATTTTTGCTCAAGCTAAACAGCAAAGCATAAATATTCCGCTCAAAAATAAAGCTACTACAGAACAATTATAGTCTATTAATGCATGTAACAAATTATGTTGCATTTATTATACTGTAAATTATCTTGTAAATATTACAGATTAGTAGTAACCGATGCTTTACAAAATATCTATTGTTATTCATAGTACTGCATATTGCAATTAATAGCTAGTTTAGGAGCTATTTCTGTTTGAAATCCTAAACTAAACGTTCCAGATTCTGGCAGAAAATGTCATAAATCTGTTTATAGTGATAAAAGAACACAATGTTTCATCTCGAATAATAAATCATTTACAAACAAAGTACGAATAAACACCTTACCTTTGTCAGATTGAATCGATTCATTGTAATTTATCTACAAATAGTAACTCATTCCTATTTTCAATGGCTTAATTTATTTTCTTGATTCAACAATGATTTAAAATGCACTTAAAATCTAACAATAGCAGAAAATGCATGAAAAGAAACAAGCAATCTCACACCTTTTTTTTTAATCTGAAAATCTAAACATTTAATCAGTGCTTAACAGTTAATGTAATCAAGAAAAAAAGAGGAAACACTCCAAACAAATCCTAACATAATTTTTAAACCAGAATTGCATTAACACAAGTAAAAGTTCCTAACTAATGTATATTTGACGTCTATTTTTATTTTCTAACACTGAATTTTTTTTCTGATTCTGCGTAGAATTTTAACAAAGATTTACTCGAATATTCCTTATTAAATTATGTGAAAAAGTGCACAAAAAATTAGATATTTGCATAATTGCATTTCATTTTAACAAAAATGCGTATCATTTTGTAATTTTTCTTTCAGGGAATTTTACGTAGCTCCACGTTGAAATTTCTTTACAAATTTTAAATGAAGACACAAAAATGTTTTAGAAATATGATTTATTTACATTAACTCTGCTCAAATCTAATAAAGTATTCAAGATTGTCGTTGAAATATTAAAAATCTTTCAGGTTTCAGATGTTGCATTTTTATTTTATTCGCTTAAACAACATAACTAAACACTTGAAGTGAAAGGATAATGCCTATTTTTGTTAAAAACACGCAACTCTCAAAAAATTGAAGCAGGCGACTAAATTTGATAAAAACCTTTTTTAATTAGAAAATAT
Organism: Cheiracanthium punctorium; assembly: GCA_038373885.1. NCBI lineage: Eukaryota > Metazoa > Arthropoda > Arachnida > Araneae > Cheiracanthiidae > Cheiracanthium > Cheiracanthium punctorium. The sequence goes on from JAWZYV010011642.1 coordinate 1,079,923, forward strand.
TCTTTGCTTAATAACAAACCAACAAAATTATACAGACAAGAAAGATAATTTTCTTTTTTTTAAGTTTTTTCTTACTTATTTTAAATACGTTAAAAAAGACTTATTTGATATGATTCAATTAATATCAATAGCGGTTCATTTTTTGCCAAGATATTATTTTTGCAAAATTTAATGATTTACATATGCTTTACATAAAGAAACTTTCAAATTATGCTATTTTTAAAACCTTATTAACCAGAGTAAGTGAATTTATTTCCAAAGTGATCTCGAAGCATTACAGAACATGTTTTAGAGCCCAATAAATCCGTAGGTACTCTTTATTAGGTAACCCATATTTGCAAAGATGTATTCGTCAGCTTTAATGATCTTCCAGGAGAACACTGTACATAATATTTGCTAAAATTTCTAGAACCACAGTTGACTCTTGCCACGCTTACTGTCAAATCTTTCATGCAAATATGTTCTTCGCACGCTCCGTTGTATCTTAGTTTTTACTAAGCTCATTAAGCAAAACATGTCCGCTGCGCAATTTTGTCACTTTCATTCTTCAATGATAACTTCGAAAGTGGAACTTGAAATCGAAATGTACTCTTCAAAACTTGCTAAAATAATAGCAAAATAACAGTAACTTGTCTTTACAGAAAGTCAGTTTAGTTAGTTTATCATCTGTTTCTTCAACCTTTAATTCAATCCTTTGAAAGCCGCATTTCATATGAAATTGCTCAATGTATACACTTTATGCGATAAAATTTCATTAAAAAGAAACAAAAAATGAAAAATAAATTACGATCTGCATCAATGGGAACAAAGAGAGATCAAAATTTTTCTTTAATCAATAGGGAAAAAACATAATTAATTAAAAAATATATAGTTCAAAAATTAATTAGTAGATGGCACTAACGAGCATTTTATGAAACAGATGCATGCAAATCAGGCTTACAGTAAAAGATACTGAACAGGAATACAATAATGATACTGCATTCAAAACCAATGAAATATTACGTATGCTAATACTTACATATGCTGTAAGTGCTAAACGCAACCACCTCCACTATAAATAAACTAAAACGATAATCAGTACTGCTGAACACAGTATGTCTGGATAACAAAGGTATCTCACATACACATTGCTGAATATATTCGTCTTTCAGATCCTACAACTTAAAAATAACACCTTTAAAAACATTCACTCTTCAAAACAAATTCACTCATTTTTCCTCACCACAGTGAAATCTGATAACCCACGGGATCTGACAGATTTTACTTATCGACTAATGTCGCCTCCGAAATTATCCAAAAGGGAATACCTTTACGTAACTGGCAGTGTAGAACAGTTCAACATCTTGTGTAAATTTTAATTCAAATAATACATTTCTTGACTGACACGAAGGCACATTTCTCTCTATTCACGAAAAAAAAATAAGTTACTGTTCAACAATAACTGTGTGCACGTTTTCTTACTCGATGACGTTCTTTAAAGAAATGGCAATCAACGAAGGATGTAGCGATACCACGCTAAGCTCTCACAAGAAGAGGATGCAGATGCTTGATCGCATGGTTTCTCTGAATTTTTCTCCCATGTAGCACTTCGAGAGCCTTTGACTTTCGAAGGAGAATCTAGTTAAATCCGAGTCTAGTGAATTCAAACCTAAGAGAATAAGATAATTTCCTGTTCTTAAAGTAGGAAGTTGCGAAGCCCTTGCTTAGTGCAGAACAAAGTTTGAAAAACCCTTCTTCATCGTGCACACACAAAGAATCCACATCACCCATATGTGAGAGTTGGACGAATTGACATCCCCATTTAGTACAAATTGAACTTTATGCTTCCACAGCATATTAAACAATCAGTTAGCCACTGTAAGTCTGCCAATACTAAATGGTAAATGGTTTACCATCAACAGAATCTGCTCAAGAAACCTGATAAAGAGACTGCAACAACTTTGGATTCAATTGAGTGAAAGATGCACTGGACTGTGGCTTTGGCATTCGTAATGCTTCTTCAGCTTCACAAACACTGTCATTCCCATTGATAACTCATCACTGATGCACTGTTTTCTCAAAATTCTTACCCTTTTTTCTAAGATTCATCTGCTAATGATAGCCTGCAGCCGGTATTGAATTCAGGAACTATTTCCATGTTTTATCAGCAGTCAAATTTGCAAAAGTCTGCTTTATATTATATCACTGCCATCAACCGATAACTTTTTTGCTATGACTTTTTCCACTTGTTTAAAAAAGAAGAGCAATTTTCCGTTAATTCAAACTAGAATTTTGTACCTCTATATCCTGTTTCTTAATAAATTCCTAAAATTGTATCAAATTTTCATAACTTAATAAAATAAAATATGTTTCAAAAAACACTCAAGGAACAAGAAACAAGATTTTTAATCATCAAAACGGACCATGCATGCTATAGGCTGAATACAAGTGACAATAGCTATCAAAATGTCAATGTCAAAAAGGTATCTATTCGTTTATCGTTCAAGCATTGAAACAAGCTTGACCTAAGCTCGAAGTATGTGCTCCATTCGGTGCCCGTGGATGACGACTTTGGATATGACGATAAAGAAATAGCAACAAGTGAAATACTGAATATCAACTCATCAAAATATGTTTTCTCTTCAACTTTCAAACCTAGAGCAAAGCTTCGTAATTCGAAAGCCTCCACGATCAGTATAATTTATGTACTGGGAAATTACAAATTTACTCCACAAAAACCACATTCTCCTCAATCGACTATAATACTTCTTTTTTTTTCTTCGAGAATCTTTTTCATACTTCGTCACTGCTTCCCTTCTTCTTCCCTTATTCTTTTTCGTAATTTGTTAAAATTTTCAATGATAAATCAATCTACGTATGTCTCTAAGTAGTGTCGGTAGAATAACAAATCAAACGAAAAGTAAGAAGAAGCTGAAGCTTTGTGTCAAATGATAACATTCGACCTTAATACTAACGCGGCATTGCTCCTTTGCTTTTAATCCGTACATTCCAAGCTTACGTATCAAAAAAATTCAGGGTATGCTCATTCTAAGCTGAAATTCAAACGTGGATATTTTTTGGCATTAGGTATTTTTATTGTATTTTTCATCCATTTCTATTTTTTTATCTTTTACTAGTTTAATGCCTTTCTTTTTTAATGTTTTAAGCTCGAGAAGCCTGTTGAATTAAGCTTTGGGTTGTGCCGAACTGCATTTCTTGTGAAATAAGGCTTTCCGTTATTCCGTAGACTAGTGCACTGACGAAGTGTCTGCCCTTGTAAGAATCGAAACCACTATCCACTTCTTAGATTATGAGTTTCGACGATATCAATCGTTATTTATTCCTTTTTATTTGTAGTAAACTGATATTTTAACAAAATCAAAATTTATGTACTCTCTGTAAAATATTATGTATTATGTTCTCTCTGTAAAATAAACACGCATTATCTTTTCGTATTTTTAATCTATAAACTTTTAAAGTTAAAAACTACTCTTTTAAAGTAAATACACATTAATCACTCTGTAAATCGTCAAAAAATAGTGGCACACGCATGTTTTGATATTTAATGCTTTTGCCATTTAACACTGCATTGAACACACTCCTGTTGTACATATTAACACCTTAAGAAGTAAAATCTTATTAAAAATTCTAAAACTCGTTATCTAGTAGTTCTCGGTTAACCGAGAAGCAGATTTTTTTAATATTTCGTGTAACTAGCGTGAGACGTTACAAAGAAAAATTGAATTTTCTTCCGTGCCTCTTCTAAAGTGCTTAAAAGGCTGCAAATCACGGAACGCATCCAAAAATGAAAAAATTAATCATAAAACCGCGGAGAAATAACGATTGCTAAACAAAGAATTTGTTCCATCTTCTTTGCCATTGCAATTTCTTTTTCCACTTAGTTTAGTGGCTGTGTTTCATTAAACAAAGTTTGCTGAAGAGCTTCAGAATTTTTAATAACAACTGAATTAAAAATTCAAATGTTCTTTTTTTAGAAACAAACTTAAAGCTTAAAACACATTATTTTTATCTAATCCTCATGCTTAGTTCACTAAGAAGTCTTAAAATAAAATAAAACTTTCTTTCTTATTATTTTTAGTATGCAATTACAACCAGTTAGTAATAATTCTTTTTTCTCAAAGTAAAATATAAAACAACCAAAAAATGCGCACATGAATAAACTTTGTTCCAGCATTTTTTCTAATCCCATTGTCATAAAGATTAAAATTACAAGAACTGTTCCATTTTAATTTATTATTATGTTGTTTTTCATAATTAGTTTGATTTACTTCGTTTTTTTCCAAATTCTAGTAGTACTCTACGCATAATTTTAAAGCTCTAAAAATATTTACAATAAATATATATATATCTATGAATCTTCTTCTTTTTAGAAAGTATTTCACTTTAGCAATAAGATTTCTAGAACTTGATTTTTGTCTTCTTAGAAAAATGATTAATCTTACAAAAAGAATATGCTAAGTTACCGTTACGTAATCCTTAATCTATTACATAACTAGCAATTTTCGAGATTTCTCAAATGTGTTTTCAGCGGGAAAACAATAAAGAAGATTAACTCTGCGCGCAAATAATATGAAAAAAAAACTGTTGCGGTAAATATCTTCACAAATTCAACATATTTACAAGCTTTGTTTCTACTTCACCTGCTCATTCATTCTCAAAAAAATGTTATAAAATTGCGTTCTTTGTTTTCAATGAAATGGCCTTTTTCATTCCTTATTAATAGCCTCGGAGCAATTTTTTTTTTATAAAACTTCAAAAGTTTCTCTCAAACAAATACTGAAAATCAAAATAACTGATTTTTTTTAATTAGGGGTCTACCGCAATTATTAGCCAATTAGAGATCTGCCGCATAAAATTTCATGCTTCTACGTAAAGCTATTGCTGACTCATTGATGCATCTGTTTTGGGGATTCCGGAGGGTTCAGGTTTATTTGATGAAGTTTATAATTGCCGATAATAAGATCGTCATATTTTTTAATAAATTGCTAATCATCAATAGAGAATCGGTTTAACTGAGTGTGTCTCTTAATCTCTGGTAGCAGATTGGCCTGTTAAACTCGGCTTACCAGTGCTTGGGAGGGTGCACTCCTTTCTCGACCGATTCTACTGTGGGCCGTTAATCATTGGCCCCCTCCAGCCACCTTTACGCCAGCTAAAGAGAGCTGGTGCACGTAAAATCTGTTGTGACTCCAACGTCCTCCGTGTTCAAACGGTACCTCTGGAGTGCCAATCCTGCTGCTAGGTCTCTCATCTGGAATTAGTTCAAAACTAGGAGGTAATGTACCTATTAGACGTCCCCATAATGAAATGACCAGTCCTGTTGTTAGGTCTCTCATCTGGAATTAGTTAAAAATTAGGAGGTTGTAAGGTTCCTTCGCGATTACTGAACTCACGGAAACCCAGAAGGCTCCCCAGCCTGCCCGAACGGAGGCCCAGAGTTGACGGAGTCCCAGAGTTTACTAAGAGGAAGTGGCAACGAGCGAGGGAGAGAGAAGCGAAACTTTTTTTTAGGCGAGAGGTCGTGTGGTGGTTGTGATGCAGAAAGCATCACATTCTTCTTTTTCTTAGATGTATTAAGTGTGTTGTTGTAAAATGCGCTGTCGTGTGATGTATTAAATGTTAGTTTAAATATTTCAAAAGTTTCTTCATTCGACATTTACATATATTGACGAAGGTTCTCACTGCCTATTCACTCGCACGATGATCGGAAACCTTACTGAGGTAATGTTGGTCTACCTATTAGACGTCCCCATAATGAAATGACCAACATCTGCAGTCCCCGTAGTAGTCATGACAACAAGTAAGCCGCTGGCCCGGCCATTAGAAAGAAAAAAGTGCGTCTCTTAATTAAATCAGTATATATAAGATGCTTTTTATTTTAAACAAACTGTTGCAGTGTTAACAGGTTTAGAGGTTACTGACGCACAAAACCTTGACATTCTTTTTGAAACTGCTGATGAGATGTGCATACTGCAAAGAAACTTGAAAAGTTAAGCATCAGTCTTTTCCATTCCATTAAATATTGTTCTTTAATAAAGTGTTGATTATTATTAATTTAAACATAAGGAAAATCATGTTGTAACATTTTGTTCTTTTACCTGAAAACGCCTTTGGGACATGTTTGGAAGAACTCCGATCCTTCTAGATTCCTTTTCACAAACGTGACTCAGAAAATGATCCTAGTACCCTGAGATCATTGAAAATTTCAAGCATGTGTGTTCATTTATTATCTTTTGTCAAGATACAAGCCAGGCAGTCAACATGTTACTAATTTTAGGATTTATGCAGAATTACTTATTCAAGGATGTGTTACAACCTTACACTTGATATTAATCAATCTATTTTAATTTCAAGTGCTAAGTCATGCAATCATTTAAAGAATCTTCTGTACTTCTATACATTTTTTTTCTTTCTTAAAAAAAAAGCTTTTTAAGAAGTTAGTTAAATAGCATTAAGTAGGTAGTAAAATTATTATCAATTTTATAATGCCGATTTACATTTAATTAACTGTCATCACGCGATGGATTTTAATACTTCAAATTGTCAAGTTAGTGCAAATTATTTGACCTCCAGTTCATTTAAAATTATGCGCAATGTAAGTTACACGTATAAATTAACACTGACGGGACGGATGCATGCTACAGGTATCTTCAGGGTAGTTGTTTACAAGTGGCCGAAAGCAAAGAAAAAGAATGAGTGAGTCTAGGAGTCATGTTGTAAAAATAAATTATTATAGCACAAAAAGTATTTTTTTGCAAAATAAAATCTTTTATGACAGTGTTTAATTAGTTTGAGTAAATTTTTCTATAACACTTACAGGCGAATAAAAAACATTCTTCACACAAATAATTTAATGAAGTTCGTAATTTCTATACTATCGTCGGTACACTGTACACCCACACTTGATAAGGAATTGCTACAAAATAAATCCTGTTTTACACAGAGAATTTCAAATATGTATTTTCCAAAGAGGGATTTGTATTAAAATACACTAATAGCTATATGAATGCACAAACTATATTTCAGCTTAAAAACAAGCCAGACATGCCATGTGCGTCAAATTGAATTTCACTTCATTTATTCCTATAATACGAGGATTTCAATAGAAAAGTGCAATTTTTGAAAGTGTTTTGAAAATTTTTAAGTTACAAAGTAATCACTTTTCACTTAATTGTGAAAGTAAATTGCATACGCTTAATTAAATGAGAGTTATTTTTCGCTGGTGTACTCAGTTAAATAATTGAAAATTCTTTGAAGCTTTAGAATTTAAATTCCATTTAACCAGGAAATATTACCTCAAGTAAACAGTTCTATTCATGTCTCCTTTTTGGCAATATAAGGCAGTATAAAGTATACTGTTTATTTTAAATTAAGTATGAAGTTCTTTGTCATAAATCTTCGATGTAGTAAGTAACTTGTTTATACAAATACGAAATTCTAGACTGAGTAAATACAAAAATTCTATTAACGTGTATTCTCAGCTGTAAATATTTCACTACCAGAATATATGAATTGCATTTTATAGGGACCTTTACGTGCTAAGCATTAAAACTAATTACGAAACTAAATGAAACTACTGAAAATTCGCACACATTACTACGCAATGTTACAATGCATGTAAACTATTCAAAACATTTGAAACGAATAATTAATGATGAATTTTCATTAAAACATTATACGCCATACGGTATTTTGGCATTAATATTTTTATCAATAAAGCATTTAGTTATCCTGTAATTAATGTAATTTCAATGCACAGACAAAAGAGATACATTTTTTTTTTCATTCACATATTTTGAAAAAAATAATGTATCATACAGTGACATTTTATTAATTATAAATGACAATTTTTTCATTTTTAACGATTCAGCAGCTTTTAATGATTCACCAGCATTTTTAGCGATTCACCAGCTCAAGTAGAAATTTTAAACTTTCTTAAGATTTCCAAACATTTTTAATAAATAAAACTAAGTGCCACTTTGCACATCCTTTTAAAATTCCTTTTAATCATCTTTTTTACGTCTTTTGTAGTTTTCTTTTTGAATGGTAGCCAAATGACCAAATTTGATAACCAAATTTTTCACAGATATTGAACTTTGGTGAAGTTATTTAAATTATTAACAATTATTCAAATTATTATTAGATAAACTTTTAAAATATTTCTTATTAACAGATTTTCATATTTTCCATAATTAGAATTTTTACAAAATTGCAGTTAAAGCTTAAAAAACTACAAATTGGGACATTAGCTAAAAACATATTATTGTGGAGTAAAAGAAAACAACAAAAAATCTCACATTGCACTGTTTTTAAAAAATACTTAGAAATTTTTTACTCAAAACGAAGTTTCCGTATACTCAGACTAATCCTTTCAATGTTCCCAAACATGAAGTTTTATTTAAATTTATCTCATTAAATATCTAAAAATAGTACTAATTTAATTATTAATGTTTCTTATTTACCTGCTTTATGCAAAATATGTCCTGAGAGAATTAAAGAAATCAGATTTAGTGCATGAATAAAAAATGAAAACTCTGACGAGTATTAACGTGATCGGACATCGCTTGTATAAATATTTTGCAATATTAATGCAATATTTTAAAATATGAAAGGAGAGTATTTTGTGTTTTTTAAGCAATTAAAAGAATGTATTTATATATAACAATCGCAATACTTTCTTCGTTAGAACGTTTTGCAGGTATCTTTCAACTCCAAACAGTGCAAATTTAAGATTTAAAAATATTAATGACAGATTCCAAAGTATCTTAAGGAAATATATAGTCTGTAGTACAAAATGAGCATTTGATTCCAAGATGATTTTTACACATGCTGGAAAAACTAGTCTTTCGAGGAAATTTTTATTTGTTCGTAATAAATAACTTCTTGAATAAAATATTCATTGAAATTACTCTTTACCATATGTAGGGGAGAATGGGGCTACTTTGGACAAAAATAAAACTTTCAGTCGTACAGTAGGATGATTTCTACAGAACGAACATCCGACCTTGGTGGTTTACAGTTTTTATATTGCACACATCTAATATGCCATTTTTTCCTTGATAAGGGGTATCATAGATACCTTTTGAGCAGAAGAAACCCTAATTTGCTTAAATTATTTTTTTCGTACTTTCTTCTGTTTTTTTGTCTTCATCGAGCTCGACAGAACAAGTTTTTCTTTTGTTTTTACAAGTATACCATTTTCCTTTTCTGTTGTTTCGATTATTAATTATTAATAGCATTAGAGTGTTATTTCGTTAACGCCGTTATTTTCTGCTGATATAATTTGTGGACATTTCTGTGGACATAATTTGCGGATATGATTTGAGTCGAGACATTTGCCAGATAGCGGGAGGGAGGGGGAATAAAATATTAAAAATCAACAAAGGTTGGTAATTTTTGATGATTTATAGCATGCTCGGGGCCAAAAAAAAAAAAATAATAATAATAATGATAATAATAAGTCCCCAAAGATGAACCTAGCCTGGCGATTTCTTTCCTTGGCGATATCCCAAATTTAGCGAGAAACTGGCAAATGCTACAGTTTATTTCGTAGTTAGAATTTGACTGACGAAGATTGTAAAACAGTTTTAATGCGCGATTTTAATATAGATTTCGATTCCAAAGAAGTGTTTTATGGAACAAGGAAGAAAAATACGTTACACTCATGAATAATGATACACTTTGAAACTTAATGGAATATGGATTAAAAATAAGGACGACTGGTGTATTATGATTCCATTTTAATATATAGCACTTTAGTCAATATTTAAAATAAGAAAATCTTTCAGATTTACTATCTATTTATTAATTTGAAACACGTTTATACTGTATCCACTAAATTAAGAGAACGGCGATCACGATGGACTCATGGATTATGATACACTTTCAAAGCAATATTTGTGAAGGTAAGTATAGTTAAAATGTAATCCCTGTGTAATACGGTAAGCGCACTGTGCTGCCGTGGCGTAGGTCAGGAGCTCGATTCTCTGGTTGTGCAAGTTTGACTCAGCTTTTCATCCCTTGAGTGAGTCGATAAAATGAATGTCAAGCTTGCTTGGGAGTTAAAAACTGGGAACTTCGTGTCAGGCTGACCACCTGGGCGAGGCATATGCTTCCTCACCCCTGAATCCGTGGTCGCGAAGGCGTGGATGGGCACCGCAGGCCCAAGTTCTTAGCTCTTGCTCAATGTTTAACATTTTATGGTTAGAATATTCCTTGCGAAGATTGTTAAACAGTTTTGGTAGGCGATTTTAATATAGATTTCAATTCTGAAAATCTGAAAAGCGTTTTATGGAACAAAGAAGACAAACACGGCACACTCGTGGATTATGATGCGCATTCAAAACAGTATTTATAAAGGTGAAGTACAGTCAGAATGTGCTTGGCGAAGATGGTAAAACAATATTGGTAGGCGATTTTAATATAGATTTCAATTCCAAAGAAGTGTTTTATAGAAGACAAATACGGAACGTTCATGAATAATTATACACTTTTAAACTTTATGAAATAAAGAAGAAAAATAGAGATGGTGCATGAATTATGATATTCTTTTAATATATAGCACTTTAGTGCATATTTAAAATATGAAAGTATTTCAGATTTCTTTTGTTTCATATTTTTCTCCATAAAAATACATTGTAGTTTATTAGCCACACTGATGGCAGTTATAAACTCCTTCTTTAGTTTGAAGCTTTATCTAGTTTTTCAGTTTTCTATCTATTGGATCTTCACCATCCCGCATGGCGTGAGAAAAAGTAAATAAAGCAGGGAGCGCGTGATCGCCATTTGGCGGATTAAATTTTTCGTCTCTCACAGATTCCGATATTTTTTACTATTTTTACTTCATAATGTTGGCGATTACCTTCCTGAACCCGTATTTTCTCCTGAAATGTTGTATGTCGCTCTTTCAAGTATTAGATCAAAGAATGCCGTGGCAGTCAAAGTCACTTATGATGATTCACCTGGACGTTCCATAGTCGATAGTTGGACCCAAGATATCGTCTTTAACGAAATGCTCAATTAGAATTTGTTACAGTATTCGTGCTCATTCGTCATTTAATACGTACTATCCATTTTTTACTAAATAAAGATAGTTAACAACAAATTTTAAAGATTTCAATCAGATCAGCCATCGTACAGTTGCTAAAGTCAGAACTGGCGCAAAGCTTTTTATTTACTCTCTGTAACACGTCATGTCGAATCCGCTTCTCTCTTCGATTTTTCCTGTCCGTTTTGTCCAAGACCTCAATGACATTCCTGATCGTTCCCATTTATTTTTTAAATATTACAGTCAATAAAGTGGACGTCGAATTCGACGGGTTTCAGCTAGTTTTTATTAATATGATTATTATTTTATTTCGTTCTAGTTAGAGAAAAACGCTAATTTTCACTTACCTTTTACTTCCATGACCTTTTATCCTAAATTTGCTAAACTATAAAAAACTAATTTTTGTAAACTTACTTTAAAAATTTGGAGTTAAAACGTAATCTCATTAACTTTTAAAAATGGCGACGTAAACATACGAAGTATTTCGTTACCACCGTAATAAAAATTGCACATTATCACAAATAGGTGGCGTTTCGTTTTGCATAAAATAAGAATTCCTTTTTTTTTTCCTATGCAAATATCCTTCGTAGTTCCGCGCTAACGGGCATGTATAAAAAGTACATTATAAGTTAGCTCCGGTCTCCTACTAATGCGGTTTTACTGTGCGTGTAGCGGTTGTCAGAAGATGTCTCAAATAGTAAGAACTGGATCAGGGATCCGAGTCACTGAATATGAAAGATGCGATGTTGTGTTTTTCTTCTGAGTGAAGATAGCTGCTGCAAGGCTAGATTGAAATGCTGTTTGTGGAATCAAATAACGCCAGTTGTGCGATTGTTTCCCGTGAAAGATTATTCTTGCAGTTTTTGTCATCGTCGTGCTTTGTTAAATAAACAATCAAAAGGCACTTTTTAAGTCTTGTTTCTCAAGTTTAACATCTACATCTTCAGAAACTAGAAATCTTCCACTGTGTAGTCTGCATAAAAATATTTTGACTTTAAAATCAAGAATGTTCTTTCGTAAAGGTTAAATTCTTATTTGAAATTATTTCATATAAGTCATTATAACAGTTCTTAGCTTTATTTGGGGGTTAAAGATTCATTAAGATAGTTATTACTTTTCTCTTAAAATTTGTTTTTAAACATTAAAAATCTTTACTTAATGAATTACACTGGACTACTTCAAAGACCTCTGGTAGAGAACAAGGAGAAGAAAACAATTAAAAATGCATAGAAATCCTGTGGGCGCTGCCCCTCCCTTCTTTAGTCTAATCGCTTGTCTATGGGTTTGATAGGAAGTGACTTTGGCCGATAACATAATAAAATGGCCGATTCGGGCCTTAGTAGTGGTGAATGCCTAGACCCGAAAGTGCCCGCTCTTGGAAATAAAAAGTTACTTACACGACCCCTGAAAATGTTCTTATCAACACGCCACAATTTATTATACAACTTCATTATCTTATAATTCCAAATTGCCTTTACCAAGCAAGAGTTCCTAAATGTGGCGTCTTCAATAGAATTACCTTACCTTTTCAAAAAATACAATACATAAAAAAATACAATAAATAAATGAACACACAAAAGTGAGTTCATTTATTTATTGGCAAGGTACATTTTGCACATCAGTGAATATTATCTAAAGTTATAAACTCTCTCCAATTTATTTATTTCTCTTCTTCGTTTGAAAGCCCCCTAAAATCTGTGGATAAACCTGAAGACAACAGCTTAGCTATCTAATGGTAACCAGACCTTGATTAATTATATTTTTGACTTTATGTCCAAGAACAAGATGTAAAAACGTTAGAGATCAGTAGCTGACTTTATTTAAAGCAAAATTGATTAGACACAGCGTTATAGAGCGCACGCTGGGGAATACTTGAAAAAGTTTGTGATTTATGATCAGTCGAAACAGTTATAAAAAAAAACACTGTATACCGAAATAAAATGATTGCAACAAAACCTCCAGTGTTTTATACCCATATGTGTTAGAAGTGTGATTTAACTATTAATTCTTAAAAATCATGGTTTCTCAATAACATAAGTGGAAAAAAATTATTTATTTTATCAACATATACATTTAATCTGCATAAGATGTTTTCTGTTTTTACTTTTTGTTAGCCTCTGTCTACATTCACGTATGAAGAAGATTCCAAAAACTAAGAAGTTTTATTTTATTTTATTTTAAATTATTTATTTATTTTTATTGTAGTTTCGTCTTGTAACTACGGAGGAAAATAGCGTATAAGGACCATTCTCAAAAAGGTTAGAATTTCCACGTTTAACATGTATTGGAAAAAAAACTTTCCTTTTTTTGCAGCGTTTTTTAGTTATTAGCCAGAAAACTAGTTATTGTAATAAAATGTATCAAAATTCAAACTCCTTCCTAATTATAAGTAACATAAAAAATTTCTATGCTGACTAAAAAGACGAAAAATGTCCACTCGCTATTCCCAGACATTAAATAAAAAAAAAAGGGATAAAGCCATCATTCCAGTGCTGATACACATAATTTCGCAGTTAACAAATATCATAAATGCTCCATAATATTTAAATAAATACATTTCTTCAAATTATTTATTAGCAGATGCTCACTATGTTACGTTCTGTGCAGAAACTACGTTTTTGCTTGATAAAAATAAGAAGGATACTGTTTTAAAATGTAAATTGATTGTGCTCCTAATTACTAAATTTTTAAAGACTTAATGCTTCAAGTATCTCAACATAATAGTTAAGAAATAATTTAAGTTAAACACTTGGTAACAGAGTAGACAAGCAACACTTAATTCGGCATTTACTAATTTCGCTTATTTAAACTTTCCAACAATGTTGAAAAGGTTTATGATTTCGGTTTGTCTGTCTGTCCGTCTGTCCTTCCGTGCTCTAACTCATGTAAATATGCATCGATTTCTACAAAATTTGTATATGTTATTCTTACCTACTGTACCATGTACCCTATTGAAAATAATCTATGTAGCATTTATAATTTTTCTCCAGGAGTACTCAAAATATTCCCAATACATTGCGCTCTATGGGAAGTTATTCTTTAACGCGTATCACCCTACTATACAGTTACGCAGATTCCTGAATCCAAGATAAAACTCATTTCTGCAATAACCGCAGAAAGATTACGAAATCAAGCACCAAAAAGCCTAAATAACATCTATACTGTTTGAACGATCCGCTTGAAAATTTTCATAAATATGTATAAAAATATGGAAAACAATCTGCGCTCCTTTAAAAATTGGAAAATCCACCCGTTCCCTCATTTTTAAACGATTTTTCGCTCTCTTCAGCTCCATTTTATTTCCGAGAGTAAATCAAGTTAATCATTTGCTTGACAAAAATCTCTAATGCAAGTGATAATGACTTCATATTGATGTCAGAATTATCAGAATTTTTCCAGATTTATGAATTTTTTTTTCACAAATAAAATGATTTTCTCGGGATTACGAAGGTATATTATAGGAGTGGACACTCTCTATAGCTGCTTGTTTAGATTTTTGGTACCCAAACTAAGTTACATAATGTAAACATTGAAAATTTGGCAATGTGCAGCGATCCTAGCGGTAAAGGAATAAAACATTTCCCGTGCTGACTGCTAATGAGTTTTATATTTTTAATTTTGCATCCCAGCATGTAAACGAGGTTATTAACGCCAACATTAAATTTTAATTATTTTTTTCACCTTTGCTTACTCTGTTGCCTTAGTAATAAATGAATAAAAAAGTGGGGGAATGTTCTATCTTGAGATTATTTAAATATTGAGTTTATGTTTCTCAACGAAAAAAAAAAAATATTGCCCTCTCTTCAATGGCTACGCCAGCAGTTACCCAGTGAGGTGCAGCGCCATCTACATGCAACAACAGCGTTATCCCACTTTCTGAGCGAAGTGTTCCCTCCTAAATATTTAAGGGTGTATGTCGAAGAAAAAGAACTGTTTTTAGTCTTCGTAGAAAAATTGAAATAAACTAATAGCACCATGGTCTCCAAAAACTTCCAGATGGTTCTTCATAAGCTGCTTTACACACTGAAATAAGCGAAAAAGCTGTGACTTTTGTGAAATTTTCAGAAAAAATTCTTAAACATGGATCTGCGCAGCAAGATTTTGACAAGCTTTGCGAAAATATCCGATTTTTAAGAATTTTTTCTGAAAGTTTTGAAACTGATACAGATTGATCTTTTGTTTCAGTATGTAGGACTGCTTGTAAAGAAGCAGTATCAAAATTTTGAAGTGCCTGGCATAATTAGTTTATTTGAACTTATGTATCAAAATCACATGATTTTTTCGAACAACACCGTTAACTTCGTGCTCGGGATAGTCCCAGCGAAATGGAATCGTTGCAATGTGAAAACTTTCCGCACATTCCCAGAAGAGCATGAAATTCGATTTGGGTCTATAATAAAAATTGAATATATAGTTATTTATTTTAGATGTTCGAAGATTAAATACACTGAATGTAGACATGCTTTCGCCAAATATTTTTCTAGAGCCCGATGTAATTCCCGCCACAATGGGCTTTGACTTTTAGTGTTAGATATAATCTGCTATTTGAAATGAAAAAAATTGGATGTTATTAAGGATTACAAGATGAAGCTTTCCATCGAATGTAATGTCTGTATCATTAATAGTTCTTCTACATGATCACTCTAATTCCAGTGCAATACAGTCAATGGCAGTTTAGAGAAAGGCATCCAAATTAAAGCACATAATACTATTCTACAATTTAGGTGAGGGGGGGCGGGACTGGGAGGGAGGTTTGTCGACGAAACTCCGTTAATGCGTTGGGACCCAAAAAAAGGTTCTAACGCATTAACCCTTTGAGGCGCAACCCTTTCCCAATGCTGGAAAAAGGGCAGCCGTTGCCATCGCTCGACTTAACAACCAACAAAAAGGTGGACGATCGAGCAGTTCATCGCGTGCCACAGATCTAGAGACCCATTTTGACCCAGCTGGCGGTGCGGCACAGCCAGCTGGGTCAAAAAAGAGTTTCTAGATCTATGGCTTGCGATGAGCGTTTCGATCGTCCACCATCTTGCTAGTAGTTAAGTAGAGCGATGACAACGGCTGCCCTTTTTTCAGCATTGAGCAATCTATCCAGCTTTTCTCGCATTCTTACATTTTTCAGCAGATGTCTGTTATAAATAATCGTGACCATTTTTTTACGGGAAATGACGTGCTAAAAAGTAAAGGATTCTCGTGGAGCTATGTTACCTGCAACTATTTTTATAGAAATCAAATCTATTCTTCGTGACTGGCAACAACGTCAGAGTTTGGTGTTCCCAGAGCGGGAACACTGCGTGTTAAAGGGTTAACGGACTCATTACATAGAACAAAATTACAAACTTTGTTCTATGTTATTTAGTTCGTGGATTTTTTTTAGTTCGTGGAAAATTAATTTTTGACCGCTGACCTTTAAAAGAATAAAATTTCTCGCTTTCCGTGTTCATGCGACACTGTTATGTTGTATAAAGTAAATATTTGTATTTTAAAATACCAACAAGTTTGAAAGTTATTAATGATTTTGGCTTATTTGTCCGTTCCGTTGTCCACCCGTCCAGTGTTCTAACTGCCGTAAATATTCATCGATTTATGCAAATTTATGTTTTTCTGTGTACAGAACAATGTACCCTATTGAAAATGGTGTGAGTGCCATTTATAGTTCCTTTACAGGACAGAAATATATATATATATATATTGCACTCTAAAGGCAGTCATTCTTGAAAACGTATTTTAGGGATATTCAGTTTTTTTAAAGAAAACAAAATTGCATGCATATTATTAAGGTTCTAAAAATAATGCGCTCCATTAAAAATAGTGTCTGTATTATTAACAGTTCTTCTGCAGGAATGCTCAAACGAATTCAAGTACACTACAATCAGGGGCGTTTGAGAGATACTAATACATTTCTAGCACGAGACAATGAATATAAAACTCTTATATTCTTCAGTTAAACGATGGAAAAAAATTTAAGGGTATTTTACAGAGTCTCATAAAACTGCATTTATAGTGATAATACAAAACTATCTTATCTCCGAAATGTAGCAAGATTTAAGAAAAATGCATCGCCAAATTTGGCCCAAAAGCATTGTGCTGGAAAGCGTTTTATAATCGATGCGTTTGGCATGATTTATCTTTCTTGTTCTATTTTTGGGACTTTTATTCTATCATCAAGTTCCATAAGGCTTTAAAAAAGCATTTAACTTTAATGAGAAAACACTTTATCATAAAGAAGGTAACATATTGGACATTCTAGAAAAGTGTGTTCATATACCCCTGCATAGCTTAATCAATTTATTTTCTTCAAAATAGAGACATTCAAATGCAGTAGGCAGCCGTGAAAGATATAAATGAAAACATAAGGCAACTAATTAATAAGACAGAGTCACAAGTTGGGGATTTGGCTATGAAAAATTTGGTAACATATAGTAGACAGTAAAAAAACAAAATTATGGGTAATAAAATATAGTAAGCAGCAGAAAAAAGATTCCTGAATAAATTTAATTATTTGTGGTGTATAAAGAGGCAAAAATGGTTTTTTTAGATGCTCCATTAATTGAAAATTGCTTTATTTTTAACAGCATAATAACTCCTTATCACTGTTTTTTTTTTCCTTGTAGGAACAAGGGACTATGTGAAAGAATTATATTTCGGACTCTTTTTCAATGTTTTTCCATATTAAAGCAAACCGAATAATATGTTGAGCATCTTTTCTTTCTCAAAAGCCTTATGTGAAAACTGCAATAACAAACAAAAGAAAATTGAATGCCGTTGATTGAATGCAAAAGTCAAAATTTGTAATATTTTTAGAGAATGGCCCATAAGACATGAACTCTTCGTTTTGCCGCTACTTCGTGTAGTAAATATTTCTAGCTGTCGCCGAATATTTAAAAAGCGTTCTACTCTACACTGAATTAAAAAACAACAACACCAGAATCTTCTGTATTGGTGTATTCTTTTAAGAAAATGAAGGAAACTATTTTTTGCCTCAAAATATCACTTTTAATCTTTATATAACTTTAAAAGTTTTCAACAGCTTGATTGCATTTTATTTCATTCAGCTAAAACACTACTTGTATGAAACTAATTTATTGCAGGTTAATAAAAATAAAATGATTTTTAACATGATTTAGCTTTTAACGAATGAACCTTCAATAATAAAAGGAATTAAATTTTCTAAAAAATTGTACTTTCATAAAAGAATGAAATCAGGTGATTGTTCTAAACATGTTTTCGTACGTTTTAGTTCGCTGTCACTGTGTCACTGAAAAATTATTTGAATCGTTCAACTTATCTTAAAAATATGATTTGATCTTCTAAGTTGGTATTACTTTCAACGTACATTTCTTAAATAAAATAAAAGGCAGCAAGAGGATAGATACCTCAACCTTCACTGCAAAATACTTAAAACAAATTAAATTTATTCATTTGGAGAATAATAACCTTAATAAATAAAACATAACAGCTTTTACTTTATTTATGAATTGGGTCTTGAAGTGATAAAAACTGAGATGTTTAAAATATATCAAGCAAATTGAAAGATAGAAGTTATTTTTCGTTGATTTAAACTAAAATTTAAAAAAAGTGCTAATAAAATTTAGAAAACTTAAATATTTTGTAAATTTCTAATTTTCTATCGTATTAATTCTTTTTGTTATTAAAAGTTCATTCGCTGAAAGAGAAATCCTGTAACAAAAGAAAACTTATTTATGAACTCTGGAAGAATCTAGTTTTACACAAGGAGGAGTCCACTAGCAGGATATTATTTCAGCTGTATAAAATTCAATCAGGCATAAAGTAGTTTTAAGCTTTGAAAATCATTTATAGTCTTAAAAGTTTCTTTTTTAGCCATTTCTTCCAGACGATTTCTGTAGAGAATTGCAAACACATATTTAAAAAAGAACTTCACAAATCGCGGTTTCATCGGAACGTATTTCGGACTACTTTCTTCAGGAATACATTATAGATACAGAACTGTTTTTAATTTGGATATATTTCAAAATAAAATGAACTAAGTAAAACTCATACAAAACATATTTTAGAATTTCATTCCATTATAATTCATCGATTTGTGAAAAATGCATGGTTTTAGCCACTGTTGTAGGAATCAATGTGTCTTATTTTTTAAGCCTTAAGAGTTCAATAAACTAAATTTTAATACACAATAAAACAATAAAAAACATGCTCAAAAATAATTGAACTTTCATATTTTTTACTGTAAATACACTGCTTTTAATTTAAAAGCGAAAATAAATAGTTCTAGTATTTCTCGATATTACGTGTATGTATTTTGTACGGTAAACTTGATCATGTCTTCTCTTTATTGAACGAGATGCAGTTTATTTTCAGTTCTAAAGAGAGTGCAAGCTGAAATAGTTTTAAATATTAATATATGCATGGTTTGTTTGCAAAAGAATCTCAAGTAGGTAGAGAGTGCTCTGGAAGAAAAAAAATCAGCATTTGATGCCTAAATGATTTTTACACGTGCTTGAGAAGGTGGTTTTCTTTTCAGAAAATGTTTTAGTGCGCGTATTAAACATTTTTTGAATGAAGTTTTACGCTAAAGTGCACTGTACAACATTAAATTTTCATAACAACGATAAACTTTAGTTTTAATGAATGCAAGAATCTTTATGAGATTTTTTTAGTTCTAAATATAACATCAAAATCTTCATGTTTCTCTTTAAAAAAGAAAAAAAACTCTCATAGGTCACTGATTGAATTCATCGGAACAAAATCTGAGGTTTAACAACTACATAAACTATTTTATTCTTTTATTTGATTTTGATACTTATTGTCGATTGAAAATGTATATTCTAGTTCACTGTCAGTACTAAATAAACAACATCGTTGACATTCATTAATATTTTACGAAATTTGTTTGCACAGTCTGCTACTTTAACAAAGGTGTCAGTTATTTCATACCATGTTATAATGTATTCTTTCATATTCTTTTTTATTTTCTTTGTGTAAATATCTACAATGTGTATGCAAACTAAATAACTCTCAAAAAATATCATTCATGCTTTCTCCTAGCACATATACGGGATGTTTCAAACTTTTGTTAAGTTCGAAACACTTTGTTCTTCTTTTGATTTATTCTTTTGAATTTTAACTTTAGCCGTATACTTTCAACAAGAAAAAGTTTTGTAGTGGCATGCTGTTACTTTTGATGCCATAAGTTTTATAAGAGGTTGAATATTTAAAAATAATTGAACGATTTAACGA
This sequence comes from Cheiracanthium punctorium, assembly GCA_038373885.1. Lineage (NCBI taxonomy): Eukaryota > Metazoa > Arthropoda > Arachnida > Araneae > Cheiracanthiidae > Cheiracanthium > Cheiracanthium punctorium. The sequence continues at coordinate 1,100,192 of JAWZYV010011642.1, forward strand.
TGGAGAAAACTTCATCTTGTGATCGTACTCACAATTACGAACAATTTTCATCAAAGAAATTGTACATAAAATGAAACACAAAGTTCAAAAACGTTTAGGGAGAGCCACTCAAACGTTAGAATATCATTCCTTACGTGATTGATAGGTCTATAAAAAAACGACTACGCAAATGCAATCTGAGATGGTCAAACTTATGTCTTGCGATGGAACTAACAGCCGCTTGTGACGTAAAGTGCAAAAAAAAAAAAATCTAGATGTCACTTCTCCAGCCCCAGTGGAGAGGACAAGGCGGCTTGTCCCCATAATAACGCAACCTGTCCATAGATTTAGGAATACATAGATTGCTCATCCAATGTGCTTTTTGTTGCCAATAACGCACCCCATTTCTGCCACTAGCATGGCTGTCGTCGATGTAAAATAGAACATTCGTTCCAGTACTTCAGAAAAATAAATAAGTTTGAGGGAAAATATTTCGATACGAGCACTTTTTAAAATAGAGATCGTTCTAAAATGATTAAATACCATTATAATTTAAGTTATTGCCATTCTGCGCATGCGCATGCCACTATCATGGCTACCTTTTGGAGGCAACAAGTTTTCTCTCGTTATGCTCAATCTAGAGATTCCTATATCTATGAACCTGTCCGGTATTTAATTTGCTTTTCTGGGGACAGCTAAAGAATCTGCTGCATGAAACTCATATTGATTCTGAAAGGATCTAATCATAAGACTTTCAGCTGCTCATGAAGAGGTTCACGATATGCTTGGAACATTTCTGGTCTACAAGACTCTATTCACTGCTGTTTTTCTCTCTTCGTCTGTTCTTGCTGCTGTTCTTCTTAACATGTGTTCTTTAATGCATTTAATGCAATTTTTTTACTGCACTACCACCTTTTAAAATTTCTCGCTCTTTTTCTGAACCTCTTTACATATTTACAGGGTGTTTCTTGAAGGATCTCTTATTTTGAAGTTAAATAATTTAGAAACTGTGATGAATGGTATGATATTAAAAAACGCGTAAAACCTCAAAATTTTGCTTACAAATCAAGTTGATAAATGGCGCTGCAGGAGACATTACAGTAGGTAGATTATTCAAGAAGCATCCAATGCTTGTTGAATGGCTACATTCCTAAAGCTTTGCTATAATTCTTACATTAGCTTTCTTATTTCTCTCAAGAAAAGGTACCAGTGATGCCTTTTCAGGAGATTGCAGTAAGTTTTGTAATAAATAATCTATAACTTGTATTACTGCTTACCTTTTTTTAGCAGGCGTCAAGAGTCTGTAAAACGCAGATACGCCAGTAAACCAATGATCAAGTTACAGCAATCAAAGTTGTGAGATTTACAAAATTGCAAAAAAATACACCTTTTTTTAACAGATAAGATTTTTCGTATATACCTTATCATGTTCAAAAAACGCCAAATAAATGCTTTTGATTTTCATCTTTCTTTTTTTTAAATAACATTATTGAATAAAGCAATCGGTTAGACCAAAAGAATTTATTTTCTCTCGAGAAACAATATGTTGAATAATACTAATAAGAAGTCTAGGAATATGTTTAAAATAATAGTGCAAAGATAACGGAAAACAAAATTCTGCATATTTTGAAAGTATTTAAAATAGACAAGTTAAGCGGAGATTATTAAGTAAAAGGATATTTTAGTACGATAAATTTATAAATCGTGATTAAAGTAAAAATAAATTAAGATGAAATCATATAGAATGTAAATAAAGTGAGATTTTATTTTTATTATTCTATTAGTATTAATGTTTATTTCCAAACCCTGGGATATTTTTTCTACCTTAACATATGTTTTTAACAAGTAAAGAAGATGTTAAATTTCCCAGGAAGAATTAACAGATCTTGACTGGAGCCGATAAAATAGTTTGACTTATCACAAATTAAAAATACTACTGTTTTGAAAGAAATTTAAATAAAAGTTGTAGACTTTAATAATAGGCGCACTAGACCATTATTTTAAACCCTAACGGTTGAAAAAATGTAGTTGAGACAGAGTTTAAAAGGCCTTTTCTCTACTTTTGATTGTTTGAATTCATTTCGTTTTGCTAATTTCTTGCGTGTTTTCTCTGCCCAGTTTTTTTTTTTTTTTCATACGCCGCTTTTTTTTAAATCTATTACAGGTCGTAGTAAATCAACGTCAATGGCAGTGGCTTCTGTGACTGTTTAACGAATAAATAAAACAATATTTTTTATTGCTTAGTTGTAGCTAATAGAAATGCTGTTCATTAGTTACATTACTGCACTCCAAATATGTTTTTAATATGTACAGGGAGGTCAAAAACTTCCCCTATATATGAGTCCCTAGTGGCCGAACCGTTCAATCAATCGAAATGAAAGTTAAGATATAGTTGTTTGAATGTATGGGGACCAGATTGTGATGATTTAAAACAATAAACCTCTCACAGTTACGGTTACAGTGACAAAATTTCGAAATTTCAAATTTTGAAAATTGGCAACACCCACTTTTTTTCGCGCGCAAATTGATCGGAGTATGGAAAAACCTTAAATGGCGTTGGAACGAGACACGTATGACGTAAATTGGCGGCGTAAAACATTTGCAAAGAAGAGCATCGTAAAGAACCAATCACAATAAAAGGGAAGTTGTAATTGATGCACTTTGCATAATTTACTGGGCTAGGCAGTAGAAGCACCCCTCACAGAACACTCTTGCAAAGCACTACTTGTGATATAAGCAGTGTGGGAAGATTGTTTCTTCATGTTCGTGTTATCCGTCTCGTTTCGCGCGAAGAAGATGACACTTTCAGGGAAATGGCGAGGTGCATTAATAAAGTTTTTTTATCTGAGCGGAGAAAATTCTGCCGAAGCATTGCGAGTTTATCGTCGAAATCATAAGCTAAAACGAGGCCCATGTTCCGTAATAAGTGTACGTCATTTGGCAAAGAGATTTGAAGACCGCGATATGGACGATCCCGTGTTCCTGTTGAAGTTGTTGCGGAAGTGCATAATACGGTTACAAGTTCATTGCATACAGCAAGAAGTGTTTCCCGAAATTTGGATGTACCGAAAACCACAGTTCTCCAAATTCTGCGCTCTGCGGATGTGTCCTTATCGATTCCAGCTCGTCCAGACGTTGGCACCTGGAGACAACCAACAGCGTGTCGACATAGCGAATTTTTTCCTAATCAGATGTGATGAAGACAGCAGGTGGGCACTGCGTATATTATGAAAGGATGAGGCGCATTTCACCCTGACAGGGAAAATAAACTCCAGGAACTGCGTTCATTGGGTGGAAGAAAATCCTCACGGTGTGGCACCAGTGCCTTTATATGACAGACACGTGACTGTGTGGTGCGGCGTCGCAGCGACATTCACTCTGGGTCTTTACTTCTTCGAAGAAGTCACATCCAGTGGTATGCAAACGTTTTCCGTCACAGGTGCTCGGTATAAAGCAATGTTGGAGAATTACGTAATTCCAGAACTGCAGCAACGAAATGTCATTGTATGGATGCAAGATGGTACTCTTCCACACATTGCCAGAGGTGTTCGACAAATGCTGCAACAGCACTTTGGTGATAGAGTCATCAAGCGTACTTTTGCAGTTTCGTGGCCACCTCGTTCCACCGATGGATTTGTGGTTCTGGGGTTATCTGAAATCAAAGGTGTACACATCAAATCCCCGGAATTTGTCAGACTTGAAAGATGCCATAAAACGGGAAGTCTACAAATTCCTCCTCCCACGATACGTTCGTCATTGTTATTGACAATCTCCCGCATGAAATGCGTCATCGTCTGCGAAGGTGGTCACGTTGAAAACTTGTAATTCGGAGAAAAGTATTTTCCCCCTCTCCTCTCTTTTGTCATCATTGGTTCTTTACGATGCTCTTCTTTGCAAATGTTTTACGCCGCCAATTTACGTCATACGTGTCTCTTTCCAACGCCATTTAAGGTTTTTTCATGCTCTGATCCATTTGCGCGCGAAAAAAGTGGGTGTTACCCTTCGAAAATTTCGAAACTGTTTTACTGTAACCGTAACTGTGAGACGTTTATTGTTTTAAATCATCACAATCTGGTCCCCATACATTCAAATAACTATATCTAAACTTTCGTTTTGATTGATTGAACGGTTCAGCCACTAGGAACTCGTATATAGGGGAAGTTTCTTTTAGGCCACCTTCGAATGAATAGTATGTCTATGTCCGCTTGAGTTTTCAGTTTTTGCTGTAAATTTACGAACACTAGGCGCATACATACCCATTTGATGCTGACGTGTAAAAATTTTAAAATAAAATAACAATAGTTTTCTAAGCGTATAGTCTCGTTTAAAATGTTCTGGCATTTTTGTTCATATTCCTTATTCATTATGTTGAATCTAGTGTAGCATTATTTCTAAATTTTGTAATTAGTACAATCAGAATCATTTCCTATTTTGTCGATTCGTTTATGTATACCTGATAAATGTCCCTTATATTACTGTATGTATCTGTGAGAAAAGTGAATTAGTGTAAATTAAATTTTCAATTCCATTTCATCTGCTTATTTTGTGTATACGTTATATTTGATTTGTATTTATCATTCTATTATTTGAAAGTATTTATTTCTGATAAAAATATTTAGTCTTTGTATCTGGATTCCACATATCGTGAGTTTGGTTATTTTACATTTGTATGCAATATATTTATATTTTTATTTTTACTGATTTGTAAGAAATATAAAGGGAAATATATAATGTAAAACAGTCATAAATAGTAAACTTTTCTTATTTATTTTTGCAAAACTATTTAATATAAAATTGCAAAGATGTACAATGATAGGTCAGTTTCAAAGGTCATTATGTGTGTTTTTTAAATATATGTGTTGAACTGCACCACAACTGGATCCCGCTATTAAATGATAACGATATCAAAATTTCATATCTTTTTGTTAAGCGTAAAAATCATCTTTCGGTAGTTTTAAAGCACGAGATCAAATATTTCTTTTAATTTTCTCAAACACACATGTGATATTTTTCAGTATTATGAATATTTAGAAATTATTCCTCTTTTCGTGAAAACTTTCATTTACGCAACGGCTAGTGTTTTTATAAAGTTGGTTTGGTAATAGAAACAAAAAATAAACAAAAGTCTTATTCATAAATTATACATCGAAATTAACTTTTAATGTCAAATAATTGGAAGTCTCAAATCGTTGTAAAACTCCAAACTGATAATCCAATTTTCATCAACCGCTTTTTAAAATATTATTTTTTAGCGAACCTAACAAAAAAATGGCTAATAGAAAAAAAAAAGAACGGAAATAGAAACAAACATAAATTCGACACGAACAATTTGCTCTTTATTTCGAAATAGAAGTAAGCAATGCCTAGAAATTTCATCCCCTTTTTCTGTCCAGCTATAGATTCTGTAACACTTTTGGAATATAGTATTTTTGGGATTCCTTTTCTGGTGGGATTCAAAGGTATCTACAGTACACGTGAGGAAAGTAAGGCTTCGGAGTAAATAAAGCAATTGATATGGAAGAAAAATAAAACCGAAGAATTTGATTTGTGGAGGAAATATTTTGAGGGATACCAGCTTTATTGCATTAGCTCCAGAAATGCGGTTCATTCTGAAAGATAGATAAAGGTTTTACTTTTACGGGAAACCGGAGAATGTTTTGTGTCATAAATGGGCAGACGAATCTGGTAAAAATGATCCGTTCTGGATAGTTAAAAGTAAAATACTATCCACATTTTTAATAAAACCAACGGTTTTGCAAGTTCAGTCTGTCAGTGCTGTGAAATTAAAAATTCTATTTATTGATAGTTTAGTAAACTTGAACATAACAGCAGAAACCTTTTCGCCCAAATTTCAGTTTTCTTTTGATCTTTTTTCTTCTTACCAAGATAAATATAGCTTTTACGCTCGAAATGATTAAAGGAAAAAATTATTTGAGAAACAGTTTAAGACATAAGTAAACATTACATTAGATTCTCTAATAAAGGCATTGGTAGATCGTGGTTTTTGGGATCCTAATGGCCTTATCACATTAAAGGGAAAATCCGAGCAACTTCGTGCTGGACCAACTTTTCCGACGGACTTGAAGGCGTGGTTATCTTTAGGGGTTGCAAAAGTAAACAAACTCTCTCCGACGCCAAATAGTCATCGCATCGCTGATTTGGCGTGCAGGTTCTTATTTTACTTATCGTGCGTTGGTATATTTACATCGGATCGGCAACAATTTCGGCAGCATCGGATGGGCAGCAATCTCTAATTCCAAAGTCCACTTGAACGCGGCCTTAATTTTATTTACACGTGATTCTGACATCGAGCCAAGCTGCCAAGCTTCGAACATAGTCGCCATTGCTCGAAATTCTCGAAATTCCTTATGACGTAGCAGGAAGAAGTACTCTGATTGGCCGAAATTTCGTCCGACTCGGATTTTTTCCTTCGGAAAGGAAAAAGTTGGAGTTTGCGGTCGTCAAGGTAACGGCAGAGGAAATCGTCCGGAAACTTGATTTGCAAGGAAAGTTGGTCGGATTTTTCTCAGTGTGATAGCCCTATAAGGCTAACTACATTTCTAGAACGTGACCACCATGAGAAGCTATCTAAATTTCTAAAATAGCTTAGCTTTTTGGCATTACTTTAACAAAAGAGCAAATAAAATATGGTCCAAACGCGTTGTACAGAGATCATTTATTTATTTTTAGCTAAATTTAAAAAAACCATTAAATAATTCGAATTTATATACGACGCTCGAGTAAAGCCTACTTAAAAGATCAATGTATACGTTTTCCAACTACAAAAAATAGTTTCCAAACGAAAATTCAGCTCACGAGATCACAAAATGAGAGAAGTAAACCCAAAAACTCTAGAAAACACTTTCTTTCTCAAACGCAATAATTCCTATTTTTATTTATTTATTTATTTATTATTCACTTACTTAATTTGATTTTGCAAATACGGCCGATTATCTACACGAGGGATCTAGGCAGAAGGGTTGGGGGTGCCCTTTTCGGGTACTTTCTAAGGGGTTCTAACCCGTATTTACACGAAATTTCGGAGAAAACTACGGAAAACACTGAACGGCTAGATCAACGGACGCGATCTTTGTTTGGACAGGCAGCTTCCATCTCCCAGTTAAGAGCGCTATGCGCTCGGCCACTGGTAGAATTTTTTTTACTGAATAGCTTTCCCTTTTCCCATTGAGCCAGTATGCCAGATTCGATATAAATCCGACGAACGATCCAGCCGTCTATAGCGAACAGATTTGCATACACACAGACAATCACACAAATTCCCTAGTATACTGCCCTACTTATTAAGAGGTTTTATTTGTTGGAGAGAGTCCCTTAGGGCGAGGCATTTTAAAATTATTTTCTACTAGTACAACTTTTAAAGCTTCAAAATAACATCATGGAACATTTTAAACATATTTAAAAAACATAAATTTGGAGGTAATTATTAAAGTCGTAGTTATATAGGCATATTAAAACAATAAGAATATCTTCCATCCCTCTCTTAGTCAGAGAGGTATAGGACATGTTTTTAAAAGTTGAAATTTTTGTAGAATTTTCATAAATATTATGGAAAAGTGACAGTGTACAACTTATGTTCCCAAGGTTCATTCCATACTATAGCATGTATTTATCTAACGTATTTCCCAAATCAAATGAAAAATATGCCAATACACGACTAGTCCTTCCAACCGTCTTTCGTGAATGCAGTTTTGCTATAATATCTTTTTTATTAATAATGAAACTGAGTTTCTTGTGAGAAGATAAATTTCAATTTTTCTCATCATTTTTCCTCTTAAGTGTTCCATACCTCTCTTTGCACAACATATCAATAAAATAAATTATTCCTAAAACTATGCCGCTGCTAGACCTCACTGAACTGCTAATTTATAAAAGTTTTGTTCTTAGGTCTAGAGAATATTAAGATTAGAATTTAGATAGTTACAATAAAAGACCGAAAACTTGCATCGGAAGTGTAAGAACTTCTCTTTTGGTGTTCGAAAACAGCTTTTTTTACCACATAAACTCACAGAAATTCGAAACTGAAATGATTTATAACAATATATGCTATGGCTATTAAACTAGTTTCCTCGATATAACGTGAATATGTGTTAGAACGCCTTAAAAAGTCCTCCGGTCATGACGGGCATCTGCCACTCTCTCGTAGGCAGATGCCCCTCATGTAGGCATGCTATAACAAATAAACAAATGGATACTGAGCCTGGTGGAAAAATCGGAAATTAAAAAGAATGTTTCCTTAAAGAATAATTGATGGGGTACCATTACTCCCACTGTCCCACTCCTCCCTACTTACCCCTAAGTATTGCAGGTTTTTTTTTTTTTTTTTTTTTTTTTTTTTTGTATTTATATTCCTTGCGCGGGATATACAGATCCGTTCCGGGGGCCCGTTCTCTTTGGGGCCCTAGGCTTTAGCCTAATTAACCTAATGGAAGATCGGCAACCTGTATAAGATACTTGCGTAATTTTTTTTTATTTGTATTTTCTCTTCATAAAATAGAAACAATGCATGCCGTAGAAGAATAACATTTGTATTACTGACGCCATCTTTTTATTCTGAATAATAATTAGTCAAAAATGTTTAGTTCGTTGTAATATTTCAATTCAATCAACCAGAATTTTCCCAAGAATCGTTTTGATTGGTTTGATTTTGTTTATTTCCCCATGGCTAAATATTTAAATGCTTGTATTTGCGGTGTGGCAACTTTCTGTTAAGTTTTTTTTTTTTTTGTATTTAAAAATAAATGTAAATAGTATTAAACAAGTACCTCATTGGAGAATTCGTTCTAATGCTTGTAGCCACTGAAACGACCCTCCTGCATTGGAGCAATAAGATATGGATATTGAAGATTAAAAAATAGCAAGAGCATCTAAATGGAATACCCAATGGAAAGTACACCTTTTATTTTTAAATTTTTAAATTTATTGTATATTTTTTAAGTATACAGTTGAAGAGATTTTTGCCAGACATTTCAGTTTATTGTGTTAATAGTTTTATAAGTTGAATTCTACAAAGAACGGCAAATCTAGCTATACACTTGAATCTTCTGATTTCAGATAAATTTATAACATGATTTTCGTGATGTATTTATGATGCTCAATTGATAGTTGATGTAAAAGTAGAAAAAGCGGCTTCATTTTTTAGTCTTACATTTCAGACTAAGATCATGCTGGACTTCATGCACTACGCATGTAAAGCAATTGCATGTAATTTCGATAACGATAAGGATTAGATTTTATTCTAAAATTATGGTATTTTGTTACAAAAAATTGTGACTTTTACAGTTCATGCTATTTCCATCGTATGTGATGTCATCATTTCCAGTGAAAACCAATAATTTAGAAATAAATGCAGAAGTTTTATTTTAGCACGTGTTAAGGTGAGTACAAACATGTGCGACGCTGTGCGTTCAATATTAGTAGGGTGGTTTTAGTGACGCAATCCTTTTTAAAGACGCTTTTATGGTTCCGTGTTCAAATTTGGACAAAAGCATCCTTTCAAAATCTAGATACGCTGATTTGGGAACAAATTCGCATGGTTGTCGTTTAAATCTACAAATGGGGATCATTCAACTGTCGCTTATTTTAAAAAATACGTTATCACGAACTTTTAGTTTTGCACAAATTGCGTTGTTTTATATTATTCAACTACAATAAAAATTTTCAGATCAAGTACCATGAGAAGCTGGCAAGATGTAAAGTGTAAAAAATTTGACTACATTTTTCTCTTCTTCTTCCATTCAATTTTTTCTACATGAAATTATTGAATATCAGCAATAAAATAATTTCATACTTGCAGTAAACTAATATTTTTAGTGTTTTATTTAAAATTAATCTGATCCTATCCAATATCGAACAAAAAAAAAAGCGACTGAAACATTACGACCTTCAAATTTAATTTTTGTTTAGAATTTTAAAGATTAGTGTATACTCATAATAATTAAAGTTGCGCCAATTAATTGATTAACAGGTTCAAGTAGTTGTTCGACAATTATTAGTAGATAGTTTTATTTATTTTTTTCGACTGATAAATTTATTAGTTGCAAAATGGTTCAAAAGCATTTTTATTCTTTTGCGATGTTTGATTAAGTATATATTTCCTGTACTAAAAAAAATACGAAATTATGCTTAAAAGTTAGTTGAAATGTAAAGGCCTTCACCAGTAAGGTGAATTAAAATTCTTCTAAAAAATCTTACTTATTTAGTTTTCCCTTTCAGAAGGACAGATAGTTCGAGGCAAAGAAATCACATAAACTAACAAATTACATGAAAGATTACTACCGCTTCATTGCACTAATGACGGTTTTACTCGTTTGAAAGAGGATTTCTGGCATTTTTCAGAGTCTGTAACCAACATTCATTCTAAAAGGTAATACAAACCTTTGCTATAAAATTACTTTGCGAATTCTGGTAATGCTCTTCTCCTTCGGAAATTAAAAAATATCATCAAATTAAGTTGTAATCATTCGTAATCACTTATTTTTATTTGTTTACTAGCTGAAGTACCCGTTCTTCGCACGGGAATGAATGGACTTTTTGATATTACGATTTGTGGTGATTACTATTCATTGTAATAAACAGATATAGCAAAGTGGATATCGCGTTATATTGTGTCCAATAATCATGCATACCGAATTGCAAGGCAATCGTTTGTACGGTGCAGAAGGCTATGCGGCGTAGCGCAATCTAGTGGCGAGTTTTAGCAGAACGGATACGGCGAAAATATTTTTCGCATTCAGATATCGATGTATACGAATTTTCATGACTATCGGCTGGACAGTCCTGAAGTTCATGTGTTGACGCGACATCTAGTGGCAAGTTATAGGAAAATGGATAGCGCCAAACTCTTCCCCGTGTTCAAATATCTATGTATACCTATTTTCATAGCGATTATTTGCACAGTCAAGAAGTGATACACTGCAGGGCCATCTAGTGGTTCAATAAAGTAATGATTTGCTACAGCGCCGTCAAGTGGCGAGTTTTAGCAAAATGGATAACGCCAAAATATTCTCATTGTTCAAATAGCTATGTATACTGATTTTCATAGCGACCGTGTTCAACTATCTATGTATACCAATTTTCATAACGATCATTTGCACAGTCAAGAAGTGATACACTGCAGGGCCATCTAGTAGTTAATTAAAGTAATGATTTGCTACAGCGCCGTCAAGTGGCGAGTTATAGCAAAATGGATAACGCCAAAATATTCTCATTGTTCAAATAGCTATGTATACTGATTTTCATAGCGAACGTTTGAATGGTCAAGAATTTGGCCTGCTGCAGCGTCATCTAGTGGCGAGTTAAAATAATAATGCATTGCAGTGTCATCTAGTGGTGAGTAACATCAAAAGGAACGCAGTTAGAATATATTCTTCGTGCTCAAATGTGTAAGTATAAAAAATTTTATGCTGGTCGGTCGAACGGTATAGAAGTTGATGCTTTGCAGCGCCATTTAGCGGCAAGTTACAGCAAAATGGATAGTGAAAAATATTCTCCGTGTTCTAATATTCGCGTGTACCAAATTTCATCGAAATCGGTTGGACGATATTCGCATAGCAAACGGCTAAACGGAATAGAATTCAACGTTGTGCTGCGGCACCAAGTGGCAAGTTAAGGAAAACGGATAGCATAAAAACCTTCTCCATCATAAAAGACTTAGGTGAACCAAATTTCATCGTGCAACGGTGCTCAACGGTGCTGGAGTTTTTCAACCTCATAAACACATACCAACATTCATTTTTATCTATAACCAGTGTTATTATATATACCAGTCTCAAATAAAATCCAGTTTTAAATCTAAGCCTCGCCAAAGTGCCAACATACGCCATTTTGCAAGAGTTTTTTCAGGGAATCATTCGAAGCATTGACTTAGCAGCAATCAAAATGGGAAATGGTTCGACCGCCAGGCATTTATTTGAAAAGTGGAATCCCTTAATACAGCCGATTTTTTTTTAATTATCAACTATAATGTGTTTTATTCATCGTTACTCCGATGTACTAAATGAGAAGATTTCAATTTTCTGAAATTTGGCGGAATTCCCCCAACTTAAATCAATGTATTCAATTGGCGAGAATTCTGAAGTTAGATCGCTTGAAATCCCTTAATAACTGCATTATTTCTTCACGGATCATTAAACTTTAACGCTGTATTCTAATAAAACCTTTGCACTTGTTTTCAAAAATCTATTTCCTTAAGCTCTCAATAAATTGCGCCAAGCCGAAAACTGGGCAAACCGCTAGAACTCACTTACTCAAAATCCATATTTCAGCCATTTTATTTTTTCGCCAAACTAAAAAAATTTACACATTAGCCTCGGAAATCTTCAATTCTTATTGTTTTGCGTGTAAAGCATTACATTCCTGCTCTGATTTCCCATGCACACGATATTATAATTTAAAAAAAAATAACCTTACGAATATAAACTAACAAAAAAAAATCATTATTATTCTTTTATTTTTACTTTGAGAATTTAAAACATTTTATTCGGCAAAATCGCCACACATGGCAACCACGATCCTTATTTCACACTTTTTTCACTACAGGGGTTACAATTACGGAAAGATTTTTGCGTGAAGAACATAAAAAATCTCTTAAATTCCGGGAACAGGTGGACTTTCAAAGTTTTAAAGTGGACTACAATTTATTCTATATTATTTTACATATCTGTGCTAAATTTCAGGCCGATAGGTCTATTTTTGTGGATTTGTATACGAACGACATTTTATTCGGCAAAATCGCCACACATGGCAACCACGATCCTTATTTCACAATTTTTTCACTACAGGGGTTACAATTACGGAAAGATTTTTGCGCGAAGAGCATAAAAAATCTCTTAAATTCCGGGAACGGGTGGACTTTCAAAGTTTTAAAGTGGACAGTGGTTTATTCTATATTACACTGCTGGCCACCCAAATTGCAACACCAAGAAAAACAAGAGATATCACAACAAAATTTATTGTGTAGATAACATGTTGACCAAGTAACAAATGATTAAATTTACAGCATTCTATGAAGCGTGGTTCCTGCCAAAATCAGTACCCAGAGTAGCCGCCGTTGTTGGAGATCACAGCTGCCACACGCCTCGGCATTGATTCAAAGAGACTTTGAATGTGTTCTTGGGGTACAGCAGACCAAGCAGCTTCCACACGTTGCCAAAGTTGATCTGGTGTGACAGCTGGGGATGAACTCTGGGTCAGTCGTTGAGCAACCATGGACCACATGTTTTCTATCGGCGAAAGATCCGGATAGCGCGCCGGCCAGGGAAGCAATTCAATCTGGTGATTGACGAAGAACCCTTGGACAATGCGTGCCACGTGTGGCCGTGCATTATCCTGCTGAAATATGGCTGTTGGCAAGCCCTGAAGGTAAGAAAGGACAACTGGCTCCAACACCTCGGAGATGTAGCGCTGGCTGGTTAAAGTACCGGCAATGCGTACTAGAGGAGTGCGAGAGAGATATCCGATACCGCCCCATACCATAATACCCGGTGCAGGACCAGTGTGACGGTGCATAATGCAGCTGTTCAGCATCCTCTCTCCACGGTGTCTCCAGACTCGAATCCGACCGTCGTGGTGTTGCATACAGAAGCGTGACTCGTCAGTAAAGAGAATTTCATTCCATTCTGTCGTCCACATCCTTCTTTCATCGCACCATTGGCGGCGGAGACGTCTGTGGTTCCGCGTCAGAGGTAGACAAAGCAACGGACGTCTTGCGGACAGACCATTCTGCTGTAAACGACGTCGAATGGTACGCGCAGACACTGGATGATGCGTTACAGACTGAATCTGCTGTGATATGGTTCGTGATGTGACTGAGCGGTCCGTCACTGCCATGCGTACAATCTGCCTGTCATCACGTGACGTGGTGCACTGAGGTCGATGCGGTCGATCACGTCTGTCCGTCGTACCCTCCTGCACCCAACGATCACATATCCGCATCACAGTTGTTTGGTTTCGTCCAATACGACGACCGATTTCCCTGAAAGATAACCCACAATCTCGGTATGCCACTATCCTTCCTCTGTCAAACTCGGATACTTGATCAAAAGATGATCGTTGTTTCCTACGAGGCATAATTTATCGTTTTTTTGAAAAAAAAGCAAGAAAAACACAATTGCTGTACTTGAAACCGTCGAAATCTCCAAGCCTTAAATAGCGCTTTGAGGTGGCGCCACAGGCGCGCTTGATGTGCGTCTGCGCTGAAATTCTAATCATTTGCATATCTCACCTCAGCTAATGCATGTTGTAAATTTCATATTATTTGCATGCTTCCTTCAGGGTGTTGCATTTACGATGGCCAGCAGTGTATTTTACACATCTGTGCTAAATTTCAGGCCGATAGGTCCATTTTTGTGGATTTGTATACGAATCAAATCCACAAACAAACAAACAAACAAACAAACAAACAAACAAACAGAATTTCATTTTTATTTATAAGATTTCCTCTTTTTTATGTTAAGGAAGTTTAACTTTTAACACTGATATTAATTTTCTCTAACCTATAGTTCAACTAAGGGGGGGGGGGGGAGTAGATTTCATGTGAGGCTATATTTACATTTTACTATTTTCAAGAAAATTTGCTTTGACGTCGAAATAAAGCGAAAACATTTACAGTTTTGTGTAACTACTTTAAAATCTTTAATTTCTGTCACGCATTTTGCAAACATTTATTGGTTCTAACCCCTAGTAATAATTAATAACTTGTAAGTTTCAGTATCTTTTAAGCCTAATTAACTAAACTACATGCATAGCTAAACCATTTGATGCTGTAAATGGATCTGCGTATAAGGTAATCCATAAAATATCATTATTAAATCGCTAATACTGATTTAAACAAATGTGGTTTTCGCTTTCAATATGAGAATTCAATTAATATAAAGAAGCAATCAGTACTGCTCTTAAATGTATCATACATTTTTAAATAAAATTAATTAATAACAAATGATAAATTTCTTTATTTATTTCGTGTATCCAGAAAAATTATTAAAAGATCCAATCAAGATCCTTTGAAAAAAGAAACAGAACCAAATTCAGATCTACTTTTTGCAAAGTTGCAAGGTTAAAAGCTTCATTAAAAATAGTATAGATATAGTACAATATGAAACAGACGAATCACGGGACAGATTAAACATAAATTTTTAAAATACAAGTACATTATACCTACAATATCAGGAACTTAAAATATCCTGAAAGAGTAAAATTAATTTTCGAAAATGATTGTTTTGATATTTATACAAATGTATTAAGGATGGAACAGGGCACCACATATTCATTTACAGTGTTTCGGAAGAGTCGATCTATATGATTTTTGCGAAAGGATAGATTTATCATCACAAACATTAACCAGAACAGGTGGCAATCCTGAACACGCTCGCACGGTCTAGAAATAACGATTGCTGAAAAATTAACATATTAACAGATATAAAATCAGCTGTGTCCTTCGACTAAAATGATGTTCAATATATATATTAGTTAAATCTAATCAAAGCGAGTGAAAATCGGTACCTATTTAGTTAAAAGCATTGCGAGGTTTAAAAGTAATAAGGGTGCGGACGGGTTGGTCAAATATACGCTACTCATAAGCAGTCAAAACTTCAATAAAAATAAGCTGTTATAATACCTCAATCTGAAAAGTTAAATGTAAACTAAATGAATACTTAATGGAAGAACAGCAAGATTCCTGTAATACAACAGAAACCGGAAGATATACAGATAGAATTTTATGAAAAACTAACTGACCCGGCAAACGTTGTTGTGCCATATAAATTATTCCTAGGATTATTTTAGTAGAAAGAAATGACTAACTTATTGTAAGTGTGTGAGGATGTGGTATATGGGTGCAAGAGGTATAGCCCATGTAGCACAATTAGTCCAAAAGACGTTTAAAACACGTTTTTTAGCGTCAAAAAACGTGTTTCCAACGTAATTTCATCGTTTTTTGAACTAGTTGTGCTACTAGGTAGAGCGCTGTGAACGATGCTGGAATATAAAAATAACACAATAAAAAACATTTATATTTTTAATTTATTGTAATTTATTCTTTAAATTTATATATATAGCTAATTACAATAATTTTACTAAAAAATAATACCAATCCCTTAACGCAATAGAGTATACAATATTTTTGTTATCCCATCTTTAGATAACACAAACAAACTGGATGCCCACTGTATGGTTTGCCCACTCGAGAGCATGCCACGTATAACTGTCCGTGTGAAAAACATGGTGTGCTCAAATCTAATCCACAAACAGACATAGTTTGGTCTTGAGACTTATTCATAGTCATTCCATAAAACATTTTGCCCCCCCCCCAAAAAAAAGGATGAAAATCTGAAACACTTTCAGATTTTAAATACGCACTATAGTGCTATATATTAAAATTGTATCCTAATTTATGCGTCGTCCCTATTTTTCGTCCTTATTCCATTAAGTTGGAAAGTGTATCATTATTCATGACTGTGCTGTATTTTTCTTTCATGTTTCATAAAACCCATCTTTGGAATCGAAATCTATCTTAAAATCGCCTACTAAAACTATTTTACAATCTTCGCCAAGTATATCACAACTATACTTCACCGTTTTATATATTGTTTCCTTCTTTAACACCTCGACTCTCGCCAAGGTGGCGATGATTAAACATATGCAGTTACCATGACGATTTTTTGCATTTATGTAGAAATCGTAATTTAGAATTAAAATGGCGATTTGGAACAACATGTAAGTACAGCATGCCGTTACATTTTTATTTATTTTGGATTACCAATTAATGTAGTTTTAATAATTAAATGTCTTCAAATTCCTTAACTGGCGCGTTTATCGCTAGTTTGTTTACTTTAGTTATCACCTAGTTCTTTTGGGTGCGTTGAAACGGTACTTACATATTATCCCGGCGGTCACTTCCGCCAAACTACTTTTTCGTAAATTTTAAATACGTTGCTAATCGTATTCCAAACCATCAACAATTTCATGTGCCCGGCATTTATCTTGGTGAAAAATTGCTTGTCTTGGCGGACCGCCGGGATAATACTTAAGTACCGTTGAAACTTGTGCATAACTCCCAGAGACCCATGACTGCAAAGCTTACCAAAGTACGGGGATTTTTTAGGTTGGCGAGAGTGGGGGCGTTAAAATAGGAATCAACTCTTTCTTGTACGATAAAACACATCGAAATCTATCTTAAAATCGCCTACTGAAACTGTTTTACAATCTTCGCCAGGCATATTCTTCCTGTAGGCATATTCCAACTATACCGCAAAGACATTTTAAATGCTGTTTGGAATGGGCATCATAATCCACGAGTGTACCGTGTTTTCCTTTCTTGTTCCACAGAGCACTTCTTCGGAATAGAAATCTATATTAAAATCGCCTAATAAAACTCTTTTACAACATACGGCAGGCGTTTTCTAACTATACGCGAAATATATTTATAATAAATTGTCACGTTTTGGCACCACATTTAGCGATCAATTATCAAAAATTGCAAACCTTGTGCGACTTTCAACATTTTATTAACGCCCCCCCCCCTCTCCACATTATCTGGCAAACACATTTGAAAAGTGGCTCGACACGCTAATGTTTACACAGAAATCCTGATTGAAATTAATAGCACTATGGGGCTAAACATTTTGGGGTGGACCGCCCTTATGACTTATTGGTATGAGACATAGTTAAAAACCTATTCTCAGACCTTACGAATATACATAGAAAATTTCATTAAAATTGGTCGAGTGGTTTCGGAGGAGTTAGGTGACTAACACTGTGACAGGAGAATTTTATGTATTAGATATATTGGGGCTTTAGCAGTATATCCCGTAAGTAAATTTTATACCGGTAACCTAAAGTTTCCAACATTCCAAATGAGAATAATTCAGGCTGGGGAAAGTCATTTGTATAACTGTGATGCCTTGGGCCATCCTATGCACTTTTTTTGCCAGAGTTTCCCAGCGCCTTAATAATAGTCTGTAGAAGGTTCAATCCGGTTATTTAACTGTGACACATAGTATTCATATAATTTCAACCTACCATATATTAATATTTTTATTAGGGTACTTTTATAAGAAATGTAATTTTTTTTTTTCAGAGAGGGGATGGAGAAGAAATCACATTAAGTGTCCGAAAAAAGTTCAGAATGTTAAAAAAAAGTTATTCATTTAGATGTTGTATACTTTGACATTTAATTAACAAATAAAGATTTTTTATTCTAAAACTGAATAGGAGTTGCTATTCACTTATTCAGTTTTAGAATAAAAAATCTTATGTAAGATGTCATATTTTAAGGCCATTTGGCAGTTGGACAGCACAGAAAAAGCGAATGTGTCTATACATTTGAAAAGACATAGTATAAGTAACGCAGTGATAATTTTAGTATTTTAGTCAGGTAGTAGTAATTTTAGTGGGAGGAAAAACCCTCTACATACAAGAAACATAAGCAATAGCGTTCAAGACATCACTGGTAATTTTCATGAAATATGTGGCATAATTGTGCATTTTATTTTGAATTTATGTTGGTACATTCTAGAGTTCGTAGAGTTGCCTCTGCAAACAATATCTTCAACAAAAGAGACAGTTTACTTATTTCCTGACTTATGAGAAGTTAAGTACAACAGTATTATATGATTGATTATCCTATGTAAAATTTAATTATGTCATCTAGAATTTAAAAGGTAACGTAATTTAATCATATTATTATCCTGGCAATCGTTGCGTAAATACGTGCACACTTATAATTTTAAAACTTCATTTGAAATCTCTTAACAAATTAACTTTATAAGTAATTTCTTTCTAAAATAAAATTGCGATATTTCTTTTCAATGAAATCTCGTTCTGGTTGATTTTTTTTCGTGACGGGATTAGATGGATGTCATTTTGTATTATCCTTAAAGAAAAGAATCGAACTTGAAAGTAAAAAAACACAAAGATAGAAAAAATCCTTACCTTTGAAAGACGTGATCTTTAACTTGAAACTTAAGTTTAATTCTTTTAAGTCAGCCATTAAAGAAAATGTTCAACATCACGTACTTTCACAAAGAAAGAAAAAAAAGGATACGTGGAACTAGTATATTATTTCGAAATAGTCATTACTTGCGAATATGCATTTATAGAACAAATCGCAAGATTTTTTTTTCACTGCAAAAAAACAGAAGTAAAACATATTTAATTCTATAGTCAAGGGAAAAATTAAGAAATACAATTTTAAAATGGAAAGAAATCTGAACATGAATTTGAATGTCTTCAAAAATTTTCAAAAGCATAAAACTAGATTTCGCTTTTAAGAAATCTCTCACAAAATATTGATTATAATATGAAGAACGTAGTGAATATATTCGGAGTGTTCCACAGAATATCTGTAAAAGTTTTACTACCTCATTCAGTTAGATCACATTACTTTAAATGGTACTCTTAATACTATTTTAATGCAACTAATGTTAACGTATGTGTAATTAATGTGTTAACAATTATACATACAGGGTAATTACAATCTCACTTTTGAAGATCTATATTTACCAAAATTCACAAGATACAAATACATTCTGGAAAAAGAAAGAGAAAACAATGTCATTAGGAAGTTCTTAATAGCATAAAATTATAATGTGACCACCACCAGAAACGCAGACTGCGATATTTTTAGTAAGTACACGTTAGTGTAGGTGGCGTCACAACACAAAGGCTTTTAAGTATTCCTATCGGTAGCTCTGGAGTAGAGGTTATGTTCATGTGGTTTCGTAGTTATCATCCATGTAAATAAGAATGTCATGTATGTACAAGTAATAAAATATTCCGGAATTAATTCCTAATGCCTCCATATATGTCCAAAAGATAACATTAATGATATCCATTTTGTAACAGTATTTGTCCCACACTCTTTACAGTAATGAGTTTATTTTCGATGGCTGCAGTTATCCTAATTGTCAGTTCAATAATGTCAGCTGACAGAGGCGAAAAAAAACCTTTTATTGTTTATGTAGCCCCAAAGAAAATACTCACGGGGAGTTAAATCGGAGCTGATGAAGATCATCATCAAAATCTGACCCGTCTCTCGCCGGAAAAAAAGTCAAATGCAAAATTAATGAAACTTAAAATAAAAGGAACTTCATAACTTCTCACTTCAATCCCTTTTTGGCACTGTTCTGGCTTGGCGACAAAATAATGTCGTCGTTTCTTCTAATGTACTATATTCCTTCTAATTTTTTTAATCAGGGATGCAAAAGTTTGTATTATATATTTATATATTCATTATCTACTAACCTTGCAATTGATATTTACTTCATGATTAGCTTTGACCCCCCTCAACCCCCTGTTTTATTTTTCCTTTGATGTAAATAGTTGTACTCGTAACAAATCCCAAAAGCACCTATTAATTATTATAACAAACCTAACTTGCACAGAATTAAGTACAATAATACAGAAATGAAAAGAAAAACATGAAAGAAAACATGAAAAGAAAACTGAAATTTCAAGTCAAAGAAAAGGTAAAAGGTAAATGTCTAATCGTTACCGTACACTATCAGGCCAAAAGTATCTGGACACCCAGTGGTATGGACTTGGAGCGTCCTGAGGAATGATGTTGGTCCCCTTTTGTATCGATGACAGCCTGCACACGTCTGGGAAGACTTTCCACCAATTTTTGATAGGTGGCCATAGGAATTCGCTTCCAGGCGTCCATCACAGCTGAAGTGAGTGCTTGCAGTGAGGATGGTCGATTTGGCTGGCTACGTAATATGCGCTCTAATTCGTCCTAAAGGTGTTCCACGGGATTTAGATCGGGGCTCTGAGAAGTCTAGTCCAGTTTTTGAACGCCCATTTAGTCAAACTGCGTCTGTGCAAGCCTCTATGTGTGAATGGAGTAGTTATCCTGCTGGAAGAAAAATGGGCCTTCCCCGAAATATTGCCACAGAGTTGGGAGTGCAGCATTGTCCAGAATGTCCACATACATCGCAGAGTTCATGTTTCGAAACGCAGGAACTAACGGAATTCGCCAAACCGCGAGAAACATCCCCCACCCTTATACTGCCACCACTAAACTTAACAGTCGGCACAATTCAGTCACTCAAAAAACGCTCGCCGGGCATCCGCCAAACTCAGACGCGTCCCTCCGACTGCTAGACTGTGAAGCGAGATTCATTACTCAGAAGAACAGTTTTCCACATGTCCACAGTCCAATGACGGTGATCTCTGCACCTTTGCAATCGAAGCTTCGCATTCTGTGTAGTGATGATCGGCTTGTGAGCGGCTGCACAACCATGGAATCCCAAGTTGTTTAACTCTCGACGAACAGTCCTGCTGCTAACACTAACGCCTGATGAACTTTGGAACTCCTGAGAAATTTCCACTAAAGAGGACTTTCGATTGTTTTTCACTACCCTTTTCAGAGTTTTGCTGCTGCGTTCACTAAGTTTTTTCGGCCTACTACTCCGTTTTTCTGCAGTTTCACTGCCTGGACGTTTCCACTTCACAATTACATCACTCACAGTGAATTTAGGCTTCTGTAGAATGCCCGCAATCTCACGAACTATTTCCCACAAAGGTGGCATCCTACTATACTGCCATGATCGAACTCACTAAGCTCCTTTTGATTTACTCATTGCTTCACAAACGCATACATGAACCTGGCGAACCACTACCAACACTTTTATAGCTTACGATTAATTGCGTCACCCGCCAAAGCCCCTTTTTTAGGGTGTCCGGATACTTTTGGCCAGACAGTGTATCATGACATTTATCGCGCCAAAACAAATCGCCCAAAGAAACCGTGCCAAAAATGAATGAAACCGAAACTGTACCTGTAATCACCCTGTAAATCGTTTATGTTAGTTACTTCAAACATTTTGAACTGACAGCAGCATAAAGCGTTTTCGAGAATATTTATAGTAGTTTCATGGAAATAAAGTCATTTTTTTCGCTCTACACTTACACATCATGCGATACTACATATTTAAATAATAATCAAATTTAGCAGAATCATGTAAGAGTCATGATTTTGTCGAATCTTTTAAATTAATTCTAAACTACAAAATAAATAAGATGAAAATTGAATTTCTTAATTAGGTTTCATGAGCAATTGGTTTATTCTACAAACATTTCATCTTTCTGAAAAGTAATGCGATTCATAATTATCAACTGCGGTTAAGTGTTTTTTGTTTAGGATTCATTTTTTTATAGTTTATTTTATTTAAAAAAAACTATAATCAGAACTGGGCATGCAGCTTCCCACATTTTTTGTGTTTCATTAAATTAGTTGGTGAAAATTCTGTTTGCAACTACTTTTTTTCTGTGAAATTCAATTACTTTTTTGTGTCCATTACTCCTCCAATTTTTACCAGTAAGGTATGATGCGCTCTGTATCTACTATTCATATTAATTTATAAAATCGATACAGTTAATTTATCCTTGTTTTGTTTATGGTGATAAAATCACTTAACTAAACATTCATTACACAAATTTTTATACATTATGCTCACTAAAGTCCCCTACCACCCTCAAAAAAATTTATAGAATCTTACGGTGTATCCTGATATTTTCAGGAATTAAATCTTATTGTGTATTTAAAGAAATGCTTTCATAATAGTTGTTTTCTTGTATCCCAATTTATAAATGTGAAATTATAGTGCAATGAAACTACAAAGTTAATTAAATTAAGCAAAATTTAAGTTGTTGTTTTATGTCATTGAGTTTTGGGGTATTATTTTTAAAAATAAATGCTCAATACTCTGAGTAAATTTTTAAACTTTTAATTAAGTTCCATAAAAATAGCTCTAACTTGTAAAAAATTTACCTCCCAATTAAATGTTATAATTAATTATAGTCACTTGATATTTATTATTTGCTCGTATTATGCAAGAAAAAAAATCTAACTAAATTAAAATTTGAAAACAAACAATTCTTGATAAAAATCTCTTGACTAATAACAGAGACATTTTTATGGAGGC
Source organism: Cheiracanthium punctorium (assembly GCA_038373885.1). NCBI lineage: Eukaryota > Metazoa > Arthropoda > Arachnida > Araneae > Cheiracanthiidae > Cheiracanthium > Cheiracanthium punctorium. The sequence continues at coordinate 1,123,111 of JAWZYV010011642.1, forward strand.
AAACACAACCTCGGTTTTCCTCCTCCAGTTCTTTTGTTATGTTTACATATTTATTCTGATAGTGGCTTTAGATGGCAATTCTTATATTAGCTAAAAAAATTATAAAAATATGATACCTTAATTAAAAGTTCTTTAATGCAACGTAGATTTTTATATACTGTAGTTAATTAAAAATGTGTACAAAAAGTATGACTTAGAAAAGACAGAATCAATATGTTCCGGCTACTCTTCTTATAAGCTAATATTTCGAGCATTAAATGTTGGAATATTAAATTTCTTAATGAAAAGTTTTAAAAAGCAACATCATTGTGGTTTATCCTTTATACAATTGATATGATAAGGAAGAGTATAAGATTCAGTAAAATACATCTTAAATCGAGTAGCAATGCCGCTTCCCGAAAATTATTTTATTCCAAAGTGTATTATCGCTTGTAAAAGTAATTGGTTAATGAAAAAATTCAGGCTTACAGCATTACTAATATTTTTAATCTGTATTTGACTTCAAAGATCTAGTTTGCAAGAACAATTATTTCTCAAACTTTTCCAAGCAGAGACTATTTTATATGCTTTGAAAGTCGAGATACTTTTCGTTCCTTTGAAGAGGGAATTTATGTTTCTCACTATGCTTTAATACCAGTTTTCTTATATTTTGAAAATTAGATTTATATTTATTTCCAATATTAAGGATATTATGTTTGGGATAGCTTTTGATTTATAAACTAAAAATATAACAGTGGTGCGCTGACATGGAAGGGCTTTTCGGTTAATTTCGTATTGGTTTCAAGTGACGATACATGCTGGTAATCTTGAAATCTGAGCATATACAGTCGAACACACTTAATGGAATATCCGTTAAAGGAATGTCACGCTTATTGTAATAAATTTTCAACGTACCAAACCGTAATAATTACTCAATGTGATCCTGGATAATGCAATATCCCGCTTATTAGGTTTGTCTACTCCATTAAACGGGCTTCACTGTAAATCAAGTCAGTTGTGGTACTTCGTTTTCATATGAGGTAATGATGAGAATTATTTTCAATTTAACTTTTTAAACTGAAATTTTCTGCTATATGGCATATCGTATCCAATTCATTTTTTTTTGTTTGATTTATCGCTGAGAGAACGACAAGGTTGGATTTTCTGGAGCTCTTGTCGCCCACAGATCATATTTTAAGAGACGATGCACTAGGAAAGCAAGGCTAAAATTTATTTTAATGAAATTTGGAACAAGAGAGTGGTTCGTATACTTAGAATGTATAATACTAGCCTTTCTTATATGGCACAGGGGATGGAGGAGAGCGACTTATTTCTTCACTGAAGCAGATTGCCCAGAAAAAAATGTATTGAATGAGGGCAGATTAGCCCATGTAAATCAGGCCAAGCAAGGAAATTAAAATTCCTCGTCATTACTTTGATTTAGGAATTACAAAGATATATTTTACTTGCTGGGAATAAAAACTATTTCTACTTGATTTTTTTTCTTAAACAATATTTTTGTTTTTACTAGAAATTTATGCGAACAATCTGATGGCTTAACCCTTTGAGGCGCAACCCGTTCCCAATGCTGAAAAAAGAGCAGCCGTTGCCATCACTCGACTTAACTACCAGCAAGATGGTGGACTATCGAAACGTTCATCGAGTGCCACAGATCTAGAGACTCTTTTTTGACGACAGCTAAGTCGAGCGATGGCAACGGCTGCCCTTTTTTCAGCATTGGGCAATCTATCCAGCTGTTCTCACATTCTTCCATTTTTCAGCAGATGTCAGTGCTGTTAAAAGTAATCGTGGCAATTTTTTCCACGGGAAATGACGTACTGAAAAGTAAAGGATTCTCGTGGAGCTATGTCACCCGAAACTATTTTTATAGAAATCAAATCTATTTTTCGTGATTGGCAACAGTCAAAACGTCAGAGTTTTGTGTTACCAGAGCGGGAACATTGCGCCTTAAAGGAAACCCCTAATACAAACCCCATTGGAACTATTCAACTTTAGTCATACCAATATTTGAAATCATGCACAAAGTATAAACATGTTTAATTAATAAAACTTATCACTGTTTTATGTATTTGTAACTAATTTCTTTGTTCTAATTTTATGCCTTGGTTTAAAGCAAAGCTTTTCGATTTACTAACAGTAGTGCGTTATATTATAAAACATTACAAATATATGCATCAATTTTTACAAAAAATACTTAAATTATGTTGAATATACATTTATTCTCGTACCATATAAATATTGCTTTCGAGCTCCTTAAAATAAATTCTTTAAAACGTTAGTAAACAAAAAAATCGTAGTATGGTATATTGATAAAGTAATTCAATACAAAGCCATTTATTCATTTTGTATTTTAGTTAAGAATTCCGAATAGCCACATCTACTTTAAAAGATTAGGGTACGTTTCAAGTAAATTTTCCATCAAATATTTTGAAGCTTTTATAAGATCTAAATTGGATTCTGAACAAAATACCGACGAAACAGGCACTTTGCTTTTCTTCTCTAATCATTAGCTCAAAATATTATGATGCTTTTACACCGCTTTTTTTTACACTAAAATATATTTATTTTTTTTATTTTCCTACTACTTTTTAACGGTACATATATGTACTAAAATTTATCCTTTTAAATATTTTATCTTCAGTAATCAAAAAATACTTTAAAGATTTGCATTTTCAAAGAAATTTTTCTGTTTGTTTACTTACTCAATACCAAATAAAACTTTTGAGTTTAAGACATTTATTTATTCGATAAATTCGGAAATATATAAGGATTTATACATATTCCATACCTATTTTTATTGACGAAATAAGCATTTATTTATTTTCTAAAAATATATAGCTTTATCAAAACCAAATTATTTAACTATTTTTTCATACGGAATATTAAATTATTATATTATTTTGAAAAATCGTAAGTTATAATTTCTGCTATTTATATAGTTCTGGTATGTTATATTTTTGCAATCACTAGAAGCAAAACTATAAAGCTTTAGGATATTTTTAGCTGTTTCGTTAAGATAATTTTTGCTCTAGGAAACGTACATTCCAAATATATTTTTTCATTTACTGCTGTTTGTACTATAATAAACTGAAGTAAAAGTGATAAAAAATGGTACATGCATAAAATGGAGCCATTCTGACTGATTACTCAGTTGAGTGTCTTATAAATTACAGAAACGCCAGTAAATTTGATTTCTTGTAGGTCAATAAACATTATAAGCTTAAAGGAAGAAACAACTTTTGTACGTAAAGCTTATTTTATTTAAATATATTACAAAATAAGTTATTTAAAATTTACCTTACTGTCGTTCAATAAATATTATACGCTTGAAGGAAGGAGTACTCTATGTACCTAGAGTTTTTTTTTAATGTGTTAAAAACTAAGTTATTTAAATTTAATATGTTGCCTCATTATTTTAGAGTCTAAAAAAACACAATATTTTTCAAAATTTCTTTTACATGTGGCATAGCCTAGGCAGATGAAAATATTTTATCAATGAGTGCTATTATAATATGAATAAATAATTAATGCTAATAATTTCAATGAATAGGTAACTGGTAATAATTTCAATGAATGAATCAGTGACGATAATTTTAATAAATCGGTAAGCGCAAGTAACTTGAACTAATTAATTAATTCAATATTGCTGGGGTACGTGTGGTTTTAAAAGCAATGTTCCTTTAGATTTATAACATAAAGTTTATTTTACGAACCGAAGTTTCTTTGATTCGTAACTTCTTAGTAAGGAGTTAAATTTCAAAATTTACAAATGCAAGGGTAATTGAGCAAATTACGTATGTTCTAGTTCTCAGCTTGGATGCTTCAAAAGTGTGTACTAAAGGCAGTACAGATTATGAACATCGTGGCCGGTTCGGGCAATTCTGTGAGATCGAGGACAAGACATCATAATGACTATATATATAGTAAAAAGTGTATCTAAAAGAATTAAAACTTTACAAAAAATTAATCAAAATCAGATTGTCATGGGAGAACAGTTCGTGCAATTTACGTCAGATTTGAATTTTTTATACGTGAGTTGGAAAATCCATTTTTAATATTAGAAAATAAAAATAATGATTAATTTTAACAAACATAAATAATTGATAGCAGTTTGAAACATCATTAGGAAGAAAGCAAAAACAATAATAACGACGAAATCGGAGATTTTTTTATTTTCCTCATAAATAAAGTTAGTGTTAGTCCAGTTCAATTCGAATATTCAACTATTTTACCGAATGAGCAAAACTTTTCACCAGTGACTGTTATAGAATACAGCAAGATACTCTGCAGCTGCTTTTGAGAAGGGTTGAAAACATCTCAACGTTCATTAGGGTGGGCCAAAAAAAATGAAAGTTCATAAATTCCTAGTGATAGAGCCAGAAAGGTGCCTTTCCCAATCTAAGTTATGTGTTCAAAATTTTTTCCTGATTAAAAAAAAATTTTCATGGGAAGCCGGACCTCCCAATTTTTAAAATTTTTCCAATTATTTAGCTTTTATTTGAATAATGTAAACATGTGATCAAAATATCTAAATTCTTCGCAATAAAGCAAAAAAGATGCTTTTTTCATCTAAGTGTTAAAACCTTCGGCCTTATCAACTTTTTTTTTTCATTGTGCGCCGGGTTCCTCAACCCCCTAGTTTTCGCATTTTTCAGCTTTTCTTACTGTAATGTGAATATGTGTTCAAAATTTCTTGTAGAATACATTTCAATGACTTGTAGATATATGTAGTTATATGACTTGTAGATACTTGTAGATATATTCATTTAGAATACATGTAATTCCTATCATCAATTGACCTTTTTCTTCAATATTTAATTGCTTATGTAATAAAAATATAGTGAGTTGAATGTACGAGGAGAGGGGGAGATTGTAGGAGTCAGCGCCAGCCTATATTAGCAATTGGACAGATTCTTATAAAAGTTTATTTATCTGCTTCATGGAAATAAACTACCTTTGTGACATCTCTATAATTTTTTTAATGGAAAAACTTTTTTTTCCAATGGCAGGCCCTGGAAACATTTGCCACTACTAGATGGGAAAAACTACATGGCCAGATAGCTACTCGGGTGACATTGGAAAAGCTTTGAAAAAGCATGGCTCACTGGGATATATACAGGCTGTCCAAAAAGCTCTTTTTCCGTACGAGTAAATTTTCGCCGATTTGTCGCTTTTACCCAACGTTATCACTGTTGCCAACTCTGCAGGAGAAAATATGCCTAAAATCAAAGCTAAAAGTATCCAGGAATGGATAACAATGGCCGCATTCGTAAACGCCAAAAGAGTTGCACTCGTGCAACGAGTTTATCGTTTACGAATGCAGCCAATGTTTTCAAGCCGAGAAAAAAAAAAAAAAAAAAAAAAAAAAGCCGCGTTTGGCGCCTTTTTTAGCACTTGAGTGCTATTTCGCTCGATCATGGTTTTTGTGTAGACACGATTGTTATATTTGAATGTGTCATTGTTATCCATTCCTGGATACTTTTAGCTTTGATTTTAGGCATATTTTCTCCGGCAGAGTTGGCAACAGTGATAACGTAGGGTAAAAGCGACAAATCGGCGAAGCGGCGAAAATTTTCTCGTACGCAAAATCCCATAGAAGAAACTGGTTTCCGGACAGCCTGTATTTATCCAAGTGAGCCATGGAAAAAGCAAACAGTTATTGACTTTCAAAGATATCACGTGTAGGTTTACCTTAATACAACACACACTCTTCGGAAAGTCTCAAGAAATCCGCGACGGATTTAATGAAGGTATATGCACCAATATGGTTTCACATTAAGTTAAAGGCTTCTTGAATTGATGTTGCCGAGCATCTATTTAAACTCATACAACTTTCTCGTTACCTTCCAGTAGAACTTCAAAATATAGTTGATCCTGTTATATACAGAAGAATGGATATTCTGCCTCTCCAAATATATTTCTGGAAATGCTCATAGATAAATTGAAAATTTATTCAAGAATATCACTACGAAAAATCTTAAGTAAGAAACAATAAATATTCAGATAAGAAGAAAAACTGAAAGAAATTTGTCATCCCTGCTATAAATTTCTGAGCTACTGATTATGTGGAAACATTTTCATGGCAAAAGTCATACATAACACAGCTGAAGATGGCTGTGGAAATTAAAAAGGGAGAACTCAAACAGTTAATTGGAGTCATCTACCAACTCTGATCAGTGGTATCTAGTAGAATTCCCGAAATTTCCATGTCCATACTCAGACTGTTGAGAGAACAAGTAAGCTTTTCACGGAAGTAGCTGATGCGAGGGATGTGTTTATCCAAGCAAGGTAAGGTTCCCCTCTATTTTTCCTTATTCAGAACTAAAAATAATTTTAAAATTGAATAGATATGTGTAAAGTAAGTGTACCTGCAGATAAGTGGTTTTATAGTGGCTTTACTTCCTAAAAATGCGCAATTTACTTATTGTAATTATACGAATGGACCATATCTGTATTTTATTAAACTTAATTTATGACCATAAAATATCTGCAGCAGAAATATCGAGTGCTACTGATTGTCAGTAATCCATGTATGGCGGATCTAATGACAGTTTGTTTTCAATTGTATTATATGTACTTTTTTCATAACCAAAAATGGATAAATTGCAAAAAAAATGCGCTTAAAATAGTTTCAAAATGTTTTTCATAATTATGAGCTTTAGAACTGAAGTATTGCATCATTATTTTTAATGGCGGACCTTAACAATACCTTGGAGGCATTGGCCACCGCTAAGTCCGGAGCTGTTGGTCACTTTATTATGGCGGCACCTAGTAGGTGGACCAACGTAGCCTCCTAGTATTTCATCATAGGATATTTAAAACTCCCAGCGGAGAAAATATAACTTCTCCAATAGGGAAACATTAATCTTGGGAAAACGCAAAATATTGGCTTCACGCACTATAATTGCGTTTCTCAAAAGACACTCAAGGAATTTTTTATCGCGATATAATTTTGGCATATGAAATAGTACTGCAAATGATATCTTTTAGTCACTACTGATGATTTATGACTTCACTTTTTTAGGGGAAAACAATTATTAAAAAGGACAATTTTTTAAAGCTAAATTTCTGGTCACCGACACCCCATGAAAGCATATTTTTATTGCTTCTAAATTTCGGGATCTTAAATTTGGAAGGAAAAGTCATCTTTTCAGCGCTATCGCTAAACGAAAACAAAAAAACTTTTCTATCTCCGGTTTCGGGCCACCCTCCAATACAGTGCAATCTCTACTTATTATAAAAGAAGATGTCTGTGGGTCTGCCGGACAAACGGCTGCACCTAGAAACACCAAATTTGGTACTCGGGAAGTTCTAAACATGATGTTGTACACCTCGAAGCTTCTTCCCGTAAGAAGAGCGGGTGCGCATCTATCTTAAAATAAACGGCTGTCCATTTCATGTAGTGTCTGAGGTATTTAATGCTACAACTTAAACCTTAAAAGCACTATGATATAGAAATAAAACATTTTGAAAGTCAGGAGTTCTCTGCACACCGTTAAGCTTTTCACTTTTTTGATCGCGAATGACACTGACGTAGTTTTTTGATTCATTATATTGAAATGATGCCAGGTTAGTACTCATGACCCAAACTTTACACCAAGAGTCAAATAATTTTGCTTTTCTTTAGATTCCACATAGTTGGAATTAATTTGAATTACACATGTAAGGAAAATTTTCGTTTCCTACCTTGCGAAGAACAGGCACACAGCTAGTGTAACACAAAAGAATATCTCAACTTTGAAGCGCAATAATCAAAAAATTTTAAAAAGTTGCAACATTGGAGGAGACGGAATCATAAACGCTCTTTAACTGATTTAGTGCCTATGTGTTTAGTTGGTTAAGGCTCTTGTAATAGGTACTTACAACAAACATGAGTAGGAGTGCAAAAAACTTTAAAAATATTTGCTCTCTTGCGTATTCATCAAGAACAAACTTTATTCTACAAGTGGATAGTTTAGGATTCATTTTTTCAGTAAACAGCTGCTTGGTGACAATTTGGTAAAAAATAAATCATTGCATTTTTCAGAATGCTAGTTTGATGAATCGGTTTAAAATATATGAAAGTTTTAGGGAAATTTCACTAATTTGTAAATATTTCGCTTAATAAAATGGTTTCATTAATATCTACTTTGTTTTTCTCAGTCATTTTTTGTTGACTACACATGAACAATTCACAAACTTTAGAATACATTTTTATTTAATTTTCCCAAATAGTTTGTAACTTATGTAACTTTTAAATTACAGATTTTCAGAGTATTATGTTATGTACATTATTTATTGCAATTTAAAGCAGATTATCCCGACATTTAAATTTTAAACATCTCATCAATTTTTATTTATTTTTTTATAGCTTGCATACCTGCCTGTATTCGCTTTATTTTCTGAAAACCATGCACACACAAAATTTAAATCTATCACAATAATTTTCGTGGAATAAACTAAAAGAACTGCAAATCAAAGCATAACGCATCAATTACTTACTTTTATAGCAGTATCGGATAACTTTAAACTTTTAAACCAATTGTTCAGCAATGTAACTAACAAGAGCAACAAAAACAATATTAACTCGGAGAGAGAGTTATTGGACTGAAAAGATTTTTTGCAGTTGATAGCGAAAGGCAATAACGGAAACCTGCAAAAATATATTTGAGAGATTCCAATTTGCAGAAATAGATTCACTTTCTTTTACACTGTTTTATAAGGAAAAATATATATTGGAAGAATTTATGTTTATCAAAATGGAGCATGGACAGCATTCACATGGAACTCTAGACCTTCCGCTTCTTAAAATACTTCGATTGGAAGGTAAACTAAAATGTTTAGGTCAGTATCAGATTGATCGTTATAGAAATCTAATATGTGGATTTATCATTTGTTTTCGCTTGTGCCGTGCAGACGATTCAGACTTTTTTCTTGCATGTGTTGGTTGTTTTCGAAAATCTATACTTACATTATGAACTAAACTTAAACGAAAAACAATTTCACATAGGTATAGGTAAAGTTATAGCATAAATAAACATCGCAATATCTATTTACCATCAATTATAAGGAGAGATTTCTCAGAAATTGAACAAAGTCTATTTTAAGCAGCAGCAAAGAAACACGGAGATATTTGAGACGTACTTTAAATTTCTGTACTAAGAGTATACAGTAAACTGAAATTTTTATCTGGAAATTTTTAGCATTTTTACTGAATTATATAAAAGTAAATTTGACTCAATGTTTCTTTTTCATGCATTGTGATACAAGTGTCGCCATAAATGGTTTACCGAAAAGCGCGAATCTAAAAAAAAGGAAGAAAATGTCCTCTCCCATATACACACAGTGTTCCAAGCTATATGGATCTCAAAATTAGTGGAAATATTTTACTATAGATGAGGTGATATTTCATTCCGCAAAATTGATGGATTAGAATTCAATTTTTCTATAAATGATTTCTTCGTGACAAGTTTGATAGAAAAAAAATTGTTGTTTTTCGAGTTAGGTATTCATAGAGGGTAATATACATACCCTGTGTCTCACTCCACTTCTACCGGCCAGCCTCATATAAAATATAGGGTGAGGTGGGGTAAGTGTGCCAAACCGGGAAGTGCCCTCCCCTTCTTAAATTTCAAAATTTTTCTCTACAGATGATCTGCTACATTTCATACTGTTAAAAAACTTTAATGTGGTTTTCCCACATCGATGTTGTTGTGGGAAAGTGAGACATGCAGGCATTAATGCAAGTGAAATGAGTGAGTGTGTAACCTCTTGACCTAGGCAACTATTTGGCGACAAATTTGGTGACTTTGACGACAAAATGAAACTAGTGGAATTTTGGCTCTACCTCAGTTAGGAAAGAAAATATTGAAAAAGTCTAGAAAAATGATGCCATATCCTATGTGACGTCACATCTGCCTAGAAATCTATAAATAAAAGTGTCACTCTCACTGTAGAGTTCGTGTGTGATGGATTGCGAAGCGATACGTTGACTTTACGCTTTGAATAGTGTTATTGTTGTGTTAGCTAATAATCTGCCATTACCTGTGTTACTATTTCAGTATTTTTTTCAGGTTTTAGTGCTTCGACTATAGAATAAAGTGTTATATTCGTTTCTCGGGCTTCTTGGATTATTTTATCGTACACCCACAACCAAATTTTCGTAACAACACATTGTGCCCCTAAAGTTCGTTGTCACTCCAATAATTTCTGAACGACAAGAGCTATAGTCATAAAATTAGAGTCTAGGTATAATAAAGTTCCCATGCACTATGCGAGGATATCACTTACAGTGCCACCTAGTGGCTTAATTTGAAGTTAGCGTTCATATCGCAAAAATGGTTCGAGATACGACAGTAAAGTAAATTACGAGGTTATTCAGCATCATTGGTTTATTATAAAAAAGCATATTACGCACAAAAATGGTGCAAACGAAAAGCACAAAACGTACATTTGTTTGATCGCATTGAACAAGACTGTATTAGCCGGAAATGAGGCTCATCATCCTCTCATGCTCAAAAGAGTGTTCTTCGGCAACAATGCACATCTGGACACAAGACTGCACTTCCCGCAAACGTTGTACAGCATGGCAGGTGACAATTTGGTATAAACATCCTTAATACTGTTTCGAAATTCCTGCAATGTTGGTGGAAGGCTTGCATAGATTCGTTGTTTGATGTATCCTCACAGAAAACGTCCAGTTCCTTCAAGTCTGGTGAAAGTGGGGGGCATACTACGCAACCGCCATACCTAGAGCTCGTTTAACCCTCTCGTCACCGAATTATGAAAAATACGAGAAACAAAATCTGTCTAGCATTTAATGCATCTGAAATACTATTATAAATCATGCAAAAATATTTTTTTTCTAATGTCAATTAATATTAGATTTTTCTAATATTAATTTCTGCATTTTTGAAGCCTTTTGTTATGCTAAAATTAATTTAAAAGGATGCTCATATTAGTTAAAGGTTGAGGAATAATAAAAAAACTATACTTACCTTAAAAAGAAAAAATCGGTAAAAAAGCAGCGTAAATATTTTCTTAATTTTTCTCCTGAAAAATGAAGCTAAAACTGTAAAAAATGATCTAAATTGACTAGTACTGCAATCTATGCACGATTTATGCATCTAGTTAAGAGCCTCATATACTTTCTACATGAATTAATGATATTGATATCACTGAAAGAAAAAAATACTAAATTCAACTATTTTCTTTCTAAATATTGCTATTTGAAATAGGAGCCTTATATCAGGTTCAGGGTGACGAGAGGGTTAATACAGGCTGAATCATTCCCTTTTTGAATGTTTCCCAATCACGTGGTTTGATATGACAATGAATTCGATAACCGCGCCAAGTTTTTGGCCACCTCATGGTTTCGTTTCGCTGAAACCACGTGGTTAGGAAACAAAGTGGTAATGAGAGCCTTAACCACACACGATGACTTGTTGATGGACTGTTCAATACTTGTACCTTGTGGAGAGGGGTCACGCCGTGCTGGAACCATACATTCCGGCCGTCACTAAACGGCAGCTTCTCTAGAAAATCGGATATTACGTCCTTCGTAAATTTCAAGTTTCGGGATCCCGCTAACATGCCCGCGTAAAATACCGGGCCAATCATTCTGTCATTGAATATCCCGCACCAAACATTTATCGACAAACTTACGCGATGTCGAACTACGGCAGCACACCTAGGATTATCCAGAAATGGATGTTCTGCTTATTGTACATAGTATTTCGCGAAAAAGCATGCCTCATTGGTCCGTATGATGTCTGCAAGAAACGTTGATTGGACCTCTAAGCTGTCATGATGAAGCTACACTAATAATAGCGTGTCACATCTTCCTCTGTCATTAGTACCTGCACACATGTAGGCCGGTAAGAATGAGCAGCTTGTTCACTCAAGATAGTGCAAATGCGGCTTTTTGCGAGGGCACCGATCTGCCGTCCAGGAGGTGTAGTGGCTTCAGAACCATTCTATCACGCCTTGGGTCCGGGTTTGAATTCCTGTTTGGGCATGGATGTTAACTTGGTCGTCCCTTCATAGGAAGCACTTGAGACCGCTTGAACTAGCTGGGACTTGAACCAAGGTCCTCTAGTGTTCTAATCATGCACGTTACCACTAAGCCACGATAAGGAATGCTCTGGAATACGAGCTTTTTTTCTTTTTTCCCACGTTATGTCGCGTTGCAATTTTGAGAGATGCGTCTTCTATTTCTAACATTACTTTAGGGAAAGTGTCTTCTCTTTCTAAATCGATGATGGTGAACAACTTTGTAACTGATTTTTTTCCGTATCTCGTTCCATTTTTTTTAAGTAAGAACACTTGCTCCAAATTCAGCCTCCAGGTGGAGCTGTGAATGGCTCTCTTGCGTAGTGCATGGAAACTTTACCGGCAGCACACTTTTAATGACTACAGCTTTTACCGTTCAGAAATTTTATTGGGGTGACAACGGAAATTAGCGGGCACAGTGTATATCTCGATTCCTAGAAAACATTATGGGATTGTTTTCATTTAAGTTTTGAGAAAATTATAAGCAATTTACAAGAAACTCGACTTTTTGTAATTCCATCTCTCCTATAAAAATATTTTTTCCCTAAAAATTGTATGTAGTTCCAAAGAAGCAATTACATATGTTTAAAGTGCATAAAAAAATGAGACTTTTTTAATAATTGAAAATTTCGTGGTATTTGTAATTAAAAATTGGGTGGACCAGTTGTTCCACAACTAAAGCAAGTGGGGCAATCCTATATATTTACTTCCAATAAATGTGAAAGATTATTGACCCATGCATTTCAGACTTTTAACATGTCCAGAAGTATAAATGTGCTGATATGTTATGCATTTTACAGCTTTATTGCTAACGTTTCTCTACACTTCCTGATCCATCCATACATATAAAATAGAAATATCTAACTATTTCTGGTTCAAAAATGAAAATCGTTAAATTCTCTCATTATTTTGGCTGCTGGGTACTGCGATGAAAACAAGAATGGTTACCGGAAGTCTTTCTCTCTCCCTTTCTCTCTATTACAAATCTATTTCCTCTTCTCTGGCATTCTTTTTTTTTATTCGCAAAAATGATTTATTGTTATCATCCACTGCTGAATTTTTCTTTTTATAGCAATCGATTGGTTTGAACGTTATTGCTAAAGCTCTGGATAATCATTTAAGTAGAAACATGATAACAGAACAAGCCTTACTATGATTACAGCATACTTCCATGCTATTTATTTTAGAGAATATATATATATATATATATATATATATATATATATATATATATATATATATATATATATATATATGTGTGTGTGTGTGTGTGTGTGTGTGTGTGTGTGTGTGTGTGTGTGCGTGTGTGTATAAATCCGTATCTTTTTGTGTAATATTTTTTTCATTTATAACAGACATTTTTTCCTTTATTTTAATAATTTATGCTTACATGACTACTGGATCCCGATCCGGTAATGAATTCAACAAACGCCTTCAGGTAGATACACCAAATTTTTTACCAAAACCTATCTAAATATGAAGTTACGCACTTACAAGAGATTTTCTTTTACTGGCTCTAGAAAATTGATGTTATTCGAAGTCATTATTTTTTCAAATCATAATTTAGATCTATACAATTTATATGAAAATTTTAAAAGTAAAGTAAACAGGCAAGTTTTGATACAAAAATTACGTCACGAGTAAAATACCTTTCAAATGTAGACATCCTTATTACGTTATTATGTTGTTCGCATCAAAAAAAAATATTTTCTGAAAATTTCGTATTATTAGTGCATTTGCGTTTTAATACAATAGATTATTGAAATTGCCTTTACATAGTCTTTACAGAATTAATTACACTGATGCGCAACGTTCAATGTTTTAAAGGAATAAAAAAGATCATGCTGCTTCATTTTTTTTTACGGTATCTCGCACCGTTTTTGAGATAAGATCGCTGACTTCAATTTAAGTCACCAGGTGGCCCTGTAAGCGGTTTCTTTGTGTACCGCATAGAAACCTTAATACAACAATGACTATAGCCCTTGCCGTTCAGAAATTATTAAGGTGAGAACGGATTTTAGCGGACACACTATATATTTTAATGTACAATCTAAGACAGAAAAGGCACGCACCAAGAAGGCGTAATGCAAACTGGACAATTAGACTATTTGGAAAGTTGATGTGCTTACGGTTTTCGACAGAAAGTACAAAATTTTAACAAAAAAGGCTCGTTTATCGTGAAATTCGTCTTTTTTTCTACTTTTTCTTACTTTATTTATTTAATTTTCGGTGCAGACTGTTAACACACCGTATTAACACGTGTGGTACATTCAAACGAAAAGAGGAATTAAGCAAAGGGACGTAGTAGCTAGACATAATATATAAATTGATATTTGTTCTACAACTTTAGGCATATTAGTTGAAAAATTCAGCGCGTGTATATAGACTTGCTTCCTCTGCAATTTTTAAGATACTCATGTATGTAGTCACTTTTATCATAATAATTTTTGTTAAATTTTCCGTATTTATAAAACTGAGTAAAATTTAATGCTAAATAACTGTGTGTATTTTTATTTTATTTATATACTTACTTTTTATAATTTAAAACAGGAGCTTGCTTGAAAATAAATGAGTACTACTTTATATTGTAATAAAAGAAGTTTTATTTCACTTATGCAATTTTTTTATGACCAATGTCCAAACATTTCCAACATACTTCCCCAATTATGTTTAGACATTTTTAATACTCCGCTTAGTACACAAACACTTTTTCATAAATTGTTACACAAGATTTCATGAGCCTTCCACTACAACAACACGTATGAATTAAAACATTATTTTCTAGGTCATTAATAATATTCAATCAAATCTTGTTCTATTTTGTTCTTCCACAGAAGCACAATATGGCTGCTATTTCATCCTAAATAACAAAAGAAAAGAAAAAAGAAATGCTTACATTATTTTCGAACAAAATATTCTGAAGTCCTTTATGGTTTTAATAAAGAATATCGTGATTTCTGCGCTAAGCTTTCATCAATCAAAAACCAAACATGACAACTTGCTAGAAGTGACACGGGCCATCTATCGCGTTTAATGATTGATTACAATTAATGCAGTCGGATTTTTTCCCACTGCGCCATAACAGTACGAAGGTACGAGGCCTGTTCCTTGGGTGAATGATGATATCCAGTTTTGAAAGCTTTGTAATGGCATCCGCTAAATTGGGTGCTTGCTGTCGCCCCTTCTGGAAAAAAAGCGTTTCGGGAATAAAAGAGGTTTTTGTTTTGGGGATCCTTATTCTACAATGGATGATATGTAATGTGCAGTTGGTTGAGATTGAAGATGCAGACACGTTTTCTCGAAATTTAAGGAACACAACGTATGAAATAAGCTTAAAAAATTTGTTTAAATAATCATTATTTTTCAGGTTAAATTAAAAGTGTTTCAAAACTATTGCTCACTTAAAATTCATTAAAACTTTTTCTAGAGAATAAGTATGATTTTTTTTAATAAGAAAACCGGCTTCAAGTCAATTAACCTTAACTAAGAATTATTCCCTTCGTAAAATACTAAGATCTCTCAATTTCTCACCAAACATGGATGATATCTTAATATAATACTGATAATACGTGTGCTTCTTATTAAAATTATAACGTATTTTAATTATAAATTGTAGTCGAATTGCTTGTCATAAACATTTTAAAAGTAAATTTCGTGTTAAAAATTGTATCAAAAGCTTTATATCTGAAGCATCGTTTTTATTTCTTTAGCCAATAACCATTCCTTATTGTTTTATTTGTCATCTGGCATTTAAGGTTTTAATGGATACAAACCATTATAGTTGTTTCTCTTTGAAAGTCGTATATGGTTTATCGAATCCAGAATAAAACTAATTAAAATTTTACAAAAGATGTCTGTAAAAATGCCAATAACATTTTAATGATTCCTAATGACCCACTTTGATACATATTTCTTTCTGAGCCTTCTCTTTCTAAAAATAATATCAGAATGTATTACGCTAATTTCTTTCATACTCATAAATTCTTTTGCAATACTTTTCTAAAACATTAAAAAAAAAATCTTCAAAAATTTCGGTTATTATTTTTAGTTTATAATTAAGTCCATTATTTCAAGCATTCGAACATCATTTCTTCTACCAGCTGTGAGAAGAAATATAAATCATTTGAGAAATCAATAATTAAGCATAATTAACAAACATAATTTGCACATAGTAATGTTCTGAATTCCAAAGGATTTTCGAAGAAAAAGAACTTATTCTGCGTAAGATAAAAGCATTAACATTCTTATGGCAATTATAAATGCGTCTGTAGGAGCTTTTATTAATTCAGAGCATCTAAAAAAATGAAGCACACAATTTCAGAATCTAATTTTTTATTCTAACTCATTTATATTTCTGAACGTCACTACATAGATTAAAAGAAGGCATCGCTATCATTTTTATATGTACTGAAATTTTAGCGAGCTTGTATTTTGGCAAAATTATCACTTTCTGGAAGATATAATGAAATATTTGCTAATGACAGTTGCAATAGTTTGATTCATTTTTGTTTATAATCAAATGTTATCACTGTTGTAATCGTATTTTAACTGTAAACATTGCACTAAATTCTGTTTAATTTTTAATATTTTTAATTATTATCACTGTTGTGCTGTGATAAGTGCAATGTATACCGTACCTATCGCAGCCAAACGTCATGGTTTCAGCCGGCATCAGATGGCGCTCCTTTAGAATTGTTCAATACCGTTCTGCGTTAGTTGTATAAAGTACGAACGAATATCAGCTACGTGCCTGAACTATGAGGCCGCACTCTCTTACTTTGCACTACCTTTCCTCCGATGAGAAGCCTCTAATTTTGCTCGTGTGAACAATTGTGTTTCCAGTTGATCGCAGCGAAATTTGTTTAAATTGCGCAAATGAATGAAGCTTTCTGTCCTTCATCCTGTATTCATTATGTGTCCACAAATAAAAAGCATTACGAATTTTTTTTCTTTTTCCTTAATAATGTATTTATCTGTAATATAATGTGTATAATATAGAGTAATTCCGTTAAAGATAGCCATAGATTTATAAAGACAACCAAAATACTTTTATATAATTAAAGCTCTATTATGATTACCCATAAGCAGTCCTCTGAAAATAAACATCAGAGTCAACAAGTCTTTTATGTGAGAAACAAACTATAAAATGCATTTAAAAAGAAAACACAACTGATTGTCTGATCTACACATCAGGGTAAGTCGGACAACAGATATCTTTACAGAAAAGGAAAGTAACAAAGGAAGAAATGAACATAAAGATGGAAAGACACCGGTTACCTTAAGTGTGGCAATTCAATATCGCTCCCATAAGGACACGGGAGGTAGAGCAGGACAGGAGGCAAGGCATGAAATGTCAAAATCCTCTTTAGAATCGCACAAAGGACAACGTAATGCAACATAGATCTACATCCTCGTGGTGCACTCCGGGCAATGTCTCGTACGGCAAAATGATCTGGAAGCAATTCATTCAGTCTGGTTCTCAATATGAATATCTTATATTGCTGCAGTAGAATGCAGGTGGAATATATTTAATATAAGCAATTAGGTTTAGATATCAAATCATTTTTGTAAAAATTGTATCCAAAGTGAGGAAGTGTTTTAAGTAAGCCTTTACTCCGACTCGGTAGATTAACTCGTTCCAGTTACAATTCTTCAGACATTACTGAAACAATATCAGGGTTTCCTTTTTGCAAAAAGTTGCCAATCGTAACCTGCCATTTCCTTGGATTTATTTTTTTGTTTTACAATTACCTTCTCAGCAAACTTAAGCAAAAGTTCTCATTCTTTTTCATTATTTTAAGAACTGGAAAGTTTTGTTTTCTTTTATATTTAAGCATTGATGTGTGAACCGCTGATCCTTTCTTATCGCTGTCAATTTTGTACCTTCTCCTAAGCGTTCCTCGACGTATACGATAAATGAATGATGCTTTACACACAGACATTTCTCAGTTTTTTATACAAAGTATGACATATTTGAACCAATCTTCTGTCCACTTGTCACATGTAGCATCAGCTTTTCTGTAGTATTTTTTTTATATGCGTAACAAAAATAATCACTTATTAATGCATGAAAAGCGACGTGAACTAATATGGCTATCTGAAATTCACTTCATTGGGCCAACTCTCCTTGTTAAAGGAGTGAGATAGGCATATTTGAAATTAAAGTAAAAAAAGTAAATGGACCGGTGTTTTGATCTTAAAATAAACATAAAAATAGGAATTATGCAATCGACCCTCAAAAATGCAAATAATTAACATGAACTATGATTTTTTGAAAGATATATGGCCGTGATGTAAAATTTTAGCAGTACTATATAAAATCAAATCTTATTTACTTACTTTTTATTAAATTTTCATTCAGACTTTTGCTCATATGTTGCCTGCCAGTGTCGTTCGAAATGAACTAACCGCAACACAGTTTCAACTAATGAGTATATCAAAACATATTTTGACTGGCCATCTCTAACGGATTTACCCTATTCATAATATATATTACAATTTACATTCTGTGCTTTTTGTGACAGCATAGCGAATATGAGTTCAATAACTAAACTATAGTTTGCCAATACGTTTTGAAAGCTGAAATGCAAATTTCACAAAAGTACTTTTTTATTAGTAAGTAGACGATTGTCGTTTATTTGATGTGTCATTTTTTTTTCAACTAGAGGACACTTGCCGTTTATTCATTCATAGTCCACTGCAACTGCCCGAACGTATTGCGTACATTTTGTTATGGAGGCACGCAATGGGCGACCAGCGTTACCCCATATGAAGAGACGGACAAATTAACATCCTAGCCCAAGTAGGGATTTGAACGTTGACACAAGGCGCGATAGAATGGTTCTTAACGGTATAGTCCGAAAAAAATCATGCAATTTTAGTACATAAGTACAAATAAACTAATTACGTCAGGCACTGCAAATTTTTGAGACTGTCTCTTTACATGCTGTACTACATGCTGTAATAAACGATAAGCCTGTATCAGTTACAAAACTTTTAGAAAAAATTCTTGAAAGTCGAAAATTTTGCAAAACTTATAACTTAATTTTGCAGTGCAGTTCCATATTTAAGAATTTTTTCTAAAGGTTTGGCAAAAGGCACCGTTTTTCGCTTATCACAGTGCGTAATGCAGCTTATAAAGGATCATCCTGAATTTTTTCGAGACCCTGGTGCTACATTTAAATTTGTGTACCAGAGCCAAATACAGGTTTTATATTTTTTGAACTACAGCCTTAAGTGACTACACTACCTGGGAGTCATATGTTAATAACTTGAAGTTGGACTATACTAGATACTTGCTGTGCAGCTGAATATCAATTAATAAGAGCAAACATACAACTAATATGCAATTTCATACTTAAAGGGGAAAATATAACTTTATTTATTAGGTATGCTGCTACATTTGTTAACTTCAAAAGAGAATAGTCTGCGGCTTTTGCTTAATGTCTAAAAGGTTAAAACTTCCTTTCTTCCCCAAAAAACAATTTACACGTTTTCTTGATGATTATTTTTTCATAGTAACTTTGCTTACTTTTTAAATTTTCAACTTTTTATTTCAATAATATTTTTGCATTAAAGCATGCAATTCCACCAGGGGACCCTATAGATCACAACCTACCACAAACAGTTCAACCTGTTTTGTTTTAATGCGTGTAAAATTCCACAGTATTAAAATTAATATTAGAAATTAAATGAACACTCTCATACGTCCCAGGCCAATAACTATCCTAAATAAACGAACAAACTATCCTAATATGTGTGTTTCTTAACACAGGGTGTACAAAAAGTCCCCGACACATTTCAAAATTAAATATAAAATCAACTAATTGGGTTACGAGATAGCGGTTTGTACCAAAATGCTTCCTATGATGAAAGTTTTGTTTATGTAAATAAAAAAATAGTTCCAAATTTCACCCATAGATGGTGCTGTAGAAACAGTAAAAACAAAACTCACCATTAAGTATTCAGCATTTTTATTTTGTGGACAGATACAAGCATAACCAGCTATCATGCTTCAATATGTGCACGTGATGTAGCTCTAACCACATCCAAACAGTATTCAATTTCACTACACGCATTTGGTAGCGTTGCTTGTGGTTTTAACTGAATTACCCGTGTGATTCGCCTCTTTTTCTTCGATATCAGCCACAGGTGAGGAGTATACTTTATCCGTCACATACCCTCACAGGAGGAAATCAATAGGGGTTAAGTCTCAAATGAAATACGCACTAGGGTGCAGCGAAAAAAGTCAAGTTGATATTTTCGACTCGCTATAGTGCGGAAAAGTTACGATTGGTGAATACAAGAAAAACAAAAAACAAAATTATTCAGATTGGATTTTATCTTCCGATCGCGCAAACCGTCTGAAAACTCAAAAAAATTGAAAATTTCCGTTTTTTTCTGAAATTAAAAAAAAAATTAGTGATACATATTATTCATCGCTATACTGAAAAATATTGGCTGATTGTACTGTTTAAGAATAATAATGAAAAGAATTGCGTTTATAGACTATCTTCCGATCGCGCAAGCTCAGTAAAAATCGGGAAAAATTCAGTTTTGAGTGATTTTGACGTATCAAGAAACTAATCCTCTCAGGCCAGTTTGTGTTCCAATGTTAACATTTGTATATAACTTGTGCAGCTCACTGCTTATTTAGATATTTGATAATATTTAATCAACCCAGAACTCACCACGAGGAGGTGGCTGCGCCTTGATTTCCACCCACGACCTTCCCTCAATCCAACCAATGAGGGTGTTGGCCATTTACATTACTTAAATATATAATATATTATTTATCTGCTTAAGTCTGGCTTTTAGTCGCAACTTTGTACTGCGATATTGTATTAAATCCTTTATCATTTATCTTGATTTTAGTGTGGCCCTGATTAATCCATCTCTTGATTGGGGCCCACATAGCTTAAGCGATGATCCCGTTACCAATTTGATTCGACGCTCGACAGCTAGGGTGTTGCAGGGAAATTTTTTAGCATTCCAATCTGGAATATCACTTCAATGAACGAAGGAATGTATATCTTCATTGGTTATTCTCAGAAGAAGAGGTGGAGATGATAATTTTGCTGCATTCCAATCTATTGCTTCTGCATAGTCTGCCGCATCGAAGTTTAAAGTAGAAGTGATAAAGTTCTGATGGATTTACCTTTTGAAACAGTGCCTGGCTTTTAACACTCTTCTTCAGCCCTAGCTCTCTTATGCCTTCGCTCTCTTATGCCCCTAGCTCTCTAGTGCCTTCTCTTATCAAATATCATTGCCACGAGTAGGTTTTCTGGGTGAACAAAGAATGAGTTTCGTTCAATTACACTGAATACCACTTTCTTCAGGCAAAGTATAGAGATATTTCTATTGCTCTGTACAGATGAACAGGCCCGTCTGTAATGTACTTACAGCATTTTATTTCAAACCAAACTGGCATGTAAGATTTTAAAATAAATGTCACTATAGCTTTTAAGGAATCCGATGAGTTTTCCACGCTCACGTAAAGTCGAAGGACTCTTTGCAAAAGCGAGCAATCTGGCGTGTGAAATTGGGCCGGGGTCACCCTTCTACAATTAGGGACGAATTAATCGCCCTTCCTTCCGTCAAAATATATACCATGTAGTTCATCTGAATCCGCTTGACTTTGCTGTAAATCTTTTCTAGCGCGGCTCAACTCAAAATCACACAAAGTTGAATTTTTCCCCGATTTTTATTGAGCTTGCGCGATCGGAAGATATTCTCTAAACTCAATCCATTTCATTATTATTATTAAATAGTACAATCAGTCAATATTTTTCAGTATAGAGATGAATAATATGTATCACTATTTTTTTTTTTTTAATTTCGGAAAAAAACGGATAGCGACTCGAAAATGTCAACTTGACTTTTTTCGCCCCACCCTAATACGCACTTCAACTTAATGCAAGGTCAAGCAGCGCCATCTATGGGTGAAATTTGGAACTATTTTTTATTTGATTAAACAAAACTTCTCATCATAGGAAGCATTTTGGTACAAACCGCAATCTCGTAACCCAATCAGTCGATTTTATATTTAATTTTGAAATGTGTCAGGAACTTTTGTACACCCTATATATTCTCTTAATATCGACACATGATTCCCAGTGACTCTAAAGCTTCAAAAATAATACCCTTTAACACTAGCCTAACAAGTAGGGATCGACCGATAGTATCGGCAACCGATAGTATCGGCGCCGATACCTCCAATGTTTTTAGGTATCGGTATCGGTTCTTTCGATTCTAAAAGTATCGGGAAAGTATCGGTTTCTGTTGCTTTCATCCATTTTCACCGATACTTTTCAACCGATACTTCGCTTTTCAGAAGAAAACCACGCAGGCGCAAAACCATTCGAGAATCTTTATTTTGGTAATGAGATGAGAGGCGTCGTTTCATTGGCACATTTGTTTGCACGAGTCCTTTCGAACTGTGTTTTTTTTTAAATTCTAACCATCGCTAAATGGATGTCGTATCACCAAGTGTGGGCGAAATTGTGGACGAAGAATCGTTAGATGACAGTTTAACAGGACAATCGTCTATTCTTCTAAATTATTTTGAATTGGTGCCCAACACTATACGCTCTCTGCAAGGATTGCAAAAAACAAATGTCCAGTGGTAGGCTATAATTTTACTTCAGTTTTATAAACGTTTATTTTCTCACTGTGTGGACTCGAAAAAGAGTTCATTCATATCTATATTATATACACACAATTGAATCTCCCTATAACGAACTCGCTCGGTTCCAGTTAAAAAATTCGCTACAGAGAAAATTTCGTTGTACATAGATTAGAGATTTTTGCAGTTATTTCAACAAATATTACAAACTTTTCAGTTAATTCGATGTTTAAAAGTATTAAATTATGATTGCTGATTGTTAAAAAAAATTGGTATTTATTATAAATTTGTTAAACTTACGGTTTCTTACTTTTCATTGTATAAATGAAATATTCAAAAGTAAAGACAATCCACGAATTTAGAGAATAAAATATGTAATGCACTTACGTTTATTTTACTTTAAAATTCCGTTATTTTACATTGTTTTTGCATTCTGTGATTTTAAATTTTCATAAAAATATTCACATTTTAAAAATCCGCTGAAAATAGAGTGAGACACATTCTCTTCCATTTGGAAACCTCTTTTTAATGGTTTTGAAAGGTTGAAGCATTAAAGTTTGATGTGGTTTTGGTCGTGAAACGCAGGGCCTTATTATTATATGGGCAAATCGGGACTTTGACCAGGAACCCAAATTTTAAATGGTTTTTCTGAAATATTCTTTTTTATATCAAAATTTTATGAAAAATATAACAAATTTCATAGATTGGGACCCCCAAATCTATCAATGCCCGGTGCCCCTGTTGGTCGTAATCGGGGGCTGGTGAAGTCTTCATTATCGGAGTCAGTTTCACATTCCTGGCCTCCATTTTTATCATCTCTTACTCCTCCACTAAGTGGTCTGTTCAAAAAATAAAATTTTCTTCAAAGCTATAAAAAAAAACAAAAAAAATCAAAGTTAAATCTGAAGTATTCGCTATGGGAAGATAATCTCTTCGTTATAGGGAGAAATTCGTGATAAGGAGACTTCATTATAGGGATATTCTATTGTATATATAGGTTTTTGATACCGTTGGGGAAAGTCTAGCTCTTGATATAGATTTCACGCTTAAGAGACATGCTTTAAATTTTTATTTAAAAAGATTGGCGCAAGGACATCAGATTCGGCTTGGGTATGGTATAGATATCAAAATTAATGGGGGAGACGGTCCTTGACGTCGTTTGATATTTCAGGGGATGACGACCTTTAAAGTGTTAAAGCAGGTATGGGCAACCTTTGAAAAGTTGTGGGCCAAACTTTAGGATGTTCGCGAAGTCGCGGTCAAACTTGCGGATTTTAGGGAAGTGGCGGGCTGTATAATTGAGTTTTATATGGGATATTGAATGGTTATACGGAGTTTTTAAATGTTCTGCGGGCCACATCCGGCCCGAGGCCGGAGGTTGCCCAGATTTGTGTTAAAGTGTAATATTTCAGCCTTCGAAATACGTTTGAGGAATTTGTTTCTATTTAGCTTCTAGAACTTCAGATACAGACATTTTAATATTATACAGCCGGGAATATTTGAAACCGAAAGTAGCATTCTGCTATCGGAAGTGAATCGTATTTCTGAGCATGCAAACGGGTATAAGGTTTGAACCGAATGACGTTTGTCGGATATACCCCCACCCCCATGGTGCCCCTCTGCAAACGTAAAAAAAGGCGCCCCTTTTGTGCTCTAGATCAGTGGTTCTCAAACTATGGGCCGCGACCCATCGTTGGGTCACGGGAGCAATTTCGGTGGGTGAAGAGGGTGGGAAAAATTAAACTTTAGTATTTTATATACATAGTAAACAGAGGCGTAGCCAGAAATTTTTCATGGGGGGGGTTACGACTACTTCAACTCATTTATATGTATACGCGTGTGGGATAATGTAGTGAAGACTATACATTTTGTATGGCAAAAAATTCTCATGGGGGGCGGGTTATGACCCCCCTAACCCCCCCCTTGTCTACGCCCCTGATAGTAAACTATCCTATTTTATATAGCCTATATTGGTTACCGTTATGAAGTAGTGGGTCACGAAAAAAAAATCTACTTGAAGATTTTTTGAAGAGAAGGACAAAAAAGTTTGAGAACCACTGCTCTAGATCAAGATTTTCTCAGTTTTAGTTCAAAATGGCCCCCAGACCTTGCTTACCGTGCCACGCCGCCCCTGCTCAGAGCTTAGAACTAAAACAGATAAAATTCGTTCATATCAATCACAGAAAAACATGTTAACAATGATCATAAAAACAAAAACACTGAAGATCAATTTCATTAAATATGAATACTTTAAGTAGCAACTTTTTTTAAGACTTGAAAATTGAATTTAGTTTATCATTTTTGGATTTTTCTTTAACCTTCATTTAATCTCGTCATTTTTAAGCATCTTTTATTTAGACCCTCCAAGGCGTAGCTTGAAAACGAGCAAAAATATTTTTCTTCATATTGTAGCTGTTTCAATGACAAAATTAATTATACTAAAATTATAAACGAAACCTATTTGTAAAAAAATTTATTCCTTTTTTGTGTGGCAAAGAAGTTAACGTTTTGGCAGTGACTTGAAAACTGGCGACTCCCGTGAACTTTAATTTATGTTGGTCCAGAAGTTAAATGATTCATATTTAAAACATTACACACTATCAAAAGTACGAATTATCAAACATTTAATGATTTTATTATTTATCAGATTAATGAGAGAACGTAGGATTTGTGTATCATTCTGTTTTGAGAAGTGTAATAGTTATCAATATCTAATAATTATTTATATTGTTCATTTAAAAAGTTGAAGCTGTATTAGTATAATTAGTAATACTAATTATTATTTAGTTTATTTCAAATTTTGGGGTAAAAAAACATATTTCTTGTGAATAGTATTTGGTTTATATATAAGGAAAACACAGGAATAATCGGTGTGTACCTGTTCTTCGTACGTGATCAAATACAGGGATCATCCGGATTAATTGTGACTTAACCCTGTCCGGAGAATCAAAATATTAGGATTTTAAAAAAGAACTTAAAATGATGATATGAGTTCATATTAAAAAGAAATCTTGCTAAAACATTTAATAATTCACTTAGTGGTTAAATAATTGGAGCAGATAAATAGAACCATTAATTAATGTGAACTTATTATGCATTTTAAGGGAAGAATTTACATACGTATTTGATGAACAATATCTAAATACATATGCACTTACATAATAGTGTACAGTTTATACATTATCACAATTTAATGCAGTTTCAGTAATCTAAAAAATATTTTCATATGTGAAAGATTTATAATTAAAGAAAATCTAAATAAAACTTGCAAGTTGAATAAATTTCATGTGTTTACTTTTGTAAGCACAAAATCGAGGCATGAACGAAAAACAAAGACACATATAGTAAGAGCAAGCAGGAATCTGTTTTGGGTCTAATAGGGAAACCTTTTATCTGGCTCATAGCAACAATTAGGCGACAAAATAGAGGTTGAGAAAAATTGATTTAAATATTTGCACCAGTCGGCACTGGAAATGGATTCTCTTATTAATATATCCCACAGTGTTTGTGATCTGTCAAGCCTAAATGAGGGTCATCTACCTATGGGGGGGGGCTTGGGCGGATGACTTTTTAAGGGAGTCTAACGCATATTCACGTAACATCTGGAGAAAATCGCCCAAAACAGACCACTAGATCGATTGACAGAGCGAGGAGAAAGAATTCCGAACCTGCACACTAAGACGTTTCCCAGTGCACAGCTTTTTTTTAATTCGGCCATTCCTCGGCATGATTGAATAGAAAAGAAAGACTAGAACTACTGTAAATTCACACTTCAATGTGTCCACTGCTTTTTCTTTTTAATGCTTTCTACTGGGATCACATTTCATCATGCTGTTATTCAATTTAACGAGAACTACATTCTCGTCACAAAAACTGCCCAGAATACAGATGTAGGTTTAAATGACGTTAAATTATATAAAGTATCGGTATCGGTTAAGTATCGGTATCGGCCAATACCATAACTTAAAAGTATCGGTATCGGCTATTTATGAAAATAAATTTATAGGTAAAGTATCGGTATCGGTCATCGGCGAAAATGTGGTATCGGTCGATCCCTACTAACAAGAATTACTATCACATCATGAAACAACTTAATGCTTGGGGGATTAATAACCATAAAATATAAGTATGGCTTAAGCATTAGGAACAATCTCTTAAAATATCAAAAAAATATTAAATAAATTGCTCTGAACTTAACAAATTTTACAAATCATTTCTTAATTGCGCTTATCTCCTTTCCTAAATCCCCTCAAATGGTAAACATCAGCTCAGACAAAATGTTCAAATGAAAAGAAGCAAATGGTTCGTAACTGTTCGAGTCGTTTTAATACTTTTAAATACGCTTAAATATGAGTATTAAGGAAAACATTCTTTACGGGAAGATAAAAGAATATTCTTTTTTCCAATCCTTGTTTTTTTTCATAAAGATGTGATTGCATTTGGCATTGGCACTACTTTATGAAATGATTTTCATGTAAGTGAGAAGTGAGTTCTTTTACTTTTTTTTATTCGTGTACAATAAAGAGTTCTCAAGTACACTGAATTTCGGTAAATATTGCTTTTTTAACAGAACGAATTGTTTCAGCTAAAATTAACAATTCAGCTAAAAATAATTTCAGATAAAATGGCTATACAACATATTTCTTTTATATTTATATAGTTTGCATGACGATTTTCTCGAGACTTATTAAAATATTTACGATACTCAGTGTGGCTATTATATGGATAGTGCCAAGGGCGGATTGAAAGGGGGACGGAGGGGGCGACAGCCCCTCCCGAGAAAAAGATATTAATGTAAAAGATCTTATTTTACTTCCATATAATGGATGTATATGTTGATCTTCTAACTAACAGCCCCCACCAACAGACTGACCGCCCCCCACCGACAAACTTGCATTAATCCGCCACTGGATAGTGTACGATGAAATCAACTGAAATAAACAAACTTTTTATAGTTATTTGTGTCCCCTAGTCACTGTTTAACAAAACTGTCCAATAAAACGTTTACTTTGCAGACTATTCTCTAAAACTATTTAAAACGTTTAGTGTATATTCAGAAAATGAAACCCAAAGCATTTTTCTTCCAATTGTTATTTTCGCAGGCTTTCGCCTATAGAAAATGCTCCATATTTGACCTAATTTTATAAAATTTCCCGTAATTACAAAAATACCTTACAGAATGAATTCACGCATCCAATTTTCAATCTTTTAATATTTAGGCTCCTGAAGCGAAGCAAAAAATTACTTCGATTAAGTAAATTTTGCAGATACTATTTTTTAAAAATTAAATTAAAAAAAACTATTATTCATAATCTTAAACGCATCCCTTAAATTGTTAATTGCATTCTTTTTTATTTTTTATTTATTAATTTTGTAAAAAAAAAAATTATAGAAAAATATTAAAAAATAACAGGCATGCAGCATTTTTAAAGAACCCTTTTAATTAAAAATTTAAATTAAACCATAAATAAATGATACAGACCCTTAAAATATACCAATTAGATTTTTTATCATGAATGTGACATGCATATCAAATTTCATCATTATGTGATAATATAACAAAAGTCTGCTTTTAGTCTCTAGATGAAGCCCATCGTCCTTTTAATGTCAATTATTTGATTAATTTTGCCAAAGGACTACAACTCGAAAGAAATTGTTAGTACTCAAAAAATGCAGTCTAAAAACAATAATTATAATATGTAGTCGCCTTGCACTGGATTATTTTTTTAGGGGGGGGGGCAAAGCTACTATAAATTACTACCCAACCAGATTCTAGGTTTCATAATTCTATTAATAGTACTACTACATAGTCCCAAAAGAGTTATTTAATCTAGTTGACCATGTGATTTTAGCCATGGCTTTAACTATATTTTAAGATTTAATAAAATTGTAATTTTTTTAACAGTGAAGTGGAAATCAATGAACATAGATTCCATTAATTTTTTATTAAATTGGTCTTTTGTTCTGTGAATATGGCCAATTAAGATTATTTAAACTTTTTTAATGTAATTTTTAAGAGGAAAGTGTCATTATAAAAGTAATCATTTAAGAAAAATCTGGGGTACTTTTTTAAGGTAGTTGGAGCCATAGCTTATATTTATCAAGGCTGGATATCCTCCAAGAGAAAATACTATGTTTGCACCTGAGCCCAGTCGAGCCCAGTTTGCACCTGAGCCCTAACCGTGGTTAACATTCGTCGTCCTTGGTCAGAGTTTGTGAGGGTGCAACTCCTCTCGACTGGTCTGCTGAAGTTGGTGAATGTAAAATCTGTTCGTTGATCAAATGTCATCTATGTTCAAATGATATCGCTATGGGGAAGAGAGGTTAGGGGGGAGGGGGGTTACTGATCCAGGTGTTATGCCTCTCTTCTAGAATTGGCTCAAAACTATTTGATCACTCATAATGGGGCAATGTTGGCCTGCCTCCTAGGCACTCCAGGATAAAATAGCCAACATCTCCGACCCTCACAGCGGTCAAGCCTACAGTCTTCAGCTCCTACGGCTTCAGGAAAGAAAAAACTACGTAGTCATTAATACAGTCCGAAAAAGACCATATGTTTACTAGCGTAACGTTATATGACATTGACAACTGATAATCTGATTTGACAACTGATAAAACTGATTTGACATCTACTTCAAAATCCTGGGCGTCAGGTTGATCCGAAAACAAATAGCTATATTATCATTGATTCAGATTTAAATTTGCCAATGCAGTGCAGCAACCATCATTTAATGTCATCATGTATTTTATGAATGTTGTATAATTTTGGTTCATCATTCAGATTTAGTTTTTTCAATGAAGTATGGCACCAAAGTGCAAAATATTGAAAAAAAAAAGTTGCTGTAGATAATTTTAAACCAAATTTAAGAGAAAAAAGAAAGAAAATTCTGAGAAAAAAGAAAAAAATTAAATAAATAATAAAACCATTAAAAACAATTTATTTTTTAAAACATATGAAAAATCAAAGTAATATGTAATGTGAATCATAAAGCACTTTACAGACGTTTTACCAAAAATTGAAAATTAAAATTCAATTAATTAATTCACAAAACTCTCACAGAATTTGTTAAATTTACAGTTTAAAGAATTCCAGACTTTTATATCCGTGTTAGCTTTTTTTTTACGTTGTATGAAAACATCAAGTACGAAAAAAAAACGGTAAAAAAATCTCACTGAATAAATTGAGTTTCATAAATCAGGATTTTATATAAATAATGTATTTATTTTATAAATTGTTTCGGTATTTCGTTTAGTTGTGAACAGTTCGGTATACTTATGAGATGAAAAAGAAAACCATTATAATAGAGTAAGAAACCATGCGTTAAAAAATATATATATACAACATATATTATGGCGTCCAACATTACCAAAAACTAATGCAATCACTTAAATGTGTTTTGCTATTATAAATTCATTCCTATGCAAAAGAAAGGCGTATAATTATATTTATATTATGGAATATCCTGCAACAAAAGAAATTTCTTCGCTCTTGAGTTACATAAACTGCTTGGAAATGTACCCTCCTTTCGCTATTCCTCAAAGAAATAAAAACGCGAACGTAATGGGCCATCCATTGATATCTAGCTATTAAAAACTTAACCATCCGCAGTCTACTTCTCTTACGTATACGAGAAAAAAGTGCAAAGAAAGAACATTACGGGAAGAACTTTGATCATAAATATGAAAACAGCTCGTTGAGTACATAAATATCGATGACGTGTATAATATCCATTCACGCAAAAAATGCTTTTTTACCCTCTTCTTTTATAACTTATGTAAGTATTTACGTCAAAACATGGCGCACTTCAGAACGGTTCAGGCAAGAAAAAAATAATAAACGGCCATTCCCTCTAATTTATTTACTTGCGTATTATATATATGAAGCATAAAGAAGATTTTAGCATAAAATTAACGCAGAGTGGAGGTAAGACATGATACATAAGTTTTTTTTTTCTTTTAAGTTTAGTTTACGTGTTTGTGTACGTTTTCTCATAAAAATGTGTCAAGTACAAAGGCATACATTAGTCGTTTTTTAACTGCAATTTCAGAATTCATAATGAGTATTTCAAATGAACATTAAATAAATACGAATAATCAAAAGCTATAATATTTTTCGCTTTAGTGACGAAAATACAACAAACAGTGATTTCATTGTAAAATTAAAAAGTAAACATTTAATTTTTCACGCCGTGATTCAATTTCAACCATCATAATCAAAAACGGTTATTTCAGTTATTGATGTTCGCAATTATATATGTGGTTGCGACTGCTCATATTTGAATAATATAACAGCATCATAGTAAATTTAAAAATTTTCATAACGAAAGAATGCAGTTTATTTCACACATCTTTATTACTTCTTTTTCATTTGTTCATTATAAAATCTGTATATCCTTATATAAATAGAACATAAATATTTATGACAAAATCCATGGCTTAATTTAGGTTTTTTAAAACATGCAGACAAATTTTGATTACCAGCATAAGGTCCAAAAGCATATTTGGACACATATTTGTAACACAAATCATTGTTAATGTGTATAGTGTATGTTACAAATGCAGTATTCTACTGAATTTTTTTTCAAAATAACCAATAGAAGGCAAATGGTTCGTTTCATAAATATTTATAGATATAAAGTAAAAAAATACGATATTCAAGTAAAAAATGTAGCTAAAGAAAGTAAAACAAATTAATTTACACTTTCGATAAGAAGAGTCTGTTTGTGGATAATGCTTAGAAAGGAGATTTTTTATTTCTACAATGACGGACACTGTTGTCATTCAGGCAGAAGTCGCTACTAACGCCGTAAGTGTTGGTCATTTTATTATGTGGGCATTCTAACGGTGTCCAACACTATGCCACTATGAAGGAACGGGCTTTTTACCACCAAACCTTAGCTGGGAGTCAAGCCCAGTCCCAGGTCCAGTTTAAGAGTGAAAAGCTATGCGGTAAAAAACACTCAAATTACTGGTGTTAAACGATAAAGTAAATAAAAAACTTTGTAAAAAACACACATAAGAAGTTATAGGTAAGAAGATACGCACGTTTCGGTCAAAAATTGTTTTGACCTTCATCAGTCCAAGCCCTTCGTTCCAAGGAACCGTCGCACATGCCTTAGGTCGACCCTGGTGATCGTAGTCAGTGGTGTGCTTGCTAACCAACATACAACCGGAGACGACAAAAAGAGAAGAAATGCATAATACTGTAAGAGTTCTTAATACTGCTAAATTGCACGTGATGATTTTGATGGACCTCAGTACAAGAGTGGATTAATACAAGAAAAGATGAACTACATGTGAAAGTGCATTAAGTGTTCCAATTTAATTTACAAGCACTCTAATTTACGTTTAATGGTGTGTTGGGAAGGAAGGGTAGCTTTATTTCATGCAAATTGCTTCGTTTGTGGGACATACAACATCCACCTCCACAAAATTTGTGGGGATCAGATCACAAAATTGTGGTTTGAGATTTTCTTCACATTTTTAGGTCCTCATATGAATAAGGAACTTCCGAATACTGGTACACTTCATGCGCTGCTCACGATATCGCGGTGACTTATCAAATTTAGGCGGCATTGACACTGCTTTCACGTAGAGGTCTGCGCCACCGCGCCACGCCGCCGCCGCCGAGGTCTAGGCCGGCGAGCCGACAAAGGACGCCGATTGCCTGCCGCAGCGTACAATCGGCTTCAAAACTTTTAGAAAAATTGTGCCTAAACTTTCAACTGCTTATTTTTTTCAGGATACTTCTTACCCTTTTACTGGCCAGTGTTCCCAATTGAGAACATCAAATTAAAAAAAAATTTAAAAAATTAAATGTTATCAATATTGACTAGAAAAAAATAGCAGATAAAATTAAAAGTTGACTTGATTGTTGAAACGCAAGTTGCTTTTCTATCCTTGTGGGAAACTGGAAAAAAAAATCATAAAAATAGCCATTTTCATAAATTTTTACAGAGCTATCTTGACCCCCTCCCCCCTTCAAGCTTAATTCATATCTTTATTTAAATTTAAAAATAAATCTTTCATTAATTCTTAATATTTCACTTATTATTTAAGCCATTGGTCCACAACCCCCTGGCCACAGACCGGTCCCGTTCCTCAGATCAAATAGTACCGGGCCGCCAAGGAACATTAAATTCCTTGGATTTTATTTACTTTCGTGTATTTCTCTCGGGTTTTTGCGACTTTGTCGTGTTTGTGTTTATGTATACCTTTGAAACAGAAGAAATATTGTAATTCTTTTAACATTTCTCTTTTCTTTTTGCTGTTTATTAAAGATTTCAAGAACATGAATTAAAGTTGCAGTCATAAAATAGAGAATAAATGTTCTTACCTTAAAACTATTCCAGACAACAACTCTGCCGGTTGAAATGCTACATCACTTTATATTCTTTTTTTTTGTGTGTGTATGTGTAACTGTATTTTTTTTGGTGGCATGTTTAATACAATTAAATTAAAGTTATTAAATCAAACCAGTCTAAATTAGAAACATTGAACGCCCTCGCCCTCCCACCCTCAGCGGGCCGCTGTAAAATTATCAAACGTTGACCGGTTCGTGGCGATAAAAAGGTTGGAGTGCACAGATTTAAGCTACCCATCACTATATCATAGCTGCCAACCGTTCCGATTTTATCGGATCATTTTCCACTGCTATTTATGAATAATTTTATTTTAAATTAACAATATGGACTTGATTTAAGATGCAACTGCCACCGAAAAAGTAGTGGTGGGCAAGGGTTGCAAGGGAGATGTGAAGTAATGCTTAAAATGCGAGCAATTTAAAGTAATATATTTTAAAACAAGAACTCTTAACAAATACTGGTGTTGGAATGTAAAATTGACAAAAATTTTGTATAGTAACACACGCATATAATAGCACATTTAAAATGAAAAACCGAATCTACTAAATTTAGATCTCATAATAAAGGCACATGAAAAACTTAACATGATGATTTCTTTTTAAATAAAATATATTGTAACTGTTAATGTCCATATTTTTATGGTAAGAGTATAAAATAATCAGCTGTTAATTTATAATGAGTTTTAGCTAAATTTAGTAGCTTTGTTTTTGTTTAAAATTTAAAAGGCTTAAAAACAAAATTCTGCAACTAAATCTTTTGACCTTTTTAAGTGGAGAAATTATTTTATGTATATATATTTCATTTTAAAAAAAAGTGGCGAGGGCTTGAATTGAAAACAAACTACTTTTTAAAATAGAGTGATTGGTTGTTTTAGATTTTTTTAAAACGATCTAGAGAAGGAAAACATATGAAACATCCATAAATGGTATTTATCCACAGTGTGTTATACACTCATGTCCATAAATTAAGGATAATGAAGTTCAGGCAAAGAAAGAGAAAGAAGCAAATATAGGCAATAGTTTCTCGAAGTGAAGTGGTATTATGTATGTAATGTCTGTTATTATTTTGCCCAAAAGCTGTATTTTAAGAAATATTAGTAAATTTAGAAGAATGTTATTTGTGTGAATGCAATATTTAAAGTGTTTATTTATAATGACGATCACACTCAAACATGCAGTATTTACACTCATGTCCATAAATTAAGGATAATGAAGTTCAGGCAAAGAAAGAGAAAGAAGCAAAACAAATTTGACTTATTTGTAAAGTCTATTTATTAAACAAAAAGTAAAGAGCAAAAAAGATGCTATATGTTTCACATAATTAATAAAAATTGCAAGTTTTACTCCCTTGACCAAATTTCAAAAAAGAACCTATTTACAAAAAACAGTATAACATGGTTAGTAAGATGGTTAATACGGAGTATGTCTCACGGACGATGCAATACAGGCCTGACAACGCCTAGGCATGCTGAGTATCAAATGATCAATCTGATCTTGGGGAATATTACACCACTCATCAAGCAATGCACTCCGAAGTTCCGATAGACAGGTGGGAGGGGGTTGACGGGCTGCAATTCGTCGGCCAAGCATATCCCACACATGCTATATTGGATTAAAGTCCGGTGAGTATGCTTGCCAATGCATACGGGTGATATCCTCCGATTGAAGGCATTCGTCTACAATGTTTGCACGGTGAGGACGGGCGTTGTCATCCATAAACACAAATTCAGCACCCATGGCGCCCAGAAACAAACGTACATGTCGTTCCAGAATGACATCCCGATAGATGTGGCCTGTCATCGTTACACTCTGAACATGCAGGTCAGTTCTGGAACCAAGAATAATTCCTCCCCAAACGAGCCATCCTGCACCACCGTAACGGTGCCTTTCAATGGTGTTCTCTTGGTGGTAACGGGTACCTGGCGCTCTCCGTATGAATGTCCGGTGAGAATCAGACTCCAAACTAAACCTGGACTCGTCGGAAAACATCACACAAGACCACTGTTGCGGTGTCCACAATGCATGCTCTCTACTCCAGGTTAATCGCAGGTGACAGTGAGTTGCGGTAAGTGGAACACATCTGACAGGCCTACGAGCATATAGACCAATGTGCCCTAAGCGTCTGTACACGGTCTGCCTTGAAACTGTCGTACCGGTAGCTGAAGAGAGCTGACGAGACAGGTCTGATGCTGTACTCCGTCTGTTTCTTTTGGCAGTAACTGCCAAATAGCGGTCCTCATTCGGCGTTGTAACTCGGGGGCGACCTGTTCTGTAACGTCTACTCACATTACCATCATCTTGGAATCATTGCCAAAGCCTGGAGATGACACTCTGGGCGATTCCAAGTTCC
The DNA here is from genome assembly GCA_038373885.1 of Cheiracanthium punctorium. NCBI lineage: Eukaryota > Metazoa > Arthropoda > Arachnida > Araneae > Cheiracanthiidae > Cheiracanthium > Cheiracanthium punctorium. Next base: position 1,158,478 of record JAWZYV010011642.1, read on the forward strand.
TCGGATACTTCCAGCTGGGTACGTCCACATTCCAGTCGTCCGATAATTCTGCCACGTAAAACATCATCCAAATGCCTCCTTTGGGCCATAACTATGCGGTTTTTGCACTGAAAGGCTTTCATAGTGCTTGTGAACAATTTTACTTCTTTGCCACCATTCCTTATATACCCCTCTCTTACACTCTCGTCATTGTGACGTACCATCCACGCCATCTGGTAGTTTCCTGTAATTTGCATATTCTTCTTCAAGATGTGTGTGATCATTCCACAGGTGAAATTTTTATTTTAGAGATCAATTTCTGTGTGATTCTGAATTATCCTTAATTTATGGACATGAGTGTAATACAGTTCTTGTCATTTTTACATTTTAACACCAGTATTTATTAAGAGTTCTTGTTAGTAAATATATTAATTAAATTTATCCACATTTCCGTTAAGGTATGCAACGAATGTAGCACCACCTATCGTTTAACCTCTCTCATTGCATTATTCCAAAGATGACAGGCAAGAAGGCGGTGGTAACACAAAAAATTCAGATGCTCTTAGGACAACACTTCCTACATATAGAAAGCCTAACAACTGAAACTTTGACGCCATCACTAGGCCTGCCAGTAATGACGCCATCACAGTTTTAGTTTCACAAAGTAAAACTATTTAAAATTTCTGGTGGCTGCCACAAATATTAGAAAATATCTTAAATAAAAAATTAAAATTAAAATACCTTTCTCATAAAAAATTGTTCATTCAGATATATTTTCTTATCATGTTATCTAATTAGTCATGGTTAAAAACTGCCATTTGTCATAAAAGTATACTTTTTATCTCAAATTATTAAAATATTGTTATTTATGAGTAAATTCACCAGAAACTTTTTATACTTTTATTTCTTGAAAATAAAACATTTAAATGGAGGCCTAATGGTGACGTCAAATCTTGGTGACGTAGGTGTTGTTAGGCTTTCTTTATCCAGGAGGGGTTGCTTAGGACAGCCAAGAAAAAACAACTATTCAATTCTCATTTTTATTCCTTAGCTTGAAAATGCAGTTTCCTATTCCTATTTTAATTCTAAACTTATTTCTACAGTAAAACCTGTCTAAGACGGACCCTGTATGAAACGGAAACCTGTCTTAACTGGAAAAACAGTTAGTCCCAGCGGCAGTAAATGTTTTTCAATGTATGTTAACCTGTAAGAAACGGAAACTGCTTAAGGCGGAAACGAACTCCATGTTTGTCTATTTTTAGGACAAAAAACCTGTCAAGACGGAATGTACTATCTTTAGCGCAAAAAATTAGCAAGCTGATGGCAATCCAAGATGAATCCCCTAATAGGGAGGAGAAGAAATACAGGATGGGTTTTTGGATGAAAACAGAAATGCACCAATTCTAAAGTGCAGTTGTGTTCTCATGTTCATAGCTATTTCTCAAAAAAAAAAAAAAAAAAAAAAAAAAAAAAACGTGGTGAAATGTCTGACTTGAAATGAAGAAATTGTTAATGCCAGATTCCGATATTTACCCATATCTGGACCTATGGCACAAGCACAAGCTAAACAAATTTCGAAAAGACTTTGGTAAAGAAGATTTTCGTTTCAAAATTTAAAGAAATTTGTGGTGAGGCTGCTGATGTTGATCCAGAAACTGTGAATGACTGGGAAGAAAAATTACTAAAATTAATCGAAGATTACGATTTGAAAGACAATTTCAAATGGCGATGAAACGGGCTTATTCTTCCGAGCTTTACTAGGTAAAACTTTGTGCTTGAAAAACGAAAGCTGTGTAGGTGGAAAGAAATCTAAAGAACGCCTGACGGTATTTGTTTGTGCATTTATGCCCGGAGAAAAAGAAAAACCGTTGGTCATCGGAAAAGCAGCCAAACCTCCCTGTTTTAAAAATCTTGCACTGAAAAATCTCCCAATTGAGTGGAGGTCGAACAGAAAAGCTTGTATGACCGCAAAAATTATGTTAGAGTGGTTAGGTTGTTTCAATTCTAGAAGGAAAAATCAGGAAAGGAATGCTCTATTATTTCTAGATAATGCAACCTATCATCCGCATATAGAACTTTTAAATGTAAAACTGGCCTGGTTTCCAGCGAACACTACTAGCGTTATCCAGCCTATAAATCAAGGCATAATTCACAACATAAAGACAAACTACAGAAGTCAAATGATGCAATCGTTATTAGCGAACATGAAAAGTGCATCCAGTGCTTCACAGTTAATTAAATCTATAAAGGTTCTCGACGCTGTATTGTGGCTAGGAAAAGCATGGCAAAAAGTCACTAGTGAAACAGCATGGTAACATGGCAAAAAGTCACTAGGCTCTGTTTTGTGAAAGAAAATTTTCCAGGGGAAAGAAGAGTCAATGAAAATTCATGCAATTCAGAAATTGAAGCTTTACAAACAATGCCAGAAGAAAGTGAAATTAAATTGAATGCCTTAGATTTTGTAACAATAGATGACAAATTAGCCACAGGAACACCATTTGGTGAATTTGAAAAACTTCTTTTAAACGATACAATTAATAATAATAACAGCAGTGAGGAAGAAGAGCAAGTTACCGGATCTTGCAATGCACTCGTATCCCGAAGCAATGCGTCGCATAAGGAACTTGCATGAATTTTCTGCCTTCAAAGGCTAAGCGGAACTGTCAAATATTGTACATAATGCAAGAATCACTGTAGAAAATCGCATTGCGGGTGCACCGTTAGTGCAAAAGACGATTTTTGATTATTTCAAAAAATAATTAAAATTAGTTTTTTTTCCTTTTTCTGAAATTCTGCTTATAATAATTTTTCATTCAGTTAATTAAAAGCTGTCTTCTTTACGAGGATTTTCCTCTTTTAAAAGGTAAGCGAAATTTGATCGATCTCCCGGTTTCTATTTTTTTATTTATTTATTTAAAAGTGGGTCCCTCTTCAAAATGGAAACCTGTCTAGGACGGAAAATTTTGTCGGTCCCTTCGCATTCCGTTTTATACAGGTTTCACTGGATTTTCATTTCCGAATAGTAATGGCAATTTTATGAATAAACATTTGTCAACTCATTTTCATTGTAACGGTCGCATGTTCTTAAAAAAATTGTGTAGCGAAGATTTTATAGGCAAAAAACTTCATTTGCAGGACACCAGAATAATTTCAGTGATTGTCCAACGGACAACCAAAAAAAATCACAAGATTCTATCCCTGGTGGTGAGAAATGTTCCGATAAAAACGGAACGTTTGGCAGCTATGCTAATTCCGTTTTTAAAACGAATGTAAAAGTTTGTCCCCCCATTTAAATGACTAATATCCTTTAATTAACGCATTAGAAGGCAAAATAAGCAGAAAACGAATTCAAAATATGGCCGGATCTGAATTCGGTCTGTAAAAGGTGAGCACTAGTAAGTAGTACACTCATAACGCTAGATACGATTTAAATTTTTTGAATCAATGGCGTAGATTGCTTAAAAAACCGCTTAAAAGCAAATTTATCAATTGTACACTAACAGCTAAATGTATCGTGAATGTGCTATAAGAGCAATATAAGACTATGCGAGTTTGATAAAATCTATTGTTTCTTTTGCAGTAGAAATGTTTTAAAAGTGCACCGAAATGGCAGGCTCATACTCTGGAGCCCAACCACTGGCCGAGCGCATAGTGCTCTGAAATGTGAGACGGAAGGAGCCTGGTTCAAACCCAGGTCGCATCCGCCTACCTAACCGTTCGGAGTTTTCCGTCGTTTCCTCCGAAATGCTTGTTAGGACCCCTTAGAAAGAGCCCCATGGAGAACACTTCACACCTCGTCCTAGAGCCCACATGTAGCTAATTGGCCGTAATCCTACAGCAACAGAAACTCATACTCAAGACTAGTTTTCATAGTCTTAAAAAATCTTTTAACGTCAGTTAATACATAGGTGTATGTGTGTTCGTACGCATACGCCCATTTTTATTATGCTCTTTTTCAATAATTTTTTCACGCCGCTGCGCGCCGCCGCCGGGTTTCTGAGGTCGTTACGCCGCCGCCGCGAATTTTTGTGTGGCGCAGACCTCTACTTTCACGCGGTGGTCTTCAACGGGTGCTCAAGCATTCGAACTCGCAGCCTTCTTATTACCAGTCAAACATTCTGATAATTAGGTTGCCACAACCCATGTGAACTATTTTCTTCTTGAACAAAAAGTTTTTCAATTTCCATTAGTCAAATAACCCAATTGTATATATTAAGCGTGGTAGTTTGCAGATGTGATGAAATGCTATATGAATATAAGGATAAAATAACTGAAAAAAATGAATGTGGTCGTTCTTGCGAACTTTCTGACATAAAAAAAGCATACAAAATTGAATAGGTAGTTATATTAAGAGGGTTGCCTTTTAAGTTTTTACAAAATGTAGGGAAAAAAATAATTTTTTAGGAAAAAAACTGTTTTATTGCTTTTCAAAATATTCGCCTTTAAGATTTATACACTTTTCCACCCTTTCAAACCAATTCTTGAAACAGTTTTTTCACTCTGAAATTCATTTCTCGAAACATGTTTTGGAAGGTATCAACAGCTACTTGAGGTGATGAAAATCGCTGCCCATATATTTTTTTTTATATAAGGGAACAAGAAAATGTCGTTAGGCGACAAATCAGGAGAACACAGGCAATGAGACATTAATTTGATATTTTTATCCTTCAAATAATCAATTGTTTCATGTTCTGTGTAGGAGCTGACGTTGTCGTGATGAAGAATGATGCATCGATTTTTTTTTCCTGATTTCATTGATGACTTTTGGCAAAAAAATTTCTGTTTATCATTTAGCGTTAACAGTTTTTCGATCCTCTAAACGAATGGTTATGTTATGTCCTGTAAGGACTAAGAAACAAGCAAGCATTTTCTTGGAAGTGCTTGATTAACGAACAACTTTCGTGGGATTCAGTTCATCTGGAAATACCCAAACAGTGGATTGTTGTTTAGTTTCCAGTTCATACGAATATATCCAAGTTTTGTCACCAGTAACAATGTAGTATACGGATTCGGAAGTTCCCAATTGGAATTTTTTTTAGCATTTTCTTAAGCCTATTTGCACGATCCTCTTTTTGAGATTCTGTCAAATTGTGCGGAATCCATCTGGAACAACTCTTTTTAACAGCTAAATGTTCGTGCAAAATCGAATGTATTACAGTCTGTGAAATGCCAAGGGATGCTTCTATCTCACGATATGTGACATGCCGATCTTCTTCTATCACGTTGTGCATAGCATGGATGTTGTCTGGAATCACTACCGATTTTGGTCGTTCTTCACGAGATTCATCTTTGACGGACGCTCGACCACGACGGAATTCTGCAAACCAATGGTAAACATCCTTTTATGGTGGTGCTTCATTACAAAATGTTTCACGAAGTGATACTAAGTATTCTTGTCAAGTGAGTCCTTTTTTAAAATCAGAAAAAAATCATCCAACGAAACCTTCACGAGTTATTTCCATTTTTTTCACTCACTTTCTTCTTTAGAACACTCGTGTAAACAAACTACGCAGGCAATTTCTATAATGCCACTGGTTCCTAGATTTAAAAAAATGTGAATTTTACGAATATCCTGAAGAAAAGTTTCAGTAGCACCTTCTATTGGTCGTTTGTAAAAATATAAAATGCAACCTACGTATTTATATATTGACATTTCACTTTTGTTTCCCTCTATGTGAGTTTGTTAGACTGGAATTATTAGAAAGGTATTACAGTTCTCTGAATGCCAATATATTTTTCAAAGAAATCATTTTCCCCTATCTTTCATAAAATAGTATATCAAAATGATTGTTTCGCTGGAAAAATTCTTTTGTGATAATTTGAAAAACACACAACCTTCCATTCTGTTGTTCTTACACAATATTTCTACTGTACAGTTTTGATTTTTCTTTTCAAAGAAAACTTATAACAAATTTAAACAGTTTGCGTTTTGCAAGATATAGAAGAAGAAGTTTATGGGAAAGATTTTAGTACTATGCTTTTAAAACGGATCATAATTAAACCTGCATCGTGTTTTATGCTTTATAAGATTTTTTTATCGTACCCAGATGATTAAGTAAGAATTAAAGAAAGGATTATGAGGTGAAGTAAGAATTTATGCGTCCAAAACACATTTAATCATACAGTCACGTGACAGAATACTCTGTTTCATATGAGTAAAATCTCAATTAGATACATATTTTCATTAGTTTCCCAGCTTGTACATCAATCTTTTCTGCATATCAAATATCAAAAATCGTACCCTAAGACTTATGGTGTTATCATAAATACCCTAATGTCAAAATCAAATGATAAGAAGCCATCCATCTATGAAATGATACGAAGAAATGATCCTATCAAATGGTCCAAATGATACGAAGCCAGCCAATAAGAAAACTGATTTATTGGGAGATTTCTATCATTATTTCCAAACAAATAATGGAAAAGTAAAAACTTTCTTATGAAAAATCTTATGAAAAAAATTTTCATAAGATTTTTTATAATAAATATTTCAACAACCCTCAAACAAAACTATGCCTTCCTTTCAGTTTAAAAACAAATTATCCTGTATTACCTCAATCCCGTAAGCTAGTATAATCCATAAATATTTAAAGTGGTTCGTGATTCTGAGCGCCTGTAGCAACGCTGAAGCTGAAAGCGTCGTTTCACCGTGGCATGAAAAACAGCTCTATAATAAAATTTCCCACAGCACAAATCGTTCTCCTCAACCTAAATCGATGGGGTTCCCAAATATTTCAGCAATTTCCCCTCTAACTCAAATTTATTTCATCGGCACATATTTGCGTTGGCCCCGAGTATAAACCACCGGAAACAAATTTAGACTAAATGAAAACATGCAAATTTCAATAAGACGTTGAGCTTTTTCTTTTTCCTTATCTTTCTTCACAGAATGCCTTAGATCGATTTCATGGTTGGAAGGAGTTTGAAGGGAAATTATAATAAAAGAATTACTTTCTTTTTATAGATAAATATCAGAAAAGATCAAAATATTCCGAATACGTGAACGCTGAAAAATTTAAATATATATTAATAAGTCGGTTTTGTGTGTCAGCAAATATTACTGCTGATTGCTCTTTAATTTTAGATAATTTCCTCTAAGGTTTTATAATTAACTGCATATTTCGGGTCAAATTAAAAAGAATTTTGTGTAGCTAATTGACGGAGACAAAAAATCAAAGTGCAATAAACCTGCTAATTAGGATCCCAATACAAAAAAGAAATTCTGATATCAACTCTTAAGTTCTCAAAGCATGAAACAGAATAATATTTGGTACGATACCGATTACAAAGAAGAAAAGTTAAAAACAAATTAAATACTGGTACAGAATTTCTTAGTGTGGCTATTAAATGTATTATCTATTCAGATATTACTTATTGCTGTAAAAATGTTTGAATAATTACACTCATGTCCATAAATTAAGGATAATGAAGTTCAGGCAAAGAAAGAAAAAGAAGCAAAACAAATGTGAGTTATTTGTAAAGTCTATTTATTAAACAAAAAGTAAAGAGCAAAAAAGATGCTATATGTTTGACATAATTAATAAAAATTGCAAGTTTTACTCCCTTGACCAAATTTCAAAAAAGAACCTATTTACAAAAAACAGTATAACATGGTTAGTAGGATGGTTAATACGGAGTATGTCTCCCGGACGATGCAATACAGGCCTGACAACGCCTAGGCATGCTGAGTATCAAATGATCAATCTGATCTTGGGGAATATTACACCACTCATCAAGCAATGCACTCCGAAGTTCCGGTAGACAGATGGGAGGGGGTTGACGGGCTGCAATTCGTCGGCCAAGCATATCCCACACATGCTATATTGGATTAAAGTCCGGTGAGTATGCTTGCCAATGCATACGGGTGATATCCTCCGATTGAAGGCATTCGTCTACAATGTTTGCACGGTGAGGACGGGCGTTGTCATCCATAAACACAAATTCAGCACCCATGGCGCCCCGAAACAAACGTACATGTTGTTCCAGAATGACATACCGATAGATGTGGCCTGTCATCGTTACACTCTGAACATGCAGGTCAGTTCTGGAACCAAGAATAATTCCTCCCCAAACGAGCCATCCTGCACCACCGTAACGGTGTCTTTCAATGATGTTCTCTTGGTGGTAACGGGTACCTGGCGCTCTCCGTATGAATGTCCGGCGAGAATCAGACTCCAAACTAAACCTGGACTCGTCGGAAAACATCACACAAGACCACTGTTGCGGTGTCCACAATGCATGCTCTCTACTCCAGGTTAATCGCAGGCGACAGTGAGTTGCGGTAAGTGGAACGCATCTGACAGGCCTACGAGCATATAGACCAATGTGCCCTAAGAGTCTGTACTCGGTCTGCCTTGAAACTGTCGTACCGGTAGCTGAAGAGAGCTGACGAGACAGGTCTGATGCTGTACTCCCTCTGTTTCTTTTGGCAGTAACTGCCAAATAGCGGTCCTCATTCGGCGTTGTAACTCGGGGGCGACCTGTGCTGTAACGTCTACTCACATTACCATCATCTTGGAATCGTTGCCAAAGCCTGGAGATGACACTCTGGGCGATTCCAAGTTCCTCGGATACTTCCAGCTGGGTACGTCCACATTCCAGTCGTCCGATAATTCTGCCACGTAAAACATCATCCAAATGCCTCCTTCGTGCCATAGCTATGCGGTTTTTGCACTGAAAGGCTTTCACAGCGCTTGTGAACAATTTTACTTCTTTGCCACCATTCCTTATATACCCCTCTCTTACACTCTCGTCATTGTGACGTACCATCCACGCCATCTGGTGGTTTCCTGTAATTTGCATATTCTTCTTCAAGATGTGTGTGATCATTCCACAGGTGAAATTTTTATTTTAGAGATCAATTTCTGTGTGATTCTGAATTATCCTTAATTTATGGACATGAGTGTATCTTAACTGAAGACGCATATGATAAATATCTCGGGCTAGATCTAGTAGAAGAGTCATTCCACGTCACATCAAACAGTGCAATTCACCACACCAACTTAGATTTTCCTCAAATTTTACATAGATGATTTATAGTATAAGATAACCACAAATCTCAGTTTTGAAGATTCTACGATAATTAATTACAGAAAAAGTAACCATGCAAATTTTTAAGTTTTCTGCAAGATAACGCCATTTTTTCTGAATTGCTTAATTAACTCGTTATCTGTAGAGGTAACTGGAGTGAAAATTTGTTTCTACGGGTAACAATTTAAGCTGATTCCAAAAATGTTATCAAAATTTGCGTATCTTCTATAGTTTATGCGTGAACATTGCATTTTCCTAATTTAAAAAAAATTGTTTTCGGCATGTTTGATCAGAAGCACATATTTAAAATTTTTATATGTTGTTAAGATGGTACACCACTTCATCCCAAAAAAATTTCATCTTGGCTTTCTGCTCAGGACCTGAGGAAAAAAAATATTAAATTTTCATGTTATTTTTCGTATATTTTGTCTAGTAATAAGTTTTAAAGTGCTAGTTAAAGAAACGAATATGCAATTTGAAACTTATAATAATACCTTTATTCGTCAAAGTAATCTCTATTATTTTCCAGCACCTTCCGCCAACGATCAGAATGAGCACGGATGCCTGTAGCGTAGAAGAATTCATATTTTGATGCGATGAAGTCATCAATGGATTTTCGTACTTTGTCCACAGTGGGGAAGCGTACAGAACACAAGGTATTGTTCATTGAACGAAATAGGTTATTCCGAAGGGGCTACGCCAGGGCTATACTCCGGTTGCTCCAAAACTTCCCAGCAAGCGTATCTAACAGCTGAACGCTATAAACAACAATTGCGGCGACTGAAGCAGGAAATTGATCTTAAACATCCATTTACTGGCAAAGATTTGCAGCCCGTCATTTTGCTCCATGGCAATGCAAGGCCTCAAGTTGCGAAAACCGGTCAAGGACGTGCTAGTAAAGTTTGGAAGATTCGTAGCATCCGGCGCATAGCTCTGACATAGCTGTTTCAGACTACCATCTGCTTGCTTCGGTCGATCAACAATGCCATGTATTCTATACAATTCCCCACAGTGGACCAAGTACGAAAATCTATTGATGACTTCATCGCTTCAAAAGATGAATCCTATACTGCTGGCATCCGTGCGCTACTGACCGTTGGCGGTTGGTGCTGGAAAATAATGAAGATTACTTTGACGAATAAAGGTATTATTATAAGCTCTCCCACACACTCCCACTCATATTCATTTCTTTGGCACTCTCTTTAAAACTTATTACTAGACAAAATATACGAAAAAAATCACATGAATATATATATATATATATATATATATATATATATATATATATATATATATATATATATATATATATATATATATATATATATATATATATATTTCCCAGCTCCTGAGCAAAAAGCCAAGATGAATTTTTTGGAATGTAGTGTGTACCATCTTAGCAACATAAAAAAATTTAAAAATGTATTTTTGATTAAACATGCCGAAGAAAATTTATGTTATCTTTTAGCAAATGCAATTCTCATGCCTAAACTATAGAAGGTACGTAAACTTTCATAACATTTTTGGAATCGGCTTAAATCTTACCCTTAAAACAAATTTTCACTTCAGTAACTTCTACAGGTAAGGAGAAATTTAAGAAATTCAGAGAAAATATTGCTCATCTTGCAGAAAACTTAAAAATTTGCATAGCTAGTTTCTCTCTAATTAATTATCATTGAATCTTCAAAATTGAGAGATTTGGGGTTATCCTATTCTATAAATCATTTACACAAAATTTCAGGGGATCTGGGGAATTTCAGGGGAAATCTGAGATGGTACGGTGAACTTTTTGCAATTTTGTGTTTGACTTGACGTTGAATGACCTAGAAGTATTACATATCAGATCCCTTAATTCATAAAATATATAAATAAGAGATTTGAATACAAAAAGGCAGTTGAAGTGGTTCTTATTATTCATTGTTCTTTATCGTTCTTTTCGGCATATTCACGCCTTTTTCTGGATGTCTGTTCGTGCGTTTCGCTAGGCTGTAATTGCCGACTGTCAGAAATTTACAAGGTCTTGCACGGTCATTGCTCTAAGTGCATATCCGAGAGGTATATTTATTTTCAACAAATACAAAATCAGTGTGTGTTATTGAGGTTCATTACTCACTTTCGAAAAAACAACATTTAAAGTTTTTTTTTAATCTTTCACAAAATATTTCTCATACATCACGCTCTAAGTGACTGAAGAAATACTACTTAAATGAAGTTTCTTTCTTTGTATTAACTTGTTCTCTTCTATATTTCAAGATAAAAAGGGCGTTGGTACCCTATACCTATGTTTCCCAACCACTGGTCCGCAAAACGTTACTAGTCACTTTTGTTTAGCAACACTGTTAAACATATCAGTTCAACGTTTCACCAAATAACCGGTGAAATCGGAAAGTTACAAGCAATGTCATATGCTTTAAACTGTATTAATGGTTCATACGAAAATTTCTTATAAAAGTCAAGTACCGATTGAACCCAGATTTCGGTTCAACTGTCAGAAACAGAGTTTTCTGGTGAACTAACAAGGCCGCCGTTATCTCGCGTTAGGAGGTTAGCGGCGATTACAAAAAATAAGAAAAAACTCCTCGTGAATTCTTCCAAATAGAAAAAATCTTCCAAAAAGTTAAGAAAGAAACTTTCTTTAAAAATATAGGTTGTGTGAAGAAGCTGCCACATTTGACATAAAATAAACTCATTTGACAGCAATGGCTATCTACATTCACTTAAAAGAGAACAGAAACTGATTATAGATCATATCTCAGTCCCGAGGAGATTTTTTTTTTCCTTTCCTTTTAGTAGTATGTAGTAATTATGCTAAATAAATCCCAAATAATTTTAAACTCTTGAATTCCAAATTTTGTATAGTCTAAAATCATTTTCGATCTATCACATACATTTAACAGACGAATTTCAGATGCTTTATAAAATATATAAGTAAACATTCTTTTACATAAAAATATAAAAATACATTAATTATGTATTTTTTTCTTTACAAAATTCGATTGGAAGAATTCTTTTTTCGGTTGAAAAAACAGAAATAATATAGCGAACAGTGGCTCACCCAGGATTTTAGTTTAGGGGGGTGGGGAGGGGGGCTTGACCTACACATACTTTATTTAAAAAAACTGTTGTTATAGAAAAACAATATTCTTTACCCGGTTATAGTGACTTCAATAATTATTATAAGAGAGTTCTCTCTCTCTATTTGTTATAAGAGATATTATATTATCAATCGTTATCAGAGATTTATTTTTTTTTAAGTTATGGTTAAATATTTTGGACCAATTGCCCTTAGAGCACAAGCCCACAATCAACGTAACTTGTTACAGAGTCATAAATAATTATCTGATCTTTTCAATGACATTACCTCCAGAAAACTACTGTATTTCATACACTAACTGTAAGTATTTATTTTGAAACCAAAGTCCTTTATTTAAATATTATTTTTTAGAAATAATTCAACTTAAAAAACTTAAAAAATAAAATATTTTAATTCATTTTTGTCAATTTTTAAAGCTTTTCAGACCTAAATCTTCAGCTTTAGGGGGGGGGGGGCTATGATACCGAATTATATTTGAAATAAATATTTCTGCACATCATTAAAAAAGCATTTATGCAAAAAAGAGATACAGTTATAAAAACAAATATATATTCAAAATCGAAACTTTTATCACATTTTTCTGAAGCACTAAAAATTTTTTGCGATGAAGTAAAACTTAAAACGACATTTGAGTAAATTTTGATATGTCTATTAATTTTAAATAATTTTTATATCACGCAAACAGTTTTCCTTTTTTAATTTTGTAGGATTTTTAGGGGAAACGGACAACGAAAATAATATTTATGTATTTCTTCATAAATGTATCCAAATGCTTATGTATGTGTAAATGCTAAAGCTATTGGTATTTATCAATAAAATTTTTAATTCATTAACAACAACAAAAAAATCCGCAATAAAACATTTCGAGAATGTAAATATAGAGAGAGCTTGAATGAGCGTACATTTCAAATTTCAATGGACTTGGGATGTATGGCTTGCATGATAGTTTTTTATTGTTTGTTTGTTTGAGAGAGATTTTATTTGAACACATTTGAACCAAGGGGAGGGAATTATTTCTAATTTCTGTTTCGCTTAAAAAAATGCAATTTAATACTTTTTTAACAATGAAACTAGAACACTAAAGCTTGGTCCGGCTTAAGAACAAATGGAGGACAACTTACATTCATGGAGGTTTACTTTCAATAATACAGTTAAAGGAGGCAGCAGACGGAGGAGAAACAGAGTTAGTAGTTGCTTCCGTCACCGGTAGATGGCCAGTCGGCGTTGATTTGGGGAAGAGAGGCCATTCTCGTTTCAATTTTCGTCCAATCACCATTAGAAACCGCATGTGGTTTCAGCATGATGGGGCGCCAGCCCACTTCACCCTAGATGTTCGTCAGTAGTTGAATGCGGCATTTGGCATGCGATGGATTGGACGTGGTGGATATATATCTTCGCCATCCCGGTCTCCCGATTTGACGCCCCTCGATTTCTTTTTATGGGGACATTTGAAGAATGACGTTTTTACCACACCATTAGACTCCGATGAAGATCTCGTTGCTCGATTATCTGTCACTGCTGCACGTGTGCGTGAAATTCCTGGTATCTTTGAAACTGTTTGTCAGTTGCTGCACCGACGCTGTCAAGCCTGTATCGATGCTGATGGACACAATTTTGAACACTTATTGTAAATTAATTTCCTCTTGTAAACGAAGTTATGAAAATAAAACACTTTCCTATCATTTGTTCTTTCCTGTGTTTGTGCTTCGAAGCTTCACTTTTGACCATACATTCCTATACAAAATGTGATTGTTACAATGTATTGTACCAGTCCTGAAAATTTTTACCATGATTTAGCAGTCTTGAATATAATATGAGTAAAAGCCTTCATCATATAACTGTATTTAATGCTATTCTTATTAAGTTTTTACTAAAGTTACGATAATAAAAAATACGGTTTTTCAAAATCGATATATAATACTACTGACATTTTCTGAAGGAATGTTTACAGATGTTTTCTAAAGGAAATATATTTCCTGATGTTTGCACACGCATATAAGCTATTATCTAGTACTAGCCAGTATTACAGTATAAAAATATGTTGCTGATTTCAAACTATTCTCAAAAAATATCCTCTGATTCCATTTATTTTCTTTAAAGGTGAATGCCCTTCTTTAGCTGTTAGGAAATATTTTTAAAGCTGTATGGATATATAATAAATTTCTTCAATGACAGTTCCTTTGTGTGTGTGTGTATTTTGAATGAAAGTTGGCATTTCTTATTACCTCTACGAAAAACCGATTTTTATATTCCAGAAGGTGGTCTTTTTAGGGAGGTTTCACTCTAATATATAAATTTTAATAATTTGTGCCCCTAAATGTATTATTGGAATTAAATTAGGCTTGAAGTACACAATAGATTGTAAAAATAGTTATTTTAGGAAAAGTTTCATTGAAAATAAGTTATTAAATTGTATTGGGTATATGTAAAAAAAGAGAAATTAGAAGTAATAAACTCTCCAGGTTTTAGATGTGAAAGATGTTCATGATGTTTTGCAAGTTGCAAAAATAATAATTCAAAAACAAATTTATTGAAGCTCAGTGGTGTAATGGTTAGCGCGCAGCAGTACCATCCCACACGTCCGGGGTTTGAATCTCGGACTGGGCAAGGTCTACTCAGCCTTTCATCCCTTAAGTGGGTCGATAACATGAGAGCCAAGCTTGCTTCGGGTCAATCACTGGGGGATTCGCGTCAGGCTGATCACCTGATCGAAGCATATGCATCCGCACCACAGAGCCCATGGTCGCAAAGACGCTGTTGCACAACCCAGGCCTTGGCTCCGCAGAGGGGCTGTTGGGCCAATGTTTGACTTTTGAACAAATTTATTAATAAATAAAATGGTAAAGAAATATATATAAGGTACTAGCTGACCCGGCAAACGTTGTTTTGCCATATAAAATTATTCCTAGGATTATTTTAGTAGAAAGAAATGACTAACTTATTGTAAGTTTGTGAGGATGTGGTATATGAGTGGAAGAGGCACGGAGCTCTGTGAACGATGCTGGAATATAAAAATAACACAATACCAAACATTTATATTTTAAATTCATTGTAATT